>JACCIE010000127.1:0-324881 GCA_018906755.1 Sycophaga agraensis | reverse complement strand
TTCACTCAATCCACCTCGTAAAAAGATCCTGAAACACTAGAATGTATTTAAATTGGCTCTTACTACGAGGCAGCTCCATCACGTCTGCAGCCACCACTGCCCATGGCCTCTCCACGATTCGCTTACCCATCAGCCCTTTAGGACCCGCCTGAGAGACTTTATAGCGCTGGCATTCGCTACACTGCTGCACGTATTCACGCACTTGGTAGTAAAAACCAGGCCAATAATACTCCCTCCTTACCCTGTCGTAAGTCTTCTCGATTCCAAGATGACCCGACGACGGGTGGCGATGTGCCTGCTCGATCACTCCAACTCTATACTCGTCTGGTACGACGAGTCTCCACCCCTCCTCTTCAAACGAGATCGGATCCAGGATCTCATCAGTAGAATAACGATAAAGCATGCCATCCATCACTTTCCATCCCGGAAATTTTCGAGGCCAACGCTGAATCTCGTTTATTCTGTCATGATACCAAGGATCCGAGATCGTCTCAAAATTCGCCACAATCGCAATCTCTCTATCGATCCCTCTAGAGAGAGCATCAGGAACCTTGTTGAGTGCGCCTTTTGTATGCACAATCTCGAAATCCCACTGCTGCATCTCGAGGGCCCAACGCGCTAGCCTCCCTGTAGGGTCTTTAAGATTTTTAAGCCAAGTTAGAGCGCTATGATCTGTTTTAGCAACAAATTCATAAGCCTCCAAGTATGGCCTCAATTTTTTAATTGCCCATAATAAGGCCAGGCACTCCTTTTCCGACGTAGTATAATTCCTCTCAGCCGGATTTAAGACACGGCTGATATACACGATCGGATGCTCAAACCCATCGTCATCTTCCTGAGTCAAAACGGCTCCAATGGCGTAATCACTAGCATCGCTTTGGACCGTAAATGACTTAGAAAAATTCGGACGAGCAAGCACAGGGGCCTTTACAAGCGCGTTTTTCAAAGCATTAAACGCAACCTCTTGTTCTCCCTGCCACTCCCACGGTTGATCTTTCTTTAACAACTTCGTGAGAGGCACTTTAAGCTCGGACTCTTTCTCAATAAACCGTGCGTACCAGCCCACCATACCCAAAAACGTACGCAACTCTTTCACATTCTTGGGTGCCGGATAGTTCAGGACCGGCTCAACCCTTTCCGGGTCCGGCCTTAATCCGTCAGCATCCAGCCGGTAACCTAGGAAACGCACACTCGAACAACAAAATTCACACTTCTCACGATTTACTTCGAGTCCGGCTTCCACAATCGTACGCAACACAAACTCTACCCATTTCAGGTGCTCTTCGAACGTTTGCGTCACCACTATCAGATCGTCCAAATACGCGAAAACGTGAGGCTCTACCTCGGGTCCGAATAAGGCCCCGATTAACCTACAAAACGTCATCGGCGCATTTTTCAATCCGAAGGGTAAACGAACGAATTGCCATTGACCGGAGCCAGGCACAGCAAAAGCTGTAAATTGCCGGCTAACTTCAGTCAAGAACACCTGAAAGTAAGCTTTCTTTAGGTCGATTTTAGAGATATACCTAGCTTCGCGCAACTTATCCAAAATCGAATCTATATTCGGTAAAGGATAGTTATCGCGCCTAGTCGTCTTATTTACATCTCTAAAATCTATACAAAACCTATAGCTCCCTTCTCGCTTGACAATCACTGGTGCACTACACCACTCACTAGCGCTACGCTCAATAATCCCTTTCTCAAACATCTTCTTCACTTCTTCTTGAGCAAACTCGAGAACCTTGGGAGACATACGCCTAGGCGCGTGTCTCACCGGCACAGCACCCTGGACATCGATGTGGTGTTCAATAAGAGTCGTAAACCCGTGAAGCTCTCCGGGTTCTGGAAGTAACTTTTCCATCAAAGCCTTCACTTGTTCTCGCTCCTCACTTCGTATTTCAACGATGCCACAGCACTCTGCGAAAATTCTCGGATCTGAACTCAATTCACCAACTTTTGAGAAAGGACGCCATCTTCCACCAGGAATCCTCCAGAAACATCCTACCAGCGATAACTCAAAACCGTACTTGAGACCAAAATCTACCCCGAGAATGACAGGGTGACCGGTATCCGGCACGATTCTAAGATCAACTGCCTGCTCGATATTCTCTACTTCAAAAAGAACTTCAAGCACTCCAAGGATTTTCTGAGTTCCCCCAGTAACTCCACGCACCGCTAGCTGAGCCGGTTTCCATTTATCTTTAAACGCCTTTGCTTCTTCAGGGTCGATCAAAGAAATCATGGAACCTGGATCAAACAATGCACACACATCTTTGCCGTTCAATCGAACCGTTAGGTACATTCGGTTGTCGGTTATAACACCGGCCACCGTCTGCTCCTCACTATTCGATTGTTTCGGCACAGCACCCTTGAGTACGCCTGTAGCCAGACGGGACAGCGAATTCCTCAGTGAACTCGCGGATCCTTCACCCGCAGCTTTGTTCGAAGCCTCTCTGCTGCTTGGTAGAGGCGGAAACTCCAAACTCTGCGCAGGCGTCCGACTAGGCACCTCAACGCGAACTCGATTCGAAGGCTTGTCCGGCATTGTATCGAGCAGCTTACAGGCTGTGGAGAGCCTCTGGAGCTCATCCGTCAACTCCTGAGAAGCACGAAGCGTCTTCTCGAGATGCTCTCTCTCTTTCTCACACTCACTCTGTGTCTCTCGATTTTGACGCTCCTGACTCGACTCTTCCTGCCTAACTTCCTTCTCTCGACGTTCCACCACTCTTAATCTTTCACTCGTCCTCTCGCTCACTACCGTTTCCCCGCAGGGCCCATGGGACGCGTCTGTTGCCCTGCTTTGGCGTTTCCCAGGCTCTCCCTTACGTGCGCACAGTTCGGGCAAGTCCGGAAAACTACTCCAGGGCAGTCGCAAACTTGACACGCTACCTGTGGGCTAGCAGTTGGGCAGGCGCTCGCGTTGTGTCCCGGAAGCCTGCATTTATAGCAGACTCGCTTCGGGCACATAGAGGCTCTATGTCCAATGCCGTTACACGTGTAGCACTGCCCATAAAACGGAGCATTCGCCACAGGTGTCGGCATTGGAGTCGGGGCATGCAGCTGAACATACGAGGGCCCGGGCCATGTTTTAGATGGCTGCACTTGGCCGCTTCGCTGTCCGCTTCCAAACTCCCGTCTTCCAACCCCCTGGGGAGGCAGATTCGAGCGCATTGGCGCTATCTGCCCCGTAACACGACTCTGCTGCTCCGGCTGGTGCTGTTGCCTCGCTATGCCTTCTAGCAAAGCTACCTCACCGCTATCACTACTCCCGCTACCGCTCGCCGACGTACTCTTCTTCTTCTTCTTTTTCTTCTTCTTCTTCGACGCAGCGGGCGGCAGGCTAGGAGCCGTAGATGCAGCATGTACCCCAACTTTATCTTCAATTCTTTTCTCCACCTTTTTCTTGCTCGATGACGGGTCGAGTGACGGAGACTCAAACCTATCATCAATCCGTTGGATGTCCTCCAAGCGCTTACCCCACTGAACCAGCGACCGCACGTCCGGCATATCTTTATCCATGATATACCGCCGGTAAGTCGGCAAGATCTGCTCAAAGATCATCCTCTTCTGGCGGCGTTCCGACGACGGGCGACGCATAGCGTTCGCCTTCGTCTGGAACGCATCCACAAACCTCGCGATCGTCTCTCCTTCTCTCTGGCGCAAACACTGGAGATCTCTGAGCAGAGTCGAATCGCTAACTATCGTGCAGTACTTGTTCTGGAAGGCTTGCACGAAAGACTCCCAATCCACAAACATACGTTGGACGCGGTGGTACCATTTCCGAGCGTCATCCACGAAAGCCGATTGCAAGGAGCCTATTAAACATCTACCTGAAACTCCCAGCTGCTCCTTGAATAACTCGAGACCCTCAAGGAAATCCCACGCATCCTCCGTATCTCTACCCGCAAAAGAAAGACGTGCATCTCGCAACGCCCGTCTGCAACGGGTTATGTCGCGAAAACTCACGTCTCTCTCTCTAGTCAAACTATCATCGCTACTCCTCCGGGCCATGGTTGTTGCCAACTGAAGATCGCCCGCGGCTGACTCAGTCGTCGAAGGTAAAACCTGCCGACTGCGTCTCCTCTGAGCCGTATCCTCGACCCTCACTCTATCACGACGACTCACTAACTTGCTCGGACGCGGCGCCGACATCAACACGGATTCTTCTTCTGACGATCCGCTCTGCGAAGAGTCATCCGCATCCGAACTCACCAACACCTTGTTTGCTTTCTTCAAGGAAACCTTCCTTTTATGCGGCGTAGAGGCCGCTGCAGGAGGCTTCCCTGTCTCAGCTGAATTAGGCGGCAGACTCGGGCTCTCGCCTTGGTTAGCTGGCCCACCCGCTAACGCCATAGAAGGAGCAACTTGCGTAGTTGCTCCTCTCAGCGTCTGCGGAATAATATCACCCTGTGATGCAAAAATTTCTGTCATCACAGATGATACGATCTGCCGTACCTGCTCCTGCATTCGGAGGGTCAGCCCGTCTACCTCAATCGACTCCGGCTTGGAGGTTCCCGGGACATCTACCCCTTGTTTAAAAACAGTCGGGGGATGATCCTTAGGATCAACTCCAATCTCTCGAACACGAACTCCCGAAGAACTCTCACTATCCTCTCCGGTCGTGCTGGTCGTGATAGCTGCCGCGCCGTCATCCTTCGCGGGGCTGTTTTCACGATCCGTTCCTCGCTTCTGGGGAGAAATCGACGGCAACCACAAATCGTAACAAACCAAAGGAGGATCCAATGGTCCGGCGTCATAGTTGTCGTCGTATCCTTCGACCCAGGGAACGTCCAGCAGAGGCCGGGCAACCATGAGCAGGAAACGCCATAAGCGCTCCCGCAACTCATTGTGGTCGCCCTGAAAGCAGAGCTTACTTCGACATAACTCCATCACCACACGATATATTGGCATGCCTCGCACATGCCTCCGCAGGCGCCTGGCCTTCGCGGATGCAAGTGGCAAGGCACGCACGCGCTCACCATAACGCTCACAAACTCTATTAATGGCGGCGACGCGGTCGCGAGCGCGCTGCATCGCCGCCTCCTCCTCCTCGTCGACACTTATCATCTCCACGCCGCTAATGGAGGACCGTTTCCTTTGGTCCGCCATTACGGCCCCAACCACACTCAAAGGGTGGTCGCGTCAACACTCAGGCGGGTACAAAAGGTACCGCCGAATGGCAACACCCTCCCCCCGCTTTCTAGGTGCTGGACCGCACCTCTGCGCGCTCTGCCAGCTATATATATAAAAAAAATTAAAATACTGAAAAAAAAACGAAAAATCTAAAAATCGAAAATTGCCTGAAAATAAAAACAACAATTCCCAAAAGAAGCTAAAATAAAACAGAAAACAAAAGAAAACAATTTGCAAAATATAAATATATAATATATAATAAAAATATTATTAAATATAATAAAAATATTTATTAAAATAAATTATTTCCATAAAATATTTAAAAATTTCTAAAAATATTAAAAATAGGCAAGCACGCTCGTAACGGTCGCCGCGACGCACACAACCACAACCTTACAAGGAAGAAATACAATCCCCCCCCCTTTTTACACGCTGAAGCCTCCACGCGAGGGGTCAGTGCAAATCACCGACGCGCCCTCTGCTATCGGCTCTAACTCGACAATTAAAAAAAAAAAAAAATTTTTTTTTTTTTATTTATTTAAATTATTATTTCTTTTTTTTTTTTTTTTTATTTTTTTAGTCAGTGACAAAAAATCGGGGCAAAAACCGCGAAATCAATCACCGCCCAAAAAAAATTAATTCAATTATTACTGTTAATAATTATTAATTATTATTATTAACAATAATAATCATCAAAATTAGTTATCCCGCAAAAAAAAAACTAATTCGCCACTCTCGCTCCCGATTACTCAAACAAAGAATAAAATTTTCCCGCTCAGCGCTTATTACAGCGCGGAGCCACGAGCTATTATTCCCCCCTCCTACACTCACACACACTTCACACACTAACGCTACACTATCGCGCGCAATTTTCGCGCCCGCTCCCTCACGTAAAAGTTAAAAATTTTCGTTCGCGACCCCTACCGCCGGCGTCCTGTCACGGTCGCCAATTTGTCACGTGGCGGTTACCGGGTGGCTAATTTCGCCCGGCTCCCAGCCACCACGCGACTTAAGGACTTTCCGTCCCTTCCTCCCGCTCGATGTCGTCGCACGGAAAATCCGTGGACGCGGCGGAGCAAGCCTGGGTGCTCGCTGCTATAGGGAACGCGAAAATAGGGAAAGGCACACAAAATAATTACGCGGATGTTCGAATGTTAAATTAATAAATTATTTATTATAAAAAATTATCACAAACAAAAAAAAAAAAACCCGACAATCTGATCGACGCTATCTAAAAACTTTCTCTCTCTCTCTCTCTCTCTCTCTCACTCTCCCGACGCGGATGATCGCGCGCACACCGAACAAAATATATATATATATATCCCACTTACTTTGGCGGCGGCGATCTTGAAGTTGGCGGGAAAAACGCCCTCCGCTTTGTTGTTGTAGCTAATTCTTGTTTCGCCAATCTCAAACCGCAAGGCGAGATCAAAGCGTCCCAAGGTTCGCTTGTTGATTTCGATCCTTGCTCCACCAATCTCTAACCCGCAAGGGCGAGATCCAAGTGTAACAAGGTCGTTTCTTCGATCGGCAGGGGAATGCACTTGCACCTCGGTGCACCGCTTTCACTCTCTCTCTCTGTCTCCTCTCTCTCTATCTATCTCTCGCACTCACTTATCTCTAAATATTATAATAAAAAAAAAACTATATCTCGCGTCGTAGCGCTTCGCCGCTAACAGTCTCGGGAGGCACCGTGTCCCGAGACACACTAATCTAAATCGTGCGATCGAACAAGGATCGAGGGCCGATCGCGCGCCTAATTGCCCTCTCTCCTTGATTAGCCGCCGCGGCCCGCGCGCTTTCCCGCGCGATAATTACCGCGGTGCGCCGAATTTCGCGCAGCCCATTGCCCCCCACTCGGCGCATGGTCAAGGCGGCGAGCACGTGCTCAGTACCGCGGTGACCACGGCGAGATACTCGTCGCAAATATTATTCATATTTACTATTTATAAAATTTTAAAACTATACAATTCAAAATTCAATGTTCTATTGGTTGTTTGGCCGAACTTATTCATTACAAAAATGAAGAGTTATTAATTATAATTTGCATGCAATTCTGGTTTTATTTGAAACACCCCCATCTGAAATATAAAAATCGACAGTAAAATGTATTAAATATTAGGAATTTAACATAACAGCAACTTTTTCTAAATTTAATTCTTACTTTATTTGACCACAAATAAACCTTTAATGCCTGCTATTAATATATTATTTTTTTACAATTTTATACAGCTTGTGACGGTGAAAGCGGGCGAAGTGACGGTCCGGTCGCAACGCGAGCTCAGCTCGCTTATCGAGTGATAGTTGGGGGAAGGCTCGTCTCCTTTCCCTTCTGCTGGTCTGACAGACCTGCACCCGGCCTCGCTCACTGGACCACCGTATTCGGGATGATCCCCGCGGAGGCGGTGGTATTCGGCACCGAACAGCTGACGCATGCGGAACGCCCGTCGGATCCCGTGGATTGAGCGGCGCAAGCGGTAGTGCAAGCAAGGCGCGGGGCGCGAGGATCAACTCTCACGCACCGGCTGTCAGGCCGCGGATGGCCGTCGGATGCATGCACGCGCGGGCCGACTTCCGCAATTCGGCACAACAGGTAGGCGCGCGGGGCTAACGGATGATAGCAGGCGTGCGCTGAGCCCACTGACTCTAGGCGGGGTGCCAGGGAGATCGCACGGGGGGAGAGAGCCTCTACTTAAACGGCGGTCTCGAGGCCCGGTGTGTAAGTGGAGCGAACTTATGTAGGCTGCGTTGAGGGCACTTTCTCATGGGGTACTCTTTGCGAGTCCCGTTCCCTGACCCCTCAACATAACCATGCGCTTTTTCGCTGCTTGACGCTCATTTTCGGTGTCTAAATCGAATTCTGCAATGGCACACATAAAGAATAGCCGAAAGTGTGAAAAAAATTAATTTTGGATATAATATGGACAAAAAACGAGGTTTATTACCTTGTGATCCGTTCACGAAGAACAGCAATTCTCAAATGAGAAAGTGAGGCTGGTGTATGAATATATTTGATGATAACAATAAACGTCGTTTTCATAGATTTATTTATCGCTTTGACTTGTCGCTAGATGCGTATAAAAGGTTTCAACATTTTTCTAATAATACAAATGTTGTTTTCATTAAAAGCTATTATTTATAATATTGAGTTAACATTTGTAGTTCTTAGAATAATTCATTCTAAATTTTTTTTGTTAGCTGCGATATATGTTTGGCCCTAATCGGTGGGTTGCTCTGGCTGACAGCTTCAGGTTCCTGCTAACAGATACTCAGAGACCAATAGGGGGCCCTGGGTTCTGAGTCTCCTAGTTTTAAAATGTTTGAAAAATACGATTAAACATAATTTATTAAGAAATGAGTTTTTTTTTAATTTTTTGGGTTGGGGTTCGGGCACCTTATTCATTTCTGGCTGGCTGCTTTAACTGCCAATTTCAGGTTTATAAATCTTAAAGAGCAACAGATTATTTAAATTTCAGTATATATTAAAGGGACTTTTAAAATATAATTGTGAAAATTTAGAGTAACACTAATATAATTTTAATTTAAAATTAAAAAATTTAAGATTAAGCAATTTGTAAGTTTAAGAATTGAAATAAAATTTTTATTTTAATTTATACTTCAGTGTTATAAGATATTTTAAACTTCATTACTACATCTTATTAATGTTGAAATGTGTCATTATTAAAATCTTTTGAAAATCTCTTTAACATGTTAAAAAGATTAATTTACGCAGAAATATTAAGTAAATATTTCGTTCATTGAATAACAAGGGATATTTAATCAATGAAATAATTATTTGTACTTAATATATAGAATTAAATGTCTTTAAAGCCGTTGCAGAAGTAGGTTGGAAAACTAATAATAACCACCTTATAATCGGTAAAATGTATTTATTATTAATATTGAGTTACAAGGCACAACTTGCTCGTATCGTGGTCTCGACAAATCTAGTTAGATTCGTAGCGGGGACGAACAGCGGAGCAAACCGAAGTGCGGAGACTCGGGAAAGTGGGGGCACTTGACTACTAGCACAAAAGGGCACATCGAAACATAAAAGTTATTTACTTTCAACAAAAGCCAATAAATGATAAACTTATCCCTTCCAACATAAATCAAATAATAGCAACCTTTTTCGACGTAATATTTATTCAATTATACTGCTAAATTCAAATAAATTTATTTATTTGCTTCAGGCATGTGTGTTAATGACTTATTATTCTATCGAATATTTAAATATAAAAGAACAATATAATTATTTTTAGTAGTTGCAATATATAAAAAAAAAATTTGAATATATTATAAATTAAATCGATAAATGCAATAAACATCAAAATATGACAAAAAATCAAATTATATCAAAATATATCAGAATAAATTTAACATAAATAAATAAATAATTTAACTTTAATACATGCGATTGAAAAGAAAAAAATTGAAATTGTATGCTTATATTTACTTAAATAAATTAAATACGTACTTAAAGTTAATTCTACTATATGAAGAGCTAATGAAAATATTTACAACTAAGTGCAACATTTAATTCTAAACGTACTAATGTTAAACAATGTTATTCAATACATAAAAAATGGACTTACTGCACCTCGATTTTGCACGAGATATTGAATTAAATAATAATTTCTTAGATTTTATAAAATATATTAATGAAAAAATATTATTAATACGAGGTTTGTCCCAAAAGTATAGAGCCTACCTTCGTAGTTCCGTATTGATGTTATTCTTTATCATCCGGTAAGTGAAAACCTTCAAAGTAATCCCTATTTGATTGAATAAGACATTCCCAACGCTGGTTCCACTTCTTGAAGCAGTCCTGGAATTCAGTTTTCGGAATAGCCTTCAGTGCATTCGTCGCATTTATTTCAATCGTCTCTTTCTCATCAAATCTGTATCGTTGAAGCGGAGTTTTTAGTCTGGGAAAGAGCCAAAAATCGTAGGGGGCTATGTCAGGGCTGTACGGAGGCTGGCGAAACTGTACAACTTGGTGCTTTGTTAAATATTGCTGCATAAGGTGCGATAAATGCGCTGGAGCATTGTCGTGGTGAAGCATCCAATCACCGCTTGAACAAAACTGTGGCCGTTTTCTTCGGATTGCGTCACGTAATCTTTTTAATACTTCAACGTAGTATTCTTTAGTGATTGTTTGACCTCGCGGAGCATATTCGTGGTACACAACACCTTCATAATCAAAGAAAATCGTCAACATTGTTTTGACTTTGCTACGACTTTGACGTACTTTTTTGGGCCCTGGCGATTCGAAATGCTTCCACTGTGAAGACTGTCGCTTTGTTTCTGGATCATCACCGTAAACCCATGATTCGTGACCAGTTACAATCTTCTTAAGTACATTTTTATCATTAGAAACCATTTCCAGGTTGTCCTGAGCGATTTCAAAGCGACGATTCTTGTGCTCAGTCGTTAGCAATTTTGGTATGAATTTCGCAAACACGCGAGTCATTGCCAAATCCTGGGTTAAAATTCTCCAAACAATAGTTTTTAGTATTCCAAGGTCACTTTCTAGCTCGCGCACAGTTAATTGACGATCTTCTTCAATTGTAAGTCGCACACGCCCGACATTTTCTGGTATTATTGAGTTGGAAGGTCGGCCAGAGCGAGGATCACTTTCAATTGACCTACAGCCTTCTTTAAACCGCTTGTACCATACTTTTATTCTTGATATGCTCATACACTCCTCTCCGAATGCAATCTTCATCATATCAATTGTTTCAGAGCTATATGCCACAGAGAGCGCTCGGAAGTTTTGATGCGGACGTATAAAGGTACACTGGATACATTTGGGACATACCTCGTATGGCCAAATTAATTTTAGTAGATGCTAATAATTAATTTCACATGGTAGATTTGCTTTCAAATTAATTGCTGTAGTCCCAAGTAAACAAGTTCATACAATTTATATACAAATAATATTTAAATCTAGATATCGAGTACAGGTTACTATTAGGTGCCTAGGTGTCCCGGGTGTCCGGTGATGAGGTCCAGGTGATGCGCACCATAATTTTGAGTATCTAGATATACACTGCAGGTCTTTGAGGTGTCCCGGGAGCAATAACTACGTTGCGCACACCACCTTGACCTCATCTCCGTACACCTGGGATACCTAGACCTGCTTGGATCTTATCTCCGGGTCTCATCCAATTGTATATAAATTGTATATAGTTTTTATGTAATTTATATATAATTTGTATATAATTTGTATGAACTTTTTTATTTAGAGTTGCAATGCGAATTAAAAAGCTGTAAGGTCGTGTACAAAAAAGAAGTATATATACAAAAAATGAGGAAAATCTGCTGATGCACGCTCGAAATATACCTGATTTAACTTGTATGTGCATTGTTTATTTACAAATGTTTAAATAATTTTCTTTTTAGTTTTTCGGCTTCGAATTTTACTACCTACGAGGATCTGTATGCAAAAAAAGATAGAGAAAATTTACTAGTGCACGCCAGAGATAAAACTAATATATCATATATGTGCATTGTTCATTTATAAAGTGTTTAAATAACTTGATAACATGTATAGTTTTAAGGCTGTGTTTGTATGTATGAAAAAAGTATATATGCGAAAATGAGGAAAATGTGCTGATGCTGACCCGAAATATACCTGATTAAATTATTATGCTCATTATTTATTTATAAATATTTAAGTAATTTCCTTTTTGGTTTTTATTCGGTTTATTGCTCGTATGCACTAAAACAAATATATTCGCAATAAGGGAGGGGGGACTACCGTTCCAGGCCAGAGGTACAGCACATTAAACTGTTTTCACAATGGTTATTTATATAAATTTTGAAACAGTTTGGTTTAGGGTTATAAGTTTGTAGAAATAAAAGAAGCGTGTAATTATATACAGCGAAAAATCAAAGCTTTGCAGCGGAACATTAACATTGCGATCTTGGTTGAAAAATGTTGAACAGTTTGCAACGAGCTTGCAAGCGAACATCTGCGGGCACACTACTTTTAGGTATGAACGCGGACAACAGTACGGTGCCACTCGAATGAAAATGTTATACGGATTACAAGCGAGCATCCGATGGAACCTTGCTTTCTAAATAATAATAAGAATTATCAGGGCTTTCGAGTAACGTGATGTGGCTAACAAATTCAAAGAAAGTTTGATACTGCATCTATAGGCGCGCTATCTCTTGTACGAGAACGACGGCATGGCGGGATCTCGGAAAAATTAGGATAAATAATTTTGGAAAGGTAGCAATGAGCCTCGCAATGAGCTCACAAGCAAACAACATGTTATCATTGCAATTCGTTCACTCATTGTTCCAAATCAAAAGACTCCTGACGCAAAGATCGGTTGCTAACCTACTTATCACTACAGTTTGATGTAAACCATGTGACGCGAGGAGATTTTAAGCTTAAATTGTCTATGCAACAATAACGTAACAAACACACAATAAAATAGTATTACGCCTTGCGTGACCTTCCTATAAATGTGAAAATTAATAAGAGCCAACTGAAATAAAAATATTAGACCGACGACTCGCCTGATACACAGAGAGTCACCGAATTCCAAGCTGACTCGTCCCGTGAGCTGGCCACGGAAAATTTTGGCGCAAGATAAAACATGCCGAAGGAAAGCAGAGATGTCGGCAACGCTGTTGACAGTTAAAGGACTACAACGGATCTTTTAATAAACGACTGATCGCAAAAACAAAAACAGAGCTCAGAACGACGGTTCGAGTGCCGATTTCCGTTTCGCGGAATGACAACACATACGACATGTACGAATATGTAACTAAGTTTGCTTGAAGTATTTACTATGTAGGATAGACACATTGGAACATATTTTCTACCCTAATAGCGAGGAGGGTGGAAATGTGACGAACATGAAAAAGTGCGGAATATGCGAAATATATATATATATATATATATATATATATATTTAATCCTATAATCCCACTAATATAATTTTAATACCAAATTAATCATAGACTTGCAAATTTTAAATTATATGTTATAAATTATATGCCATGTTCCGCTGTCATCACTTCATTAGATTAAAATACAAAATATGTCATGAAATTTGATTTATACGATTTAATTTTGTACTTACCTGATTTTTGTCATTTATACACAAAAAGATATATTAGTATAAAAATGATTGTGATCAAAATAGTAAGTACATTAAAATTTTAAGAACAAGTCTCAGTACTAATTCTCAGGTCGAGTATTGACTGAGAAATCTTAAATTGTTTAAATCAAACCGTAATTAGTATTTTTAATTCGTTGATAACCCAGCGCATTTCGGGCTGTATGGTTAGGCCTCTGCGTCGCAGTAAAGCAGTCACAGGCAGGTCGCAGCTGAAGCCTACGAAAGCTCGCGGAGAGTCGTAAATCCGCATGTCGGCAGTCGGCTGATCGGTTTCAACATTCGACACACCAATACAGGCGATACGTTATATACAGCTGCAGACAAACAGCGCCGTCTACATGAGCGCGTTTCTTTGCATGCACTCACTCCTTCTATCCGATCAGAGCCGAGTTGACTTTCCGTAACGATCGGGTGTACCAATACAGACAAACAGTTTCCTCGTGCGCAGTCACGCACAGAAACAGCGCAGGCCTCATGGACACGATTCGTCGCTCGTACTCCATTCTTACCTCTCCCTTGTTTCCCCTCATTTCCCATTTAAATGGAGCGACGTACGATTTCATCCGCGAGGATGCGTATTACTACGGCGCGTCGAAACTGGCGCGGGTCGATTGTATTGTATCGGGCGGGTCGGTTATATTGTAATTAGGGTTTATGATTTTAACAGGGCTTTACACATGTTTAGGAATGCGACGGTTAGTTTTCCTCGTGCTGCTTTCTTTTTTTCTGAAATGCGTATGTTAATGATGAATTGGAAGGAGAGTGAGGTGATAAAAAATCGATGTAAATAATTTAAATCGTAGCTATTTCTTTATTGATACTCACTACTGGCCAGTTAGAGAGAGAGTGCTCTTAATCGCACTTATCGCAAGTACTTGTAGACTCCCCTACTCTTTGTCAGTTCATTTCAGCTTTGTCAGTCGATGGTCGCTCCGAGCAGACCGTAAATAAATAAGGAAATCGTAATATTACGAACTGAATTACATCATAGTTTAGCAATAAATAAATACATCTCAATCATAGTAATGATACTAAAACTAAATTGGGATTATCATTTTATCTATACACGTATATTCACATATCTTTAACGATCAACAGCTGAAAATAATAGGTGTGGGTAGCTCATATAATTAAATAAAATCGTAATTGCATCGGCTGAAAAAAAAAAATATCACAGTATACACACATGATCGAACAATCGCAGTGACAACATTGTTACGCGTTTGGGGATGTGGTGAATTAAACAATAAATAGAATTTATAAGATTAGACCACGTACGTGGCCTACCATAGTAGGTCTACGGTACTTAGGTCCGCAAACGATTGGGCTATTCTCCACCGTCGGTGGTAGTTCATGGGTATGTCATCGTAAACACATAAGCTTACTTCCCGAGAGTCAGTGGAAACGTTGGTCAGGGGTTTCGAGTTGACCAAGTGTTCAATTTTAAGCAAGACATTATGCAAGGTCTCCTCGGTAGGAGCTTGACCATTGAGAGTTGATTTCAACGTTATTTTCACTGAGCGGATCGGTCTTTCCCACGTCCCACCCATATGCAGCGCGACGGGCGGGTTAAAGACCCAGTTAATACCTTTCTCGAGCACATATCTCGATGTTTCGTGTCGATTTATCGCGGACCGTGTCATGAAGCTGCTTGCTTGAATTTTAGAAATTTGTTCCGTTGTCACTATATAACGTTGTTGGAACACTTTTCCAGCTGCGAGCCTCTGCCGAGCCATGACTGCGAAGTCAGCCGTCAAACTGGCGGCTAGCTCTACATGTATGGCTCGCATCGTCAAACAGGTGAAGAGAACGTTCCAGCGTTTTTCCCTTCACTGCCCGATCTTCACAGACATAGGCCCGAACTAGTCAACGCCGCATCTACTGAATGGGCGCTGGTGATATTCGACGCGTGCTATCAGCAGTGCTGCCATAAGCGGGTTACGCAGCTTCCTTCTGCGGACACAGGTATGAATGATCGAGTGTAACGTAGTTCTAAGTCCGACGATATAAAATTTTTGCCTGATTTCATTCATAATGTTCTCAAGGCTCTCATGTTTATACCGTCGGTGATATCGGTAGATTAGTAGTCGTGTTGCACTGTTCATCATCGAGAATGATAGGGCTGTTGTTAAATTTTGCACGCTTGATTTGAGTAACGCACCCGTACGCCCGCAAGATGTCGTCTTCGTCTAAAAATGGTATTAAATGTGCGATAGGACTATTTTGCTCGTGTTCATGCGTTTGTTTAAATAATTCAGGAATTGTCTGCGTAACCTTCGCGCGGTCGCAACTAATCCTGACCAGCCGAGACAATTCCTGGTCCGCGGATGATCGTGGACTAATAGCTTTGTGGCATATGTAAGACCCCTTTTTGATTCGATCGCTTGTTTTTCTTCGTTATTTAGTCGTTTCTCTCACGGCCAAGCTGTTTCATTTTGACGTAAGAAGGGAGGACCGGTGAACCAGCTATCGCGTGCATTGAGACGTTCGTTCCCGTCGCGGGTCACATCGTCCGCGGGATTCAGCGCCGACGGAATCCATCTCCACTCGGAGGTTAATGTCAGCTCGCTTATCTCGCCGAGTCGGTGCGCAACATATGCGTACTGCGTACGCGGTTCCGACCGTATCCACTGGAGCACTATAGACGAGTCACTCCATAGTACACGTCGTCGTATTTTAAACGAGTTCTCCTTTTCGATGTAATTTGTCAACCGAGAACCTAGAAACGCGGCTTGCAATTCTAAACGGGGTACGGTAAAAACATCGGCGCAACTTTGGTTTTCGCAATGACGAGATTGACATGCGCGGGTGCGTTTCCTACATTAAAATGTAAGTATGTCGCTGCTACGTATGCCTTAAGGCTTGTGTCGCAAAAGGTGTGTACAACGCGGTATACGTAGCCGTTGTGCTTCCTCAAAGCAACGCAGTGAGTACTCCCAAGCGGAGCGCTACTTATCCCTAATGTGACTACTCCACTTTATGCCGCTGCGTTGTACTGCCTGTACAAGTACCTTTGATTTTATAGCTAATGTCGGTGACCTCTCACATAAACGAAGTTTCTCCGAAATTTTCGCAAAGCCCAAGTTAAATCCGAGCTGGTCACTCGGTGTGTCCCAATAGAGGCCTACAATTTTTTGTTTTTCCGGGTTGGTTAAAGGAAGTCCCGAACCTTTTGCAGTTTGTTTGTCTTTCAGCAAGTCAGATAGAACTGCTTCATGACTGTAAGCCCAGCCGTGCATTTCGAAGGACGGGCGCACATTGATTTTGATAAAATCGCGAATAATCGACTCTGAATGATTCGAATTGTCGATTCTCGATTGTTTCAACCCATGCGTGCCAACACACGTCTGTTTACTAGAGTTACGGTCGAGCCTTCGTCTAATAGGGCGTATGTGTCGAGATAGCGTGTTGGACATTCAATCGCGATAGGTTTAATTGTAAGATACGCGGTCTCTTGGCTTAGTGATGTCGGGGTGCGAGGCATAGCCAGCACAAATGCTAACTGCGAACGAGCGCCCACCGGTGATTGTAGTCTTCTCTTGGGAAGTCCCTGCATTTCGTCAGGGAGAGGTTCGATCCCCGACAGAATTGGCAACTGTTGTTGCTTTTTGCGGGTATAACTTTTTGAACACGCCTGTGCACCGTCGCTTGTACTGTCGTATACAATGCAGCTTCCTGCACGTGCTGCTTTGCCTCGCTTTGGGTCTCGGGCTTCTCGAGCTCGAATCGCTTCCATCGAAGATACTCGTCACCGCCATCAACTTCGTCTTTTTATTTAAAAATTCAGCGAGCTTTTCGATTTCAAATTTATTCTATTCGTCTTTCTCAGAAGCTCAGGGTTATCGAGATACCATTTCGCCTTTAGTGCGTCTAATGCGAGGACAGCATCTTGAAGCTGTGCTGCAAATTGGCGCAAATTCATTCGGCCGGAGTTTATGCTCGGAAGCGTTTCGAGCTGTCTAATAATTTTACGTTGTATCGCCGATTTATCCTCGAAGTAATCTTCGAGTATATGTATAATCGCTCGCGCGTTGCTGTCTGCAACGAGCAGTATCTTTACGGCGTTTCGCGACGTTTTCGCGATTCGTGTAGTCACCGAGTTTGGTGGATCTATCATGCGCCTTTTTAAAGGCAAACAAAGGGTCTCTCCTGAAAGTAGGCAATTTATTCGTAGTAGCTACCCGGTTAGCATAGCGCAATTTGATGGTGCGACCGCATCTATTAGAGATAGCAACTCTTTCATCACTTCTACGAGGCGTACAATCGGGGACACAATACGCGAAGTATATACAGAAATAGCTGAATATTCACGTAGATTATTTATCTCTACTCTTGTCGGTGTAAGTTGACTCAGATGTCCGCAGCTATGTGGGACGACCTTGAGAAATAAACTTGGTGGCTCTAGGGTAGCCAAAGGCCCTCCCTGTGCACACATAACAATCCATGACCCAGAAGCTATATTTTCTATTGGTGTCGATCTCGTTCGTTGGTCCGCCTTCGCAGCTTCCCTAGTTTGGTTTGCTTCGCCAGCCCCACGAGGAGTCAAACCTCGCTTTCCGTGGTCAAGGTCGCGTTTGACTTTAAATGGCTCATTGCATTCAATACGCTTTTTATATGCGCCAGATTTACCGTCCTTCCGAAGCACGTCGTGACATATTCTCTCCATCTCCGCAGCGTAATAATTACAATTACAATATAATCGCAAATCATTGCTGATGCGGAGACAAAGCCTCTGACTTATTCCCGGTTTTTTTTGAGAAAAGCGTCGACAGTCAAATGAAGAATTAACTTTTAGTATTGATATTTGCTACGATGTTTATTAATAAAATATTATTGTAACACAAGATGTACAAAATAATAATTTTGTAATTACTACCTATTTTTTAATTACTTGTCTCTAGCTATACCACGGGATAGCTGAGGCAATTCTAAACATTTTTCTTCCCGGTCGAAAAATGCAGTTTCTGCGGCCTCTCTCGCCACAACGCAATGAATAAGAGTATAGGAAACAGTATTTATAAGTTGTAGGAAATTTGAATATAAATAAATAATTGTCTTAAATTGACACTAATTATTTTCAACACTTATTTCTAAAACAGCAACTCTAGATAAGTCTATTTAACTATGTTACATGAGACCAATTCTTTTGAGTGGACTGACGACTAGATTTTTCTGCTTAAAAAAGAAAATATTAACTTAGTGTTATATGCTCGGTTTTAAAATTAGGAATTCGGAAAAAATAAATAAACTCGTGAATTGATCCAAAAAAATTGAATTTATTAGGCTGGTACAGGGAAGAAAAAAGTGGCACGAAGCGGAGAAAAAACTTAGCTTTTGCCAGCTATCATATAATCTCACTGTCAGCGTGGCGAGCTTCAGTTTTTGCCGTTTGTTATCGCACATGCAACAAATGCGATCATTGAGACCGATTACTCGAAGGCAGGCGAAAATGCACGGGTAGCGAAAAATACACGTAAGTGCACAGACCGAATCACGTCACGACGGATGTTGGCGGATTTTCACGGCATCACGTGCGAAAAGCGAAGTATACCGCAGTTATATCGCATCTTAGTAATACGAGTTACTACTATACATAAAAGATCTAAGTTGTATTGAGATCTATTGCGCTTATATTTCTGGCGTATATGACTCGCACTACAATAAATTTACGTCGTGATCACCGGTTACATGTACTCTCTGCACTCAGTATCTATGTACGACGGTATAAATAGACTTTCAAAACGCATAAATTTATCTTAATTACATTTATCACTCATAACTAACTTCAAAGTGGATTTAATGTATTTTAATGTTTCCTACACTTGTCAAGGTTGATGTGTTTCCCAATACCTGTTAATTGCTGTAACGTAGATACATAATTAGTGGTGCCTAGCGGAGCATGAATCACTTCCCTTAAACTAGGATAGAACTTAATTCGACCTTCACTATAATGCCTTTTTTAAACATTTCTCTCACCTTTTCTTGGAAAAACTCAAAGACTCTAGAGGCATACGCCATGGTACGTGTTTCATTGGCCAAGCTTCCTATATATGAATGTGATGTTCGATGAGTGTTGTATAGCTATGAATAGCATCTCGTTCAGGAAAACTTTGCTCATCTAGTGGTTTCACTTCTTCAACTGCTTCTTAGTGCTCACGCTGCTCTTGCCATTTTCCATCACATATTCCGACGAATACAGCCGATTTTCATTCTGAAGACCAACTACTAGTTTATCTTCTCATTATTTGAATGTCATCTGCTCAGGTAAACTGGTTCTTTTTCGAATTTGCGAGTCCATCTCTTGAAATATCTGCAGAAATAACTCAATTACTAAAAATCGTGAGCTACCCTGTGGGCATATTGGTTGTCTGAATGAATGGTTATGCAGCGCTATATTTTTTTATACTCTAATCATTTTGTACAAGTTGGTCACAGCTCTCCTATCAGCATGTTTCCAATGTTTTCACGAGATGATGGAATTCCCTTTCACACTCAGTCACTAAATTGACAGACTTCGTCGAACAGAGGAGATGACAACGGCAAGAAGTAGCGGAAAACGGTAGCCGTCTTATAGGCCATCTAGGAGAGGCCGAGATAATACACGACGCGAGGCTGCAACATTGCAGCAGGGCACATGCCTCGTAGCTCCGCTCGCCATTGCTGCAAAGAGCCTAGATGGGAGGGCCCGCACTCCGCTTTCGCGACAGAATAGATTCGACGGTTGAAGCGAGCAGTCGCAAAAAAAATTTGACCCGGCGATCCTAGCTTACAGACGTGTCGGAAGATAGCATTTGGCAATCGTAAGTCGCAAACCAAACGTAAATGTGCCGTGAAGTTAGTGAAGTGTACAGAAGAGTGCAATGATGACGCCGCCGAGCGAGCTGCCTTGCCGTGCTCTTGGGGGCCGCCACCAGTCACCAGTGGAATATTCGGCCATTTACGAATGAGCAAAGGCTACCTACGACCTCGCTTCCTTCCCCCGAGATTCAGCGAAGAGCGACGCAGCCGACGCCGCTGCAGCGACCAGCGAGCGACACAACATAAGCCGCTTCATCACCGACGCCGCTTCAGCAACAGATTGGTGACGCATTCAAGGTCGCTTCTCCTTTTTTCCAATTTTGATTTTATATATAGTATTTGAAATTTTTTCTGTTATTTCAAATGGTCATATTGGATGATTACATTATCTAACTTCTTCCTGTTTAGTTTGTTTCCGTTCTCTACATACACTAGATCTCCTGCTTTGAATCGATACTGTTTTTTATTTTTATCAAATAATTTTTTGTTATAGTCGTGTAATTTGATCGTTCTTTCAAGTACCATTTTTTTGTATTTTATCCAATCTTCTTTGTTTATTTTTGTTTTTAATCCTTGAGGCATGATACTCGTATCTGAGTCATCTAGTAAATATTTCGGTGCAAAGCCAGTATTAGACAAAAATAAAAACACAATTATTCTGATACTATTCCAACTCTACTTTAATAATATCTCTTACTGTTTCTTTTTCTCTCATACAGCATTCTCGCGATCTTTGCACGCGTACTCTTTGCAAGGAAACAGTAGATCTTCGGGATGACGATTAACACACTTTTCACGTAGTTTGCAGTTAAGGTAGCTCAGCAGTCAGCTCCTAAATGAGTAAGCTTGAACCCTAGAAAAATCACTGCACTCGAGACTACTTACCGATTAAATATAAAAGCTTTGTACATTGACGAGTCAAGGTACCGATTTTAATGGTATTTTACTGCAAAATATTTAGATTCTAGTCTCCTTGGATCATGTTTTTACTAGGTAAAAGTGTTCCTCTAGTCTAAGGCTTTTAGCTCGAGTATCCAATCAATAAATCCAAAATTAATTATTTTCATCTAGTATATCTGTTTGAACTACCTGTAGAAAGTACTATAACGTTTTTATAATTCAGTTAGGCATTTATTGGACATTTATTTTTTGGTTCGAGTATATTTAAATTAAAATAAACGGAGTTACTTCAACTGCAAGATATCTATTTGCTACTTATTAATGTAATTAAATACGTACATGGATCTTTAGCAGAATTGTGCATGAACTTTAAATGTATATAATATTACGAAAGATTCTGCAATAAAAATTAATACACAGTTCATCTCTAAGGAAATTGTTTTTCCGATACACTATGTTGAAGAAAAGTCAGATAAATTATGTGAAATGTTAGGAATGAAAAATAGAATGTCTGTTTAAATAAATTTAAAAACACTAATAAAGACAATTTTTCATTTATTTTTATTTACATTATTTTGAATAAATATCAGCTCCCATTTTCATGTTGCATTAATTCATAGTTTAGTTGTTATGGTACTAAATTTTAAATGCCATTCATTCTGTCTGCAGTATTTAAATATGAAACTTGTAACCATTATTTTCAAAATTGTATTGATCTTCTAACATTTTTCTATAAACTGGATTATCAAAATTCATGCTTGACATGCTAGGTGTAAGATAACGTTTATAATATAATGTACCCAGAATTGCACAAAATATGATTCCTGTGAGTGTCATTCCAGTTATAAATTCTGCAAAGATTCTTGAATGATAAGATTCACTGTCTAAATCTTTATCAAAAAATGATGCATATCCTAAAAGTAATATAATATTTTGTAATTCTTTGATGTTAAGTTATGTTTCTATTAAAATTAAATGAAATCATATAATCAGTTGAAAATCAGCTAAGCTCTTGCGAAAGGAGCAGGAATGAGTTTTGAAAAAAAATAAGTGTACAGCTTTCGAGTCTCTAAAAACAGAATTGCTTGAGGTTCCGATGCTGTCAGTGCCCCGATTTCTCAAAATCATTCACGGTTCAAAGCGATGCGCATAATTTTGTTATCGGGGTCGTTTTAACTCAGGAATACGAGTACGGAAAGATGAGACGGAAGGCAAGTCAGATATGTGCATAAAACGAAAATAAAGGAATTCAATTTAAAGATCTTATTACGATAAAAGTAAAGACAATGAATAGGCTGTAGGTTATGGTTTTAATATTCCAGTCTTTCTCTACGTTTTCTATTCTAGTTTTTCTTATTTCTTGAAGTATCAAATGTTCCCGTTCCTAATTACCCACTAGGTTTGGATTTTAATTCTGAAGATTAGTTTCATCGAAAAAAATCCTTTGTATGGCAGGAGACACGTTCCTAGATTAAGTTGAACATTGGGGTCATAAATATAATTTTTGTTTTACATTTTTATGATACTTGGGAAAAGGTTTACTTGTTTTGCAATTACGATACGACCGGATGCTAATTTAAGAAGAAAATAGGCTTGCGTGGCCATTTTTTATTTCATATTGTAACACGTCGCTTTCCTGCACAACGGCAAGCTCGCTAAAATTTATAAATAAAGAGCACCAAGCATGCAGCCCCTGGCTAGCCGGTGAATACTATCTTCTCTTGGGGAAGTTCCGTTGACCTCGGCGGGAAGGTACCAACACGAGCTTCTCTCGACTTAAAGTATAAATTATATTTATACGAGCGAATATTAGATTAGAGAAATATTGTATAGATTAGGCAATAAAGTATAAATATAATTTATAAATTACTCGTCTCTTGCGTCTTCACGCCACGACTCGATCCTTCGAAAATTCTTCTCCCGCCTCGACTGTCAGCGATGGCCAAATTTCTGCATCTGCACGCGACGACCGCCAAATCTCATCTCTTCCACGTCTTTACACTACGAGCGCCAGATATAATTTCTCCCGCGGTGGACTGAGGCAAAGGGGCACGGGCCCTCTCTTCTAAGCCCTCTCGCAGCAATGGCGTTCGGAGCCTACGCGTCGATGTACGTCATGCACTTCTTGCTGATAGCCCGTAGGACAACTCGTGTCCTCGGCTGCCTTCTACTGACCTCATCGCCTCGGCCATGTCCTTATCTAGGTGTTGTCGGCTGCGATGTCTGTTGGCTTGAGCACGGCATTCTGCGTCATGCCGGCCTTATCAAGATGGCTAGGATGGCTCTCTACCGTGCGCGTCGTTGTTTAGCCTAGCGCGGCCGACGGAGGACGTAGTGGATGTCTCCCTCTTGGGTAGTCCACGTGTGGGGAGGCCTGGTCGACGTTACGGCAGCTCTTCTAAGCCGCTGCCGCGGCCTGCCGAATTACCGCCATATTGCTGTGGCCCAGCGGCTTGGTACTTCGCAGAGTCCTTCGTCCTGTCCCTATCGTGTCTCCCGTAAACACTTGGAGGTCGGTCGGCGGTAGCACATTCTCTCCCATCTTTCTCGCACTCACGCTTCTCTCTCTCACTCTTCCTCGCAGGCACTCTTCATGCACAAGTGACATCGTTACAGTTTATTAGTATATACGATGTGACATATGTATAGATTTGTTTGATTGGATCTTAAGAGAAGATTTATTTCACAACGATCAGTAATGCTCCTTTTATGTAAAGCTTGTTTTTTCTTTTATTTCTTTTTTTTATGTCCAGTTCACATAGAAACTCTAGTGGTATGTTTTTACTTCTGTCGTAGATTGTTTTAATTAAAAAAAAATGTCGTTGGTTGATATTTAGGCCTAGTTATGAAATTTTAGATAAGGTAGATGCTGTCCCCGTTGTTCCATTCAGGTTAATTGGAGATACGTTAATTAGGTATAATTTATATGGTCTCACCCTGTGTTAATGGAATAGGTAATATTAACATAATTTCATAATTGTTTAATAAAGGGGATTCATGGTACAAAACAGTGTATATATCGTTAATTATTTTTCTTAGTAACTTTTGGTCAGTGGTTTTGGGTGAATTTTTCCTTTGATCAGTTATGTATCAAATTTATGATTTGCAAATAGAGAGATAATTTGGCCTCTTTGAGAACTATGTAAATCCCCTAACATTTGTGCGTGAACTCTGATTAAATTATTAATTTTATCTAAAGAATTGTTTAGAATATGAGTACTCTACCTCAGTAATTCTGTCTTCCGTTTTTACCTTTTTTATGGCTTTTTCAGTTACTAGTCCAAAAAGATCCTTTTGGAAAATATGAGCAGTGGTACTGGCGGAAAGGTCGCTGTTATGAGTAGGGGCGGTCCGAAGTTCTAGTGCAGGGATAGTGGAATGAGAGGTCCTCCAGTTATCTTGACTTCGGCGCAGTCGGCAGCAGAATGGGATCTCGCCTGCATTATTACTCCGACGTGGGAGAGCTCCTGTGCCGATGCCCATGACTAATGATCCATTTTACGGTGACATGAATGCAAAGACATTGGGTATAGGGCCATAGGGCGTGACCTTCAGGGATTGCTCGAGCTGTGCAGATGTTCGCGAGATCATGGGAAATACTAATGTGGGGTTTCAGACGACTCTCCTGAGCTCTGCATGAGTAAATGTTGTAAAGAGGATTGGTAAAGAGGAGTTGATACATCTCGAGAAAACGCTGGAAGTATCACAAAACTTTACGGGAGAGCTGTAGAGACTTTCCGAGACCTGAAAATTGTTAAAAGTTGAAGAGTGCAGAGCAAGACAGCGTGTCGCTTAGGTTTTCTAGCAAACAAGCTACGACTATGGGTGTTTGGGAAACGGGCTTATGGATTCTGATAAGGATCCGTCGCCCTATCTGAACAATAAGCTGGTGGCTGGTCTTCAGACTGACAACCGGTTACATTTGTCGGTTCGTTTGAATGGTAGACATGTTCGAGCGCTGAGCGATCTCAGTGCTATGGTTTTTCTTATTCGTACCGCCGAGGCAAAAGACTATAAAAACAAATGATGATTAACGAAGTTGACAGTCAGAGACATTTCGGGGTTTACTCAAGAAATATTGGACGATCTCGTGATTCTTTAACTCCCGTGATATACGAGTACATCATATTGAAGGGAAAATCGATCTTCGGATCATTAAAGGAATAGATCATCCGATAGTCCTGGAAATGGATTTTCTGCATAAATGGGGCTTCAAAGTTCAATTTGGATACTTAATGTCGCATGTTTTTGTCAGACATTGGCACGAATTTGACAGAGCTGAAGAAAAGGATGAGCAACTGAGAATTTGTTCTGAGTGCGTTGACATCGTTGACATTAAAGATAAGGAGCGTAAACAAGTGAGAGCACTAGTTGACAAAATTCTTGCTCAACCTGTCATCATTGATGGCTACATGACCATAATTAAACATCACATTGATGTACAAGGAGCTCGGCTAGTGAGATATACACCTCGACGTATGTCTTCGAGAGTCCTTCAGTTTTTCCATGAAGAAGATGAGGAAAATGCATGAAAACGGAATTACAGAGCGTAGTGCGAGTGTAAGGTATAGCGTGTCTGTCATTGTACAATGGGACAAGGGTATTAAGAAGTTGTCTTCCTGTGTTGACTGTAGAGATGTGAACAAGGTGACAATGGGTGATAATTATCATTTACGAAACATGGATTCGGTATTGGATAAGTCGTGCAAAATCTTGAATATCGACTTCAAGAAGGCTTATTTTTAGGTATTTTTATATGAAATTAGTCGATAGTATACTACATTTGTTGGGTCTGGTTTAGGTCAGTAGCAGTTTGTGCAACTACTAGTTTTGTGTAACTACTCGTCAGTCAGTCCTAAAGTATCCAGCATCTAAAAATGTGAAAGAGCATGTACATGATATGCACGTTTTTACATGTGGTAACATAATAAAAAGTATAAGACATGAGGCCCACATGACATCTTTCCTATGAAGCTACAAGAAGAGTGCGGAAGCATACTGGTTACCGGTATATTGAAGGGTTGCTTGGCCATTAGATACATACGAGGAATTTGGAAGAGAAAACGAGTCTATTCATTTGAAAAGATGGAAGAAGAAGCTACTCTTCAGTAAAGGATTTCAGATCAATCAGCCTGACATAGTTCTTATTGAAGACAATGAAAAGGCTGGCATACTGTTACATCAGATAAATAGATGTATAACTTTGCCATACTTGCCAAAGGACCTTTGGAGAACATTTTACCAGACATTATCTAAGATGTCTTTGAAAAGATAAGGAAATGATGTCAGACGAAATCTTGGAAGTGAATTCGGACAAAACAGAGATAGTAGTTTCCTTCACAAGGAAATATAAGTGCGAAATCTGCAAAGAAATCACATTCTACGGGCAAAGGATACCTTAAACAAAAGGAGTCAAATACTCAGGAGTATATAATCAATCGGACCTCGTGTAATTTCGAATTTACGGGGCGACTTGTGTGTCTCTAGTGAACTCCGTGTGAGTAGCGTGTTATGCAACCACCGAGAGTTTTTATTAAGTTTTACCGCACGTCGTTCACTAACAGATCTATTTTATTATTTTTCGTGATGTGAAACTCATAGTTTAATACATTTTGTTTACTCAATTACATCTCGATATCTATGTTCTTATACAATACTTACTTGCTAAATGTAATCTCTTTTCCGCCTACCTCTCATCCTCTCACACTTTCATTCATCCCTTTAGGCATTGTCACCCTCTTCCGTATTTTCTATCTCGCCCTCTCTCTCTCGGTAAGTACAGGCAGACATGTTCTGCTTAGCTCCATAAAAATATCGTTACATTGATATTAATCTTTTTGGTGGAGTCATAATATTTTACAGAGGCTCGAGGACTCCTGCAGGCTCTATGCAACCGGAGCATAAACTGCGTGGCTTCGTCTAGGAACCAAGGAGTCGCCAAACAAAATTAATCAATTTTTCTGACGACTTAGGCGAGCAGCGCGAACACAGGTAAGTGAGTGTGTGCAATATGTGTCTTGTCGATGCGAGCCGTGGTGCGAAAACTCCCGCCTATTACGCGCACAGACTCATAATCGCCTGTAGTAGCGCAGGCGGTAAGCGGCGCTTACTCAGGAGTCGCGCGGGCCATCACCCCACAGGCGCTAATCAATCCGCCCAATGTATGCAGCACCGGAGTAGCTACTGGATGAGCCTGGCAACAATATCGCCATCCACATCACTAGACTCATCATTGCAGATGATATCTGAAGCACTCAAGGCGCGGTCTGACATCTCGGTATCCACGATCGACTTATTTTGTAGTAAGTTCGATCTCATCGACCGAGCAGTGGCAAATCTTTACTTCATTCACGCAAAGAGACTCGGTACGGAGCAAGTTATTTCTTCATCTTCTTCCGTACCAGCAACGGAGAAATTGTTGAAGGCTTACGCCAATCGGGTCTCTGCGCTAGAAAAGATCATTAAAGCGCAGTCAGCCGAGCTGGTGGCTCTGCGCGAGGATCGCTCACTGCTCGTGAGTGCGATTGAATCGTTAAAGAATGGAATGAACAAAATTAATGACAAAGTCGATTACCTGGCCACCCTGTTATCTAATAACAAAAATGAATTTATAAATATTGTAAATACTAATTTTAAGCAACTAGAAAATAAGTTAGATTGTAAGTTAACGCGGGCGTGTGATAGTGATAAAGAGGAGAATGAATCTTGGGAGCTGCGGGTCATTGCCGGGAGATCGGGAACCGACGATACTGAACATGACAATAGTAATAATAATAAAAATAGTACAAACAATATGAAAAGCAAAAGTAACAATAGTACAACATTTATAAACTACAGCAGCAATAGTAGGAATAGAACAAACCACAACAATCAGTGCAGCTCGGGGAGCGATCAACGAGGTTATATGGAGGGGTTGGTGAAATACTCCGACCGTCAATACCATCAATTAGGGTGCAGCTTCGTGCAGGGTCGATCAGATTTGACTCAGTCGGGCAGATGCTCGATCGACAGTATCTGGGAATGGGCAGGGAGATAAGGTTGCAGGCTTTAAAAAAGGCAACAAATTTTTTTCTTTAAGAAGTATTAAGGGTACTCACTTTGAGGAACTTCGCTTTTATTTGCATGATTATCCCACTTACCATCTGTTTGGTGTAGCAGAAACCTGGCTGGTCTCTAACATCGCGGATTCAGTCATAGGGATTTGTGGATTTTCTGTAGGGCCGCTGGATCGTAACATTAATGGTGGGGGAGTTGTGCTTTATGTTAACAAGCAATTCAAAGTGAGTGTACTCTCATCCTCGGACACGGTGGGGGTTGGAAGGCCTGGGGTGCTGGAATACTTGATCTGCTCTGTGCAGTATCGTACCTCTGAGCCTACATTAATTTGTGTCGTGTATAAGTCCCCTCACGTTTCATTTATGAGGAATTCTAAATTTTTGGATGAATTGCGGCGATTATTGCCGGATTACAGTCATAAAATCATTCTCGGTTATTTGAATGCTGATCTCTGCACTGTTAGTAATGATGCTGCGTTTCTTCGTAGACTCGCGGCTGAGCTGTCCTTGAAGATTATCCAAGACGGTCCTAATATGCATAACAAGGATGCTAGCTGAATTTTCGAGGGAAACCTCGAAAGTCGCCCGATCTCGATAAGGAAAGGAGCCATACCGCTCAAAGTCAAGGCTCAGGCTGTTTTATATTATCTTTTGGAGATTAGGAGTATACTCCAAGATAAATTAAAGAAGGTGCGTGGGCCGGGACCTTGTATTTTTTTTGTTATTTATTTAAATTATTAATTATTTATGGGCATTGTTGGTGAGTAAATTAAATATTTTTTTTGTATTGTTCTCTCTCTCTTCTCTAATAGTCGGTGGGCCAGAGTCGGCAACATTTTCGATGTTGGCACATTTCTTTTAGCTTGAGATGTTTTTCTTTTCTTTTTGTTTTTGATGTATGTAATTCGGGGTAATATATATATTGTTTTTTTTGTTGTTTTGTCGAGATGTTCGAAATTTTTTTTTGTTCATATTTTATTTATTTTTATCTACTGAATAAATCTGGTTATAAATAAAATTTAATTATTGACGTTACAAATTTATTTCAACTGAACCCCCTTCGATTGGTGAAATCGCAATTTGCACGCGACGTGCCTAGGGTAGAGGTGATCGGGGAAAATAGAATTTAAAATTTGTATTTTTTTTTAATATATATATATATATATATGTGTGTGTGTGTGTGTGTAGTGCGCGCGCGATCATCCGCGTCGGGAGAGCGATAGAGAGAGAGAGAGAGAGAGAAATAGATACCGATAGATTGAGTTAGTAGATAGCGTCGATAAAATTGTCGATTTAATCATTTATAAAATATTATAATAAATATTCATTTAAATTAAAAATCGAAACATCCGCGTAAATATTTCGTGCGCCTTTTCCCATTTTTTTCGCGTTCCTTATAGCGGCGAGCACCCAGGTTCGCACCGCCGCGTCCGCGGATTTTCCGTGCGACGACACGAGCAGGAAGAGGACGGAAAGTCCTTAAGTCGCGTGGTGGCTGGGAGCCAGGGCGAGCTTAGCCACCCGGTAACCACCACGTGACAATGTCAATGTATATTATGTGAGCTATTCTAAAATAGGATTGCATCAAACAAGCAATAATATCTCCTGAAATACTCTAACTCTTGTATTCAATTATCGCACCTGTATAAATGATGAAATCCAAAATTAGTCTAATCTCACAATCAATAAGCATATACATTTTTATACCAAAGCTATACCGCTTCAAATGTAGATACTGATTGAAAGATAATCGCACTTTCCACAAAACAAGACGTTCTTCATTACATCATTTTGTTGCAGAATTAATAACATTAGAAAACTTTGCTTTTACATGCTCCATCAGAATGGATAAGACTGAAAATTTCAAGGAGCAGGTCCGAGTAGGCGTGGGAGTAAGCGCAAGTGAGGTGGTTATGGACCGTAGAAGCTGGGCAACTGATAGAAGATCGAAAATCAAATAAGAAGTGTCAACAAGTCCGAGTCGAAGCTATCGCACGATGAGAGAGATAAGGCACCGTGCGAAACAAGCTTGTCGGCCTGAATTTCAAGAGACAAGGAATTAGTGAACATGCTGTGGATATCAGAATAAGATTGTAATTATTCACAAAGGATTTGAAAAATTTCTCACGATAATATATTCTCTGTTACTAAGATTTATATTTTAAGTAGAAAATTAGTGTAAACCACCGCTATAAATAAAAATAATAAGAACGAAGCGGTCAAGTCGAAGCAAGGATCTTGGTATGCTGGAGATTGTTTAAATTTAGAGGATACAGCATCGATCGTTGCATTCATACAAATGGATACCCTGCTAGAAATAATGGGTGGAGATAGATAAATACGTATAAAATCTGAATCTCAATAAATACTATTTATCCCATGTATCTGTTTGGAAATAATAATGGAATTTAAATTTAATCAGTTGTCACGTGGCGGTTACCGGGTGGCTAATCTCGCCCCGGCTCCCAGCCACCACGTGACTTAAGGACTTTCCGTCCTCTCCCTGCTCGTGTCGTCGCACGGAACATCCGCGGATGCGGCGGGGCGAGCCTGGGTGCTCGCTGCTTTAGGGAACGCGAAATGGGAAAAAGGGCGCGTGAAATCACTACGCGGTTGTTCCACTTTTAAATCAAATAAATGTTTATTATAAAATTTTACAAGCAAATGCCGACAATGGCGCGACGCTATCTAATAACTCTTTCTCTCTCTCTCTCTCTCTCTCTCTCACTCTATCCACTTCTCTCTCTCTCTCTCTAACTACTTCTTAGCGCATCGCGCGAAAAGTGTGGCGCTTCGCCGCTAATCGTCTCGGGAGAACCCGTGTCCCGAGACACACTAATCCAAATCGTGCGATCGAGCAAGGATAGAGGGCCGATCACGCGCCTAATTGCCCTCTCTCCTTAATTAGCCGCCGCGGCCCGCGCGCGCTCCCGCGCGACAATTACAGCGGTGCGCCGAATTTCGCGCAGCCCAGTGCCCCCCACTCGGCGCATGGTCAAGGCTGCGAGCACGAGCTCAGTACAGCGGCGACCACGGCGAGGTACTCGTCGCACAGTTTAATCAATTTTTATGAGTCGATTTTCATTCTTGAGTTAAACATTCATTTTTGAGTATGTTGACTCTTGTGTTAAACCGTTGCTAGAAAAAAATTAAAAATTAAATTTTAATGAAATCACATTATGTATTACCTTTTGTAACACATGTAAGTCCATCTGGCAGAAGTACCAATTCATTTGGGCATGCACAGGTAACTAGATCAGAGTTCAAATTCAGTTTTGGTGATGGTAGGCATAAATGACTACAATGTCCATTTATAGCTTGACATCGATTAATTCCATCGGGTTGTTTGTAAGGGTGATAAACATGAACTACCATTGGACGTTGCAATGACCTTAATGATGTGATTGCTTCTAATTCCTTGCCATTGAATTTATTAGCTTTAAATATGGTTTCCTTTTCCCAGTCAGTCCAATAAACATAGTCTTCAAACAAAGTAATACTGAAAGGATGTTTGAGACTTTCTACAGAATGCAATACAGTATGTCTTACTGAACCATCATAATTACATGATCCAATAATGTTCAACTTAGCATCTACCCAATAAATACGTTTACCTATAAGATCAAGAGTCAATCCATTAGGCCACTTAATATCTTTACTAATGACAATCTGTAATTAAAATAATATTAAATTTGTACTATTTAATAATATATAGATTTATAGATATATAATTTATAGATTATTGATATCTCTAATTTATTACGATTTACAATTATTTAGAATATTGATTTAAAGAGTTTATTCTATATGTGTATGTTTTAGACATTACATTTTTTGTGATACGAATCGAAAATTCTTATGATGATTTCTCACTATGGTTTTTGTAAGAAATTTTTGCGATATCTAGTATATAGTTCTTTGAATATTAGTTGATATATACACTGCACGTATCAGATGTACGTACAAAAAAATCATTATATTTCAACTATTTCTATTTCAAAATAAGAAAAAAAATACCCTTAATTAATTTTAGGGCTTTAGAAAGATAATGGGGAAGGTATGGAACGTGATCAATCTTATATAATTATTTTATGAAAATAAATATACAATTAGAAAATCTAATTCATTAGTATCTTGAATAAGTTCACGCTATTTTTTACAAAATAAAGGTTTTTTTGATACAAGGAATAAAAATATTTTATCTCTCTTGGTTTTAATTCATACAGCACCCAATGCCCTTGCTTCTGAATAATTCCTAACAATTGTAAATGTTTTGAAACAGCTGACTCTTCTGCGTTTGATCCATTTGCGGACGCCGCAGTTACTACGAGAGTTGATGCGAAAGAAATTAAGTAAGCGAGGCGCGGCGGACGTATTGCGGAGAAAAGATATGGCAACACAACATGAAGACACAACGTCAAGCAACCAATCATTCAGTCAACGATATTCCTTGATTTTCTGATTGGGACTGGGAGGAGGTAGCCAACCCGATCGAATGCGGATGTATGTGTTGCGGGCCCCTATCCCTAGCGTCCGATGCAGACGAGACTGATACCGGCGAGTCGATATCAGGCAGAAGCTTAGCTGCAGACGGGATTGTAACAGGGAGAGTAATAGTTCCCTCAGAGAGTGAGATCGCCCGATCCTCCACGGAAGCCGGACGACGGCAATCGAGGTATAAACGACCGACGGCACAAGATAATTCTCGCGTACGATAGTAGAGCAGCGGTACACCAACGAGCCCATAGCAACAACGAGGATACTTGCCAATTTAAACGTAGAAGGGCGGAACTAAAATGCGTCGCTTTCCTACACTATGCAGGAGAGATCCTTCCGCCTTACAATGGTCGCACAACGGCACGTTTGCTAAAAATTTAAAAATAAAGGGCGCCTGCGAGCGGTAAGATACGTTCCACTAGGTTGCACTAGGTTGCAGCGCGCTGCGGTGGGGTTTGACGACAATCGGCGACTTATCAAGATAGTCAAGATAGAGTAGCTGATATGTGGGGGGGCTGGTCGGCGCTAAGTCGGCTTTTTTAGGCCGCTACCGCGGCCTGTCGAATAATCACCATATTGCTATGGAGCCAAACTTCTCGGTCCTCATCTGAGCTGCCGGCTCTCCATGCATTTGCCATATTTTGACTCATTGTCCTAACGTCCCTCGTCCCTATCGTGCCCCACATAAGCGCTAGGAGGTCGGTCAGCAATTACCTCTTTCATGTCTCTTGTACTGACACTCATGCTTTCACTCTTTTACTCTCTCACTCTTCTTCTCACGCACTCTCTCTCGAGTGACAATGTCACCCCCTCCCTGTGTCGGAACACTTCCTCTGAGTGGACTGCCGTATGATTTCTACGCTGTTATCTTTTTTCTTCACTACACTTTATCTTTTCATCTCCTCTCCTCTACCTAGTTTTTTTTCTCTGCATACTATTTTACGCCTCACGCTACTTTTTAATTACGTCATCCGTGACATTTCTATTACGCCTTCCACTACCTTTATGTTTTGCCTTCCCCACCAGTGGATATTATAACTTTTAGCCCGATATTACCTTTCGCTCAACATTATTTCTCGCGTCGCGACTATGATTACCAGCAAATTATTTTAAATCTGCTCAATGTTATTGAGCGGTTAAACCTGATAGCGTTGTCATACGGCTCTGCTTCTCAGCAACATTGCTGTCAGCTAGAACTCGTCTTCGTCGGCCAATATTTTCGCTCGTGTTCGCCCGTTAATGTTTACGCTCGTCTTCATCAGTTAAGTTTAGTCCCAATAATATATAAATTCGACCACTGTGCAAAGTCGACACGTCCTGATCGCCGTTATGTATCGAAAATTATATTTATGATTATCTCCACCAAAATTATCGTCGCGGTTATTAAATTATCTTCTTTTGCCAAATTTATCGTTGCATCTCGTCAACTGCTCGTGTGGCCGGCCTTGCCCCACGTCGGGCACTACTATGATTCGTCGCTTTCCTGCACCTCGCAGGAGAGGCCCTTCCACCTCGCGAAAATTGCACAACGGCATGCTCGCTAATTTATAAATAAAGGGCGCCAAGCGAGCGGTCCCTGGCTAGACGGTCGAGACTCTCTTCTCCTGGGAAGGTCCCGTTGGCCTCAGCGGGAAGTTACCGGCACGAGCGTCTCTCGACGTTAGTTGAAAAGGGGGAACGGGAAAACACAACAAAGGGCTATGTCATAATATCTTCGTATCACTTTCACTTTATTGCCTAGTTTAATTATACAATATTTCCCTATGCTAATATCCGCTCTCTGCGGCGAGTGACGTCCAGATCATAATGTCGAAACACGTGGGGATCCGCCGGTGGTCGCACTCGACCACTACTTGCGCACCCGCTGTCCGACCTCCGCGGCAATATACACACTCCACATAAGCGTTTGGAGGTCGGTCGGCGATTACGCGTTACCCCTTCCATGTACCTTGCATTCACACTGACGCTTTCACTCTCTTACTCTCCCATACACACTCTCTCTCCCTCTCAAGTGACAACATCGCAAGTTTCTTAATTATCTATAATAGAATGCAGCATTCCTTTACATGCTGTTACATGGAAATGCAATAAATAAGATTATGCATTCAACTTGGAGAGTTGATTAAGTAACAAAAAAGGAATCATTATCATCGTACATAATTATGATATTCAGTTTACATACTATCTACAGGTGGTCAAATCATTTGCTTGTAGCACTGTTATAAGATACACAACTTTTCTTCTACCGATTCTTTTCCAAAATTTGAAGCTTTATTCTTAAAACATGATTACCTATTTACGATTGAAAGTACTGTCCTTCACTAGCAACTACTACTTGTCATCTTTTGGTCAATTATTGGATATCATCTCGAAAAAATGATGCGTCTTTTGAAGTCAAATCCACCAATTTATCCATTCTTTGATTTCTTTATAAGAATAGAAATGCTTAAGTTTCGCAGGATGGGTAGTGGAACTGGGTGATACAGCAAAAAGCACACAAAGAAAGTTATTAAAATTTATTGGGAAAATATAGAGATTATGTGTGGTGAGAGCAGCGCGTTGAGCGTTGCACGGCTGACGGTTAAGTGATGGGGAGAGCGTCTAGCTCCGGCTAGATGCGGCTCCCGAAATGTCGCTGCGATGAGAGACGAACAGTTGGGGATCGACTCGGAATAGCCTTATACTTCAATACTTCCCCTCGAGATGATCCCTCAGACTTTCTGGAGGTCCTTCGATAGTCCCAGGCTCCTTACGCAGCGTTCGTGATGAGTTCTAGTGAGTGCCTTCGTAAGCACATCGGCTACCATGTCTTCCGATGCTCTAGTGTTAAAGCTCCAGACTTCATAACTTCTCGGACGAAGTGATGACGAACGTTGATGTGTTTAGTGCGTGCGTGGAAAATCGGACGCAAGCTTCTGTGCTCCGAAGTTGTCGTTGTACAATTTTATAGTCTGAGCTTCAGAGACTTCAAGCTCGAGCAAAAATCGGCGGAAATGAATTGCTTCCTTAGAAGCATGTACTCGGCTTCCGTCATTGAAAGAGCCTCAGTGCGCTGCTTTCTGGATTCCCATGAGACTGCGCCTCCACTCATAAGGAATGCATATCCGGTATAGGATAGCCTGTCATCCACTGATCCTGCACTTATGAGGTGCTCGACTAGCCAAAACATATTTTATCACATAACTCCAGTCCAAATTAATCTTCTCACTCTATTCTTTTATTCAACATATTATTCTCTACGAACAACTATTCTCTACGTGTTTATATAATTTTTATAATAAGTAATCAATTCATAAAACTTCTCAACGAAATAAGTTGTAATATGCAATTCTATTGAGTACTTGAATAACATATTTTTTTTTACATTTTAAACCTACTTTCAAAAGGATAAATACAAAAAAAGAATATCAATATCAAGTAAACCTGGTTAATAATAATTATTAAATGAGATAACTTTTTAACTAAATTAATATATATTGTAATGGGGTGAACCAGGGCGTTACTGCGCTGACTTGTCCGTGTACAATGCGAGTGACTAATATTGCGTCACTACTTTTACGTACAATGGAGCAGTATAGCTACTGAGCAGCTTTAAACAGCTCTCGAGTAGATGTCGTGGATTCTTAAACTGCTCGATAATCGAGGCTCAAGTAAGAAAGGAGCAAGGGAAAGGGGGTAACATAGAGCGACGCCTTCCTGCCAATAAATAACAATTAAATATAGTTCAAAATTAGCTCGAATCAACGTATATTTATCAATAATTAATTATCAACTAGGTTATTCATTAATACAAAAGTAATTCATATTGTTAATGCGCGTGCCAATTTCGCATCACAACGCGCCGCACACGCATTATGAAGCAGACGATCCTTATTTAATTTCATAATTTTCTCGGGGGCTAATTCATCAATTTCCGCCGTGTTACCTCATCTCTTGGTCGCGGAGAGGACACTACACTTTGGCATTAATTCGTGGTGAAAAGATTCTAGGCGTTCGCGCCTTCTTCGTGTTTACTAATTTTCGAACCAACTGGATGCGTTGGTCTTGTTTGGCCCAGTGCCTGGTGTCCGTTATTATACATATATATTTTCCGGTAAACAACCACTCATCATGCCAATTATGTATGTTGAGCAAGTATCAAGATATGCTATAATATATAACAATATTACATTATCTTATATTGAACAAAAATTGTTTTGAATATAACTCAGTTTGTATGCGATCACTTGATTGATTTTGCTAATTAATTAATTAACTATATTGGAAGCTGATTTGCTGATGGCTAGTGTTACATAACAATTAAAAATTTTTTTATAAACTAAACTGATCTTCAAATCATATAGTATGTTTATTCTTTTTGCAGATTCAATGAATCAAAAAAACTAAAACAACAAAATAGAACAATATAAAATTCACTTATCAATTTAATAAACTAGGTAATTAATCAAATTATAATCTATAAATAAATCTTGTAATTTTTTCTACAAATTATACTCAAAGTAGCGAAATTTTATAAACTTAATGGTCGTGTCAAATTAGCTATTTCTAATTTCGTCATTCATATTACTTGTGTAATATTTTGTTACACTGTAACTCTTGAAGTTCTTATTATATATTCAAAGATTAATACGTACTGCAACATAAACATCAATTTATGTTTCTTTACCGATCTATGCGTTCCATCCATTCCAGCCTTTTCTATGCGGGCTTCTTGGCCCCAATCCGTCCAAAACATCCATCCGTCTAAAGGGTTAAGTGCTATAGCTCTTGGTTCTTGAATTTTATCAATTATTAAAACTTTTCGCATATTTCCATCAAAATTTGCAAGTTCAATGGTATTTTTATCCGCATCGGTCCAATAAATATGACTATAAATCCAATCCACAGCTAAACCATCTGATAGTATTAAGCCGTCATTTATAACTGATATTCTATCATTACCTTCATCGATTGGAGCTCTAAAAAAATTTGAAGTTGGTTTAACATGTAGATAAAGATAGATTTTGAAATTAGACCAAAATAGATAAATGAATATGTACTCAGAATAACATAGATTGGAGAAAGAAAATTATTTTGAGTGTATTTCATTAGACTACTTCTGTAAGGCAAGGCAAAGCATCAAGCTTCGGTACAAAAGATGTAAAAGAGGGTGGAAAAAAATAAAAATAATTAAGGTATACAATTAATTAAATAAAGTTTAAGATTTATTTCTTAATATATATACAAAATATTCCTATACTATATGCCCACTCCGTCACGTCATGGCTGTATCTTTACTCAACAAACCTCTATCACATTAGAAATACACATCAGAGCGCGGCGTTGTTCGTGATCTACGGCACTCACAAGGTCGCGGTCTGACCACCACTTACACAAATCTAAAAACAACCGTTGCGCTCGCCTGCCACGCATTGCGTCACCGTCCGAGCACCCTGCTGTAAGAGAGATTACCTGCAGATTCTTACTCATCGCAAGTACCGTCTCCCTTGAGAATTAGAGGTGTTGGTCGGTAGTCTGTAAATACTGCTCCTATTTAAGGGGCGGCAGTCGTCGGTTACATGGCCGCTGAGTGACAGTTGGGGCTGCCGGCAGATCTATGATAGATCTTCGTTGAAGGAGGGTAGGAGCTGAATTGGGTATCCATCGGCCTTCTTCGTCATGTCGGTTGGACTTACTTGATACTGAGATGCTCCCGTATATATCGACTTGTCTTCTCATCGTTGGCACTACTCGTCGTCATGGCACATCAGCTCTAGTAAATCTGTTCCTTGGCCATGACACGTTCGGAAACTTTAGCGTCTGACTCCAATCATCATGTCTTCATAGTTGAACGTCTGAATCTAATCTTCTTGACTACAATACATCTAACGGTTGTGGAGGTTCAATCAAAGCGAGTTGAGTACATGGGCCCTCTCTCGGCGGCGAATATCCGTCGCGAGTGCTGAGGGTGGAAGTAGGCGTGAATTGACTTCGCATCTATTTCCGATCGCTGTGGGCAATTATATCTCTTACCTCTCTTTCTCTGCGAGACTCCTTGGCTAGTCGGTATCCATCCCTTAGAATTGCGCCTGCGAGAAGTGGTTGGCGTGAACACGATATGGTGCGCGATGCTGGCGGCTCTTCCAAATAGTGGCGGCGGCTGCTTAATCGGCCTGATGATAGAAGACAACAGTTTTGTGACGAGTAATCCCAGCTTTCGAAGAGAGAAAAATAGATAGAGAGATAGATAGATAGATAATTGATTTATTTGTAAAATTTTACAAAATCATTGCACAGCATCACTAGTCAGTTATGTGAAAAATTATCACAAATTATCACAGTGTCGTCATCATCATAGATGAAGCGCAATGATAATAATAAATAAATAAATATACTTAAATCAATAAATCACATTTTTCTTATTATCTATCAGTCGAATCACAATCATACACACGTATACACAATGAGTAAATGTAAGTATTTACAGTGAATGAATATGAAATTCAATCATACACATATATACTCATAATAGATACATAACAGAGAACATAATAATTTAGGACGCAAATTAAAATACAACCATGAGGATATCAGACTAGAATAGCTAAACAGTAATGTCCCGTACCCTCAGACGCTCCATCATCAGCCCCCTGAAGCGACTAAGGGAGGACACATTTCTAATAAAGGATGGCAGATTGTTCCATAGATGATCACCTTGTACAGAAAATGATCTGAAAGTTCTTGAGGGTCACCCCTAACCAGCCGATCAGAAGCGCTGGAAGAGAACAGATCAGAGAGGTACTCCGGCTTATGCAGCCATAAGATCTTGTAGATCTGCAAGTAAATAAAATATTCCCTCCAACTGTCCACTCCCATCCAACCCAATCGACGCCTGAAGGCGTTTACATTATCGTCCCACTTAGCGCCCGTTACATATCATTCACAAGAATTCTGTGAGCGTTGTAGGCTTGCCCTTAGCTCCTGGGGCTCCAGGAAAGACTAGAGAACGTGCCAGGTTTGCCCGAAGAGCCTTCGTGGTATACTGACGAAAAAAGCGTAAGATATATAACACCTGGTTGATTCTTTTACTAACTAACTCGATATGCGACCTCCAGGTAAGACCCGCGTCTAGTATCACACCAAGACTCATTACCGTTCTAGACTAAGACACAACCACCCCCTCTTCGAGTTCAATAGAATTGACCCTGTAGACTCAATATCGGAAAGAAACCTGCGTGATCCAAAAAGAATTGCAGATGTCTTTCCCACATTGAGCCTCTCGGATGCAGATGAAGCCCAGCCCGAAACAACACGTGCAGCAGCCACCACATGTCTAGCTCCAGCCTCCAGGTTATCCCGAGAAAAACTAAGGTAAACCTGGAAGTCATCAGCATATAGAATATGTCTTACACCCAAACAGCGTCACCTGTTTTTGTCTGTAGCGGTTCGAGCATCTACTGTTAGTCTTAGTTAGGCAGTTTCAGTAGAACTGTTACGTCTATATCCAGTTTGAAGTAGGTCAAGGATGTTGTGTGACACAAAATGCTCCATAAACTGGTCATATACAATTCTTTCAAGAACTTTTGAAAGAAAGCAAAGCAGAGAAATTGGCTGAAAATTATCTGGTATTATTCTACTATTGCTTCAATAATGTTGTGCTTGCTGTGGAAAGGAGCGGGCTCATTGGCGGACAAAATTGCCCTGTCATTGTCATCAACTAGTATTACGTCTATCCAGGTACGGAATATGGGTGCAAAATGCATAGGACCATGCTGGACGATCTGCAAAGACAGCTCCACTGAAAGTCTGCGAACAAACACAGCACCATCACAGTCAGTGCAGAGATCGACGTTCAGATCACCGAGAATGATTTTGTGACTGTACTCTCGAGATAATCGTCGCAATTCGTCCAAAAATTTTGAATTCCTCGAAAAATTTACCGTGCCGATGCCAAACCTACTTAAAGCCAAGGTTACGGGCAGTGTTCTTGCACTGCACGAATACACTATATTGATTCTGACTTAACCACAAATTTATAAATATAGTACCTTGCCTGGCATCGGACGTCACCGTTCCGGCACGGACCGCCGGAACAGCTTCATGTTGTTTGAACTATTGTTATTATTCTTAATAATCACCCACAGCTCCAATGATTCATTCTCCTCTTTATCACACTATCACACGCCCGCGTTAACTAACAATCTAACTTATTTTCTAGTTGCTTAAAATTAGTATTTACAATATTTACAAATTCATTTTTGTTATTAGATAACTCGGTGGTCAGGTGATCGACTTTGTCATTAATTTTGTTCATTGCATTCTTTAACGATTCAATGGATCCTCGCACAGAGCCACCAGCTCGTCTGCCTGCGCTTTAATGATGTTTTCTAGCTCAGAGACTCGATCGGCGCAAGCCTTCAACAATTTCTCCGTTGCTGGTACGGAAGAAAATGAAGAAATAACTTGCTCCGTACCGAGTCTCTTTGCGAGAATGGAGTAAAGATCTGCCCCTGCTCGGTCGATGTGATCGAACCTACTACAAAATAAGTCGATCGTGGACACCAAGATGTGAGACCGCGCCTTGAGTGCTTCAGATATCATCTGCAGTGATGAGTCTAATGATGCCAGGTTCATCCTATAGACTACTCCGGTGCTGCATACATTGGGCGGATTGATTAGCGCCTGTGGGGTGATGGCCCGCGCGACTCCTGAGTAAGTGCCGCTTACCGCCTGCGCTACTACAGGCCATGATGAGGGCGCAGACTGTGAAGCGCTTGTAGGACTTGGCGCCGCAGTGAAAGGGGCAGGCCTCTTGGCCCCACTCAGCTGACTTACTGAGCGGCGGAGAGGAATGGCAGTGCGCTCTCTAGCTTCGCTCATGTGGACTCTCTCTCTCTCTCAGGTTTGGAGGGGGCATCAGTAGGGGCACGCTTCGGCGCCACACAGGCGTGGCATTTGTACGTGTGTACATGTGTGCTCGTGCGCGAAGCCGCCGTGGAGTATGCTGGGTGACAGTGCAGTCCGCATTTACTGCACTTCACTAGTGTTCTCACACTTCCCCTCACCTGCGTACAGACATAGCAGGTGCTTCCGTCCATGAGTGCGATCTTGTTGCAGATGTTGGCGGATGGGACGGCGGGCTGCTATCGATGTAGTGATCTGTCTGTACGCGTAATAGGCGGGAGTTCTCGCGCCACGGCTCGCACCGACAAGAGACATATATCACACAGACTCACTTACCTGTGTGCGCGATGCTAGCCTAAGCCGTCCTTAGGGGAGAAAGATTGATTAATTTTGTTTGGCAACTTTTTGGCTCCTAGACGAAGCCACGCAGTTTATGCCCCGGTTGCATGGAGCCTACAGGAGTCCTCGTACTTCTGCAAAATATTATGTCTCCACCAAAAATATTAATATCAATATAACGATATTTTGGTAGAGCTAAGCAGAACACGTCTGCGTCTACTATAGAAAGAAAGATAGATATAGAAAGATAGATAGATAGATAGATAAATAATTTATTTGTAAAATTTTACAAAATTATTGCACAGCATCATTAGTCAATTATATAAAAAATTATCACAAATTATCACAGTGTCGTCAACATCACAGATAAAGCGCAGTAACAACAATAAATAAATAAATGTACATAAATTAATAAATCATATTTTTCTTATTATCTATCAGTCGAATCACAATCATACACACATACACACAGTGAACACACATGCATACAAAGAGAGATAGAGAGAGAGAGAGAGAGAGAGAGAATTATTAATCCTTTCTCGCGTCGACCACCGTGAAGCTAACCGCCCGGGCTAGCCCAGTCTGGCGACGAACCTGCGTAACGGGGAGTCGGGTGCACGGGCCAACCGGCGGGTGTTCTGTCAGTCTCGGAGCGTTAACACTACGGCACACCCTCAACTTCATGACAAAATCTTCACTGGCTGTTGATAACGACCATCAAGTTCAAGAACACCGGCGAGAATTTTTTGCTAGCTTGTACGGTCCTATTAATATCGTGTAAAATCTTACACAAACATAGCAATCATCGTCTTCAACATCTAATCCATAAGCGCAACTGGATTGGCTTGTAGGTGGTAGGAAGGTGTAGTTACATGCTTTACACTAAAATCTTCTAACATCTCTCAGAGATGCTTATTAACGTACTCTATATGATTATCTGTCAATAAGAACTCGAACTAGCACGACAAGTCTCCACCCTTCCTCCTGAAACAAAAAAAACGGATCCAAGATTTCGTTGGGATAATAACGATACAGCATGACATCAAATACTTTTCATCCTGAAAATTTTCGAGGGCAACGCTATACTTCGTTTATTTTCCCGAGATACCAAGGATCCGAGAGTGTCTCGATATTCGCTACAATCGCTATCTCTTAATCAACCCATCTAGAAAGCATTAAGAACTTTACACAATGCGCCATTTGTATATACGGTTTCAAAGTCTCATTACTGTATTTTATAAGCGTCTTTTTTGTTTTAAGCCAGCTTAGTGCAGTATGGTCCGTCTTTGCAACATACTGACAGACTTCCACTCCTTTTTCGAAGTAGTATAATCCCTTTCAGTCGATTAAGAACACAACTGATATACACGATTGGATTCTCATACCCATCGTCATCCTTCTGAGTTAAAACGATCCCCATAGCGTAATCATTAGTATTGCTTTGAACCGTACATGGCTTAGAAAACTTCAATCGGGCAAGCACAGCAGTCTTTACAAGCGCGTGTTTCAAAGTACTAAACGCAACATCGTGAGGGTTACTTTTAGCTCGAACTCTGTTCAATAAAACGTGCGTACCAGCCTACCATACCCGAAAATGTACGCAAGTTCTTTTACATTCTCAGCGACGGATCATTCATAACTGGCTTCACCTTTTTCGTGTAAGGTCTTTATCAGTCAGCATCCAGTCGGTAACCTAAAAAAGCACAGTTTAACAACAGACTTCACATTTTTCACGGTTAACTTTAAGTCCGGCTTCCATAATCGTATGTACCACAACGTCAAACATTTTAGGTGCTCTTGGAACGGTTTCGTAACCACAAAGGATAAATGAACAAATTGCCCTAGACCGCAGCTTGACACAGCAAAAGCATATATAAACCGTAAATTATAATATCAGCCGATTTAATTGTCAACCATATATTATCTACTGACTTCCATTAAGAAGACCTAGAAGTAAGCTTTCTTTAAGTCCACATTGTAATTATCGCGTCTACTCATCTAATTGACATCTCTAAAACCTACACAGAATAGATAGCTTGCTTCCCATCGCACAATTACCGGATAACTATACTACTTACTAGCACTACGCTCAATAATCCTTTTCTCGAACATCATCTGAACTTCCTCTTAAGCAAACTCGAGAACAAGTCTGAATTTTGGAAGTATCCTTTCTACCAAACCCTTCACTTGTTCTAGCTCCTCATCTAGTATCTCAACAATACTACAGCACTTCAAAAAAATTCTTGGGTCTGTACTCAATTCATTCACCTTCAAGAAAGGACGCCATCTTCCACCAGGCGAAATCTACCCCAATAATCAGAGGGTGGTCATGGTGCAATTTTGTCAGGTGCAATTCTGAGATCTATTGCGTGTTCTATATTTTCCACTTCAAACAGAACTTAAGCCCTCCAAGAATTATATACGTTTCTCCTATAACTCTACAAACAAGCACGCACGCTCGCAAGCTATTATACTACTCGTAGACGATGCTTAGTTTGCTGACCTTCCAAATAAATGTGTAAATTTAATGCAAATAGTGAAGAGTTTTGTCGCTTTACTAATTCAACTTACGAAATGCGCAAAATGCGCGAGGTGTGCGAGTCCGTCATGTCCGATTAGAGGCGCTGCACGTACCCTCCTTGTTCAACCTCTCTTGTTCAACCCGTTGGCCAGCAGTTGTGAGGCCAACTCGACGAACGAGAGAGTGCGTGCTTCTCGTCTCAGTTTCCTGGCCGTCCTACCATCCAGGATCGCCTTTATGCGGAAGTCGTACTTCGCACACATAGCCAGGTGCGTGAGCCAAGACACGCGACCGCTCCTCGCTAACCTTAACCTTGGGCTTCACTCCTCGCAGCTCCTCGCGTTTGATCTGCTGGTCCTGAGACGTAACGTCTATTTTCAGGGCCTGGTCGTCAAAGTTGAGCTCCTTCTCGTAGACAGGGTCTGCCTCCTCTCCCGTAAAAACCAATACCCCAACGGCAGCGATTAGCCCCAAGCGATCAAGACGGGGTATTGATAAGGCACCTATCTCCATCTCTGAGTATAAGGAAATCTTCCCTCTCTTCTACGGAATTTGCTGAGAACATAAAAATGAAAGCAAAATATATAATATTATATTAGGTTGGAAAATATCTCCCTTCTGCCTTTTTGTCTTTTGAATTTCGCAGCTATGTACAAAGTGCTACAGAGCACGTATCTGGCAATACTATACATCATTTGAAAGGTGTTGATATAACCTACAAAACGACGCTATGCATGATTAGTTTGGATATTGCATTCAACGGTTATAGACGTGTAAACATGTAGTTCACTAACGCGGAAATTCGGGCTATTTTAAAGTTTTCCTTCGTTAAAGGCAAATCCGCTATAGGAACGTTCCGTGAGATTAATGATGTTTTGGAGGAATGTATTCTATCACTCTGAACCGCGGAGGAATGGTTTCAATGATTCAGAGCCGGTGAAAACCATACCATGAATAAGCCAGCCGGCGGAAGACCTGTGAAGATGAATACCGATCAAATCATGAAAAAAATCGAGTTACATCGGCATGTGGCATCTCGTGACATCGCCCAAGAGATGGGAGTTAGTCACCAAACCATTTTAAATGATTTACAGAAGGGTAGATACAAAAAGAAGTTTGATGTTTGGGTGCCGCATGAATTGACGCAAAAATACGTTCTGGACCGCATCAACATCTACGATATGCTGCTGAAACGAAACAAAGTCGACCCATTTATGAAGCGGATGGTGACTGGCGATGAAAAATGGATCACATAATACAATATCAAGCGAAAACGGTCGTGGTCGAAGGCCGGTAAATCGTCCCAAACAGTGGCCAAGCCGGGATTGACAGCCAGGAAGGTTTTGCTGTGTGTTTGGTGGGACTTGCTTCATCGCTGGAGTTTGTTGGAAAGGAAAAGAAGGAGTAGCAGGGCGCAGCTACATGCTGACTCAACACGCGCAGATTCCGAGAGAGACAGAGAGTGGACTGCGTACCCACCATAGCCAACTGTATAACCCTACAGTCCGCCTTCCCTCCAGGGCATTTTGAATTTCGGCGACCCTGGCCAAGCGATTCCTTATTCCTCGACTGTGGGTGACCCATCTGTGATCTACTTTACCGCCCCTCTTGCGTTTTACTCACCAGCCATTCTTTTTCGACCTACTCCTATCTTCGAAAAGGCTAGTAGTCAGCTCCTAAGTCGAACAATTTTCTTTTTTTTTAAACCAGACACTAACCAGACACTAATTGTCTGCTTATTCATTTGGCGATAGTCAATAACAATATTTTACAAGAGGCGAACCTAACAATTTTTCACGGGAGAATATGCAGTTGCACGGACTCTTTCCCTTCACCGGGGTGGCCGACATCTCTAGCCCCCACGTAGCCGCTTCTACAAGGTTCCCATCCGGACATAAACAGTTCGGGTCTTACCTTCCTTTGCGGCTATTCACCTAGCCGCAATAATCTTTGCCATGCCTACACTAAAAATCAGCCTAACTTGATTAGCGCAGGAATGACTCTGTGTCTCCTCCCGATGTAGTTTATATTAAAAAAAATCAATATAAATTTCTAAAATATTATTTTATAACCGTGATACTCAGACACCCATTCTTAGGGAAGCGAAATATAAATTTCCCTTGGGCGCGCGCATGCTTTACTTGTAGCCTAAACGTTTAATCAAATTTTATACGCTACTTAGATATTAAAATATAAACCTTTTGTATGCAAAATTTAATCTTTCTCTATATCAATAACTTATAATTCATTGTTCACTTGTTAAAATAAAAAAATATGTTTTATTGATTTTAATACAAAATTATATTTTAATGATTTTTAATCTTCTAGTTACGTATTAATATTGAATTCTTATTTATCAATTCAAACTTATCATAAATGAGCTTTAATCCTTTTTAATGTATCATTAGAATATTAACCTTAAATTAAGTGTTATGTACAGTCGTACATGGATGAGAGAGAGAGAGAGAGAGAGAGAGAGAAAGAGTGAATGTGTGTATGTTATCACGGCGTCAATGATCACGCAGGGACAGTATGTAACCTATGCGTCGCGAAACAACGGAATACGCGAGCCAAACGCCGGCCGCTCTGCAGCGGCAGAGAGCGCATGCGCGCGGCGTCGCGTCGGCGCACCAGCGGGCGCGCAACCAATGTTGCACTGAAACAGCTACAGACAAGTGGTCGCCCACGTGCCTCTGTAACCTAAAATTCAGTCGCAGCTTTTTCTCACCGAATCCGTCGACATCACATAGATGCGCAGCCCCCCGCGGGCTACCTTGCCGAAGTTCGAGCTAACTTGAACACCCGCGCGTGCGTTCGAGAATATTTCGCGAGAGAACGTGCGGCTAACCTCGTTCGCGGCGCCGGTCACGTGGCGACATTGCGGATCGGGCGGCTCCTCCGACGACGAGCACGAGCCCGGCGAGCGCGGACCAGCGGCGATCGCCACGAGGCGATATCACGTGAGTTCTCGTGCACGAGCTATATTTCTGTCGCTCTTAGACCTTTCCCCCTTTCTTTTCTGTATAATTTCAGGGGAGGTTTTTTTCGGATATAATTAGAATTAAAAAAGATTTATTCAATCGCCACATAATTTTAATATATTTTTTATCTTATTTTATATATCAAATCAATATTAATAATCGATATTAAAACTACTTTTAAAAATATTAGTTTTTTTAATCATTTAAAATCCGTTATTTCAAGCAGGGATATTTCTATTTTTAATTCTATATTAATTTTTGGAATATTTTGAAGCACTAAAAGATAGTGCATTCTAAATTAATGTAACATTTTAATACAGTGGATTTTATTAGAAGTATTGAATAATTAAATAAAAGTAGGATGTCATAAAGAGAATAAAACATGATAAATTAAAAAAATATTGTAAAGAATTGTTTATATTATATATAATGTGACGCGGGCTTTTTATATGCCTTTGACGACGCTACAAAAATTTTTCAATTACGTTGCCAAGAGTTCTATTGCGAGTGCAGATATCGGGATTTGGAGCGGTGCAATTTCGACCACGGTACCGTAAGGCGATGTACTATGCGCGCCGAAACACAATTGGCGAAACGTTATAGATAATCATAAATAATAAAAATAAGAAGGGTATTTGACAACTGGCAGTCCTGACTCAGAAGCCTAGTGAGTGAATCGCGAGTTCGACAGTTAACACACAGTGTGCTCGGGATTCTGCGCAAAGTTTCACCATAGACGAGACGATTCCGCGAATGCTCCACTCCACTGCTGGGTGGGTTCACGCTGCAGTCCCGCAAGGTTAGCTGGTCGTACATTTTCACTCTAATTGTGTCGTGAACAAAAAGTTAAAATAATATCCGCGTGACAAAACCAGTTTGTACCGATCGTAGCGATCAAGGATTTGTCGCGTTTCATACTCGACGTCCTACGGAAGAGTGTCCGTACACGGTTTATACCACCATCAGCTCGTTGAGCTGCCGACGCGAGGGCCATCATAGCTTCCCATAAAGTGGACCACAAGCGCCGGTAGCTCAGGTTAGCCAGCTCAACCCGCGAGGCTTATGTCATATTGTAGGCGAGCCAGTACACCATCGAGACGGCTTGTGTGGCTCGCTCACCCGAGCTTTGACGTCCGCCCAATTCGGCTCTATACCTCTGGATCTGAGTCGGAACATCCGTCAGTGGGCGAGCTCTTACAGCAACACATAGTGTTAAATTTGTCCACTGTATTCTATTACATTCAATACCCACACTCACGTACTACCTCGCGCTGTGCAGGAGTACTTACAGATATGTAGAAGTAGTTATGTTCATGTTGAGGATAGGAAGGACTAGCTGTATGCGATGCGAGTAGTGACGTCCTATTCGCTTGGCTGGTACAGTAGTAGTAGACGGCGGAGCGAAACAGGCAGGCAGTTGGGTAATTTTACCCCCGCTAGGCGGCCCTCGCGTTCCCTTTCTCTTCGCGTACATATCTCATTGTTAGTAGAGTCAACCCTTTCCTTTGCGCCCGCTTGGAAGCCTGACAGCCACAGGTGAGGCTCGTGGCCCCATCCTGCGCTGGGATCTTGAGGACTCGAGCCAAGCTCGAGGTAGATCTAGTGGCTTCGGCCTATCAACGATCAGGCCGAGCCGTTGGCTCTACAGCCGCAGCTTCTCCTTCGAAAAGTGCGCCGAGCGACACGCCGAAGGACGCCGGCTCTTCCCGCACTTTTGGGCGCGAGTCTCCGCCTCCGGAGTTCAATGACCTGACGCCTTGCTGCCGTACATAAGAAAATTTTCCGGGTTTTTTCGGAATCGCGCGCTCGCTACAGATATCGCGTCGATGCGCATTTGTTTAGACAAACTTATTTTCTATAGCTTTTCTTGTTTATAATACTCGCTAGTTTCGCACATATATATGTATAGCGAAAATTCTTCAAGACTTTCGAGTTCGTTTACTACTTCATTAGGTTCCACTTTGAAATGATTAAAAGCCTATACTAATGAACCTGGTATTTTATCGCCGAAAATTCCCACAAGATTAGTGTTAATTAACAAACATAATTTACAATTATGTAAATACCCTATAAGTCCAAGAGTTTTAATTTTGTCGTGATTTATATTATGCGTACTCGTTGGCTCATAAACTGGACTATCGTCTCCGTTCACACAGTTCGGGTATTTCGGATATTTCAATAAATTTCAGATTTCTTCTTTCTTCACGTCGAATAATCGTGCGATATTCTCGCTCGACGAATAGCCATCACTCTCGGTTAAGTTCTTAAACACGTTCCTATTTCAAAGGGACGTCCCCCAAAGTCACTCAAGTAGATTTCCAGAAAACATCAGCAAATTAATCGCCGGTAACCCGTTCGACAGTCTCGAGGTACGGTCACTCGAGATCAGATTCATCAGTTTCGATATCGCGTCGGACAATCTACCAATCGCATCGTCATTATTTATAGTCGCCATCGTGCGTACTACGTTGAACTCACAGGTGTTTACAAATATGGTCGCAGATGCGGTAACTTGATGTTAGGAAGAATTCTCTTTGCATGGGATTGGTCTTCGCTCTATGGGCTTCTGCTTCGAAGCCTTCATCGAAAGCTTACGGAGCTTCTTGGTCGCGAAGATGCCTTGCCGGGACGAGGAGCAAACTCTCGTTCTTACGAATATCTTTTCGGGACAAAGGGTGGTCTGGTATTTTGAAGCAGGAGCTCGGCTCTTCTAATCCCTTCCTATACAGTTTCCATAATTTAAAACGTACACTCTGATTTCTTTAGATTTAATACTTTCTGATTCATTTTTATACTATACAATACAAATTTTATTATTATTCATACGATATAAATCAGGTACCTCACATTTACAATCAACAATTGAATAAGCCGAATGTTATTTCCTATTTCTGTAGAGAATATAGGATGCGCTACCCGTGTAACGTATTTACTATTTTCTTATTTATCAATTCAACAGCAAATCATTACGGTAACGCTCTAATCTCAGCTATATGGATCTCTCACATCCTCAAGGTGGCTATTTCAACTCGGCGGCGCTCCGCAATTCTATACTCTCACTTTTCTTGTCACTTCTACACTCTCGGTACGTTTGCATATTTGGGACTTTTCATATTCGTCACTTTCGTAGATTCCTCACTTTTTTATGGTCGTCACATTTCTATCCTCACAAATTTTTATAATAAATAATCCCGAAAATATGGTGTTGCAGACAAGATCAGTGAGCGTATGTATGCGCGCGCGCATGTGACTAAACAGTCACATGGACACACACTTCGGAGCGAGCGGCGGCGCTCGGAGTTGCCTACGTTCGGGGGAGGTTCTTTAAAGGTTTGGCAGAAAAAGTTACTGCAGTATGACCGATGATGGGCACGATTCGGAGAGGCAAATTCGATATGCACAGGCTGGAAGCAGGTGCCTGTGGCGCGTGATCCGGGCCGGTTCGTGAAGGCATTTTGCTAGAGCGAGACCGCGGCGACTCTTAGGGAGCCTGGGACCGGAGCCGAGGGTCACACAACGAAGCTCCTGGGTTTCTTGTGTGATCTTAAGAGAACAAAGCCGCGGTTTTTTTGCGGGAAAGCGGCAACAGTAACCGACGATGGAGTGGGGAGCGAGCAGATGGGTAGGCTCGGTGGCGGCTCGGTGGTGGGGGGGAGCGCGGACTCGCGGCTCGGCGCGCGAAGCGCGTCGGCGCGGCGGACAGCTTGAATTCAGACTTGGCCAGAGTCAATAGCACGAATCAGTCAGAGTAAAAAAAGTTTTCCAAAAATTTACTACGCCTCTCCTTATATTTCGTTCTCTTCCTGTGTACTTATCGATTACATATGGTATCTAAACCGTGTTATGTCCTCGAACATTATTATGACCTTAAAGATGGAATTCTATATGAATTGATATACGAAAGCTATAGTTTTCTCGTAAAAAGTTAATGAATTTCTCAGACGATCTACTGACTAATTTATTCTTTCTAACCATAAAATAAAATTAAATATTCCAATCAATAAGAGCTGATAAAAGAGTTGAGCTAAAAAGATAAGAAAGAATTATATCTAATTTTGCTGGACAATTCTTTTCAACCTTTCATCTCGGGCGCTTGTTACTAAATATCTTATTTTCGGTACGCTAAAAAATACTTGAGCTGAGAAAATAATACATTCAAAGTCAATTTTACAGATAAATATTAATATATTTAGTAATAGATTTGAGATATAGGTGATAACAGATATCTTACAGCATAATGCTTAGAAAAAATCAATCTGTAGTAGTTTTCTAATATTAATTTTCATTTCTGTTTATAGATGACGCTGTTAATTGTAGTTATTTGAGTTATTTTATTATGTGAGAGATACGGCGTTGCAGCGAGAGAGTCGCCGAGGCCCCACAGCGTTATCCGGCAAGTGCCGGAGTGCGTGCAAAAGGATGCGGATCGTGCGGGGCCTGAGGATGTCGGGTCGTATCGCGTCAAGAGCTTGTTCAGCACCGAGCAACTGGTTTAAGTTCCGGAGGTGTGAAGCCAAGCCAACCTCAAGCTCGATCCTTATTACAATCGGTTTTGTTTAATTTTCGCGCCGATTTAATTTTTGAATTGCGGATGCGCGCGTATGTTTTTTGAATTGCGCGCCGCGCAACCGCTCGTCTCAGTGCAACTTCGCGCTGCGTCTAGCGTGCTCTCTTGCGCCGACCGTTACAACTTAGTGGGGTCGTTCGACACGACCCCACCCTAAGGGTCCTAAACGGGAGGGAGGTCCGCGCTTCTCGCGGTGCCGCACAGTTAGTGCCCACGACTGGCAATAGTGAGAGAGAGGTACTTTCTCTCTCTCTCTCTCTCTCTCTCTCTCTCTATCTCACTCGCCTGCATTTCACCAGAAAGTGTGCAACCCGCTCCGCTGCACCCGGTTGCACGTTTATTATTTACGAAAATAAATCAGTAAAATTTGCCCTACCTGGGTTCTAGTGTGGGCGTCTCGGACTTCTACGGGATCTTGGGGGTACCTCGTCTGGTCACTCTCCCAAGGTCAAGGAACGTACAGCTAAGTATGGTATCCGGTAGGACCTGGATCTCACATCGTCCAGGTTGGCGCCGACTCCTAGTGATTCTCCACAGATTGGCGCAGTCTATCTCTTGCTCCTGTAAGGTGGGCGGGCAAACGTGGCGCGAATACACGTACGTACTCTTAGTATCGCCTACTCAGGCGCCGAGAGTATACTGCTCCTCCCGCCTAAATTTCCCACCTACTACATTCCCCATTTCCCGCGTTTTCCCCTTACCCTCAGGGCACGTTGGCCTTGATGGGCCCATTGCCTGGCGCCCATTACATGGTACATGTAGTTTCATTCAATGACTTGATGTATACTGAATATACTTGACAGTTGTCGTAGCAACCAAATAAAAAAAAATAAGATTCGTTGACAACAAATGTTTCATATTGGGACATTTGTATCTTGATGCTCAATTCATACCAGTATGCTTGGCATTCTTTCCACGTTCTAAGAGTAAAAGGAGGCGTTGCGAAACTATTCACAAGCGTCAAAGGAATCATATGACTTCATGCCTATAGCGCCTATTTAAGGGAGTGTCATGCGGTTTCATCTATATATTAATCTTTATTTTACACTTTTGTGTAAAACTTGAATAAATCTATGTATTTAAATTTCTCGTGACATAACTGTTACGATTATATACACGAATTTTTTTTAATTTCGTAAATAAGAAAACGATTTTTATTCACCTTATAATATTAAATTAAATCAATTTATCTTACTTGTAAATCTTTTTTTCGCTTACATCACTCCAGAAAATCATCCCTGTTCTAAAAACAAAATCTAGGGCTGTGGCCATTTTTGTTCCATTAACGAGTGCAGTCATTTCCTTTCGATCAAGAGCTACTTTTCTAATATCGTGATGTCTTGCAAATAAAAGACTAGCATGTCCTTCCGCAGCTTTGCATCTAAATTTATTTCTTGGATCTCTTAAATATCCATCTGTGCAACTGCATTCGAAACTACCGTTTTTATTTAAGCAATACTGTGAGCAACTTCCAAGTTCTAAGCATTCATCTATATCTGTAAATTTTAATAATGTAATTACATCATTACAAAATTATTTTGTAATATAGCCGTTCGACAATTATCGAATGTTGTAATTAGTAGTACACTAATTGCTAGTGTAAGTTTGTTACTTTTTTATGATGGAAGGTACTCTTATATATGTTGAAAAAAAAATAATTTTTCACATTTAAACAACTTCTTTGTAAGAAGATAATAATTCAATTTTAGAGCTATTCTACTTTTAGTCCTCCCGCATACGCTGTCCGGATTAACAATGCAAATATCATATAACGTTTTGATTTTAGCTGTACTTTTAAAGAATTAATATAAAAATGTATTATGTATGCAATATTATTATTTATATAAAAATGAAAATTAAGCAAACACTTTCCATTGTAATGTATACTCTTTACTTATATTCAATATGGGATAACAAGTCGTCGATAAGAAAAAGTTCCACTATGCGGACACTGACAGTTTGATATATCGTATAACATAAAAACAGAGCGGAGGCCAGTCGTCGACCTCGCCATCTTTCAAGGGGACGGGGGTTCTCAAGTGTCCTCCGAAGAATAGTTCAGGAGAAACAGAGTGCGGCCCTCCGGACCCATTCCGATACAGAGATTCAGTTAAACAGGTTGCTTCAACTACCCCTTCTGTGTCACCGCATCGTCCTCCGCTAACGGTACTTCGCGTAGAGCCCGTAGTAGGTCGAGTAAGGACTTTCAGTATCTATGTAAGTTAATCTTAAATAAACCTTTATTATTAATAAAAAAGAAAATATTTCTTTTATTCTTTTTCCTTCGTGACTAAAATCCATTTCCTATAAGGAAAAAATAAATATAATTAAATTGTAATATTAATAATCATTTGATAAGGTCACCGGACACTTAATACATTGGTGTAATATTCCATTATCCATTTCGACTTTGTCGATCCAGGCAGCGAGTTTGACATCCTACATTGTATGATCAAGAAGGCCCTTCTAATTATAGCTCATCTTTTGATGAGTCAGTGTGATAATTCCCTTGAGAGTTATAGTTGATATATAAAATCAAAATAGTAAATATCAAAATAATTAAATAAAAATAAAAAGTAACTAGAAAATAGATTCATTGGTGTAGCTTCATCTAATTTCAAAGGTCAGAGTGTATTTTATTTAAATACTCTGAATATCTGTTATGACAAATTTTATGACTGCATGCATACTTTGTATAAGTAATGTAATTCTTGAAGAAATATCAACAGCAAATTAGATAGTTCAGTTACATAAACATTAATTAGTGAGACATGTCCATTTTTGCAACATTTCTTAAATTGCGAGAAATCAGGATATAGAAACAACGTTTATGAAGTCAATGAGCTGTGCTTGCCACTCGATTAAACTATAGTAGACTTCTCATTTAAAACATTTTGGTGTTGTAAAGGATTTATCACCATCAATACTTATAAGTTCATCTATAAAATTAAAGAGAAGTTTACAGGAAATAGTCAAGATTCAAGCTGAAAGTTGATGAGTGCAACTGCTTGCCAGGAACGGTATTTATATTGTTCAACTTCTGTTAATGTACGGATGGGATGATGAGACTGCGACAAATTTATCTTTTACCTTTACTTCTATATTTTGACCTTCTTTTAACTTTGCTTTAATTTTATACTTTTCCCTTATTGTTTTGCTTTATTTTTTCACTTTTCACTAACTCTATTATTCACGTAACTCACGTAACTCTACTATTACTTCGTATGCATCTTCCACACTCGGTGGTATCCACGAACAGAGAAAGAGAGAGAAAGACAGATAGATAGATAGATAAATAATTTATTCATAAAGTTTTACAAAAAATTGTATAATAAAGTCGAAAAACGCAATACTTTATAGCAGGTCATGAGCAACTTTATTGTCACGTTCCTCATCTCGAATACTTCCTTAGGCTTACTACTCCAGTTCAAATGTACCGAAATTTTCCTGGATTCTGCTTATTTTGCTTTGGATTTTCCTGTTTTAATTTTTCTAATTTTTTAGCATTCCTTAGAATTGTTCACGTTTCCCTAGTGAACGAAATTCTATCTATTACAGAAAAAACTACACAGACTGAGGTACAAAATGTTTGTTCTTAAAGTATACAATTTTGCATGGGATAGTTTTTGTTGTAACCTACCGAATGAACTTTTGAATTTATTTTTATTATTCGAAGCTTTTTATACTTCTTTTAAATGTGCTGTAGGGCTATCGAAATAGCTTTTATAAATTTTTAAATATAAATATACTTAATTAGCTTTAAAATGGAAAGAACATCAAGATTTTCTTATTTTTATACGATTTTTTCAAACAAATAAAATTATTTATCTAAGAAAATTCGATAACCATAAATGACATTAAAAAAGCACATAATAAGCTTGAATCATGAAAATTCATTCAATAGTTCAAAGTTAAATTAAAAGATATCGTATGTTTATACAGATAATAATAGAAACTTTTCGCAATCTTATTTAAATTTTTTTTTAATATAGCAAGATGAGAAGTATAAGGTTATATTTTGAAAATTACTACTAATTATTGCAATGTTGAAGTTGATGGAGGCTTGTGCCGATCGGACCTCTGCATTAAATAACATTATCAAAGCCCAGTCAATCGAGCTGGCGGCCGTGCGTAAAGATCGCTCAGTGCTCGTGGATGAGATCAAATCCATAAAAAATCTAACTAACAAAATTAACGATAAAGTCGATTACCTGGCCACTAAGATATCTGATAATAAAAATAACATTCTAAATATTGTAAATACTAATTTTAGTCAATTAGAAAATAAGTTAGATTGTAAGTTAACCCTTACATGACACTGCAATAAGGCGGAGGATAATTTGTTGGAGCTATGGGTAATTTCCGGGAGCTCGAGAGCTGATGATGCTGAAGATAATTCTAATTTAAGACAAAATAAAAGCACAAGCAACAATAGGATAATACATATAGGCAACAGCATTAATAGCAACAATAGATCCAACAACAAAATAAATAAAAAATACAGATCAATAGTACACATGTAAATAGTAAAAAAAATATAATTAAATATAATAATAACTATAGTACCTGCGAGAACTTCAGTGATTCAGTGCTCGATGCTCCCAGATATTCTTATACAGAAAATGGGGACGATGGGAGGATGGTCTCGGCAGTGGGTGATGCAGTTGAGCTCGTCGTCAAGGGGTTGGTCGACTGTCCTAGCACGGGAGTCTTGCCCTCTGATGTGGCGCTTGACATCATCACTTCTGTCTTCCCTCCTTTGTACTTGAAGACGTGGTTTCAGCGGTGTAACTCGGGAAGCGAACAACGAGGTCACATGAAGGGATTCGTGAAGACCTTTAATCAACTATATCATCAATTAAAGTACAGCTACGTTCAAGGGAAGCTACTAATCTCGTCTTAGGGACAAGGTAAGCTTTTACTGCGTTGCGTCGAGATCGATATAGTGTGTACGTACAACGCAAGGATACTACACGTGACCTCGGCTTTAAGTACGATTGGCATCGGCGCGGTAAATACTTTATTAGATGGAGAGAGGGCTCATGCTGTAGCCTCTGAGACGGAGATTATAAATATTTTCATGAGAATATATTCGTCGCAAGTTCCACCGGGGGAGCCTGCTGACAGGAATTCTTTAACCCGTGGCCCCTGCGTTTTATCTGTATCAACATTATCCATATCAACAAAGCATGCTTCAAAAAAGGCTGCAAATTTTTTAGGGCGGGGTTTGTGAATGCGCATTCTCTAAGAGTTACTAAGGGTACTCACATTGAGGGACTTCGTCTCTATTTGCATGATTATCCCAGTTACCATCTGTTTGATGTAACAGAAACATGGTCGGACTTCGCGTATACAGTTATCGGGATTATAAATTCAGCGAGCACGCCGTTGGACCGTCGCGAGGCGGAAGGGCTTCTCCTGCAGCGTGCGGGAAAGCGACGCGTTACAATTGTATATGGCCAGCTTGTGGAGCAGTTCGTGTTACACAACTTTCTTGACCCACTCCAAACTGGATGCAGACGTTACAGTTCTACAGAAACGGCTTTGCTAAAACTAACGTATGAACAGCAATTGACAAAAAACAGGTGACGCTACTGTTGCTCTTTCACTTTAGAAAAGTATTCGACACTATATGTCCCACTCGTCTATTGATGTGTACAAAGCGCTTGGACTTCTCGCGAGGGGTGCTGACGTGGATTCGGGCTTATTTATTCGGAAGAGAGCAACTTGTAATAGCTGACAGGACAAATACATCTTCCTGGCTCTCCACCACGCTTGGCGTTCCTCAAGATTCCGTTTTAAGTCCCTTAGTGTTTCGACTTTTCATTAATGACTTAGGTCTTGCCCTGAACTCGATGTGCGTTAGACATATTTTATATGCTGATGACCCTCAGGTTTACCTTAACTTTTCTAGGGATAACCTGGAGGCTGGAGCTAGACACGTGGCGGTTGCATAACCACGTTGTCATAGCCTCTCCTGCGCCCTGTACATGGATGTCGATGGTACTCCAGTCCTTCGCATATAGACTCACGGCTTCCGAGGGAAGAACGTCACCTAACTCCTGCATACAGACGTGACGGGAGGAGATCCTGCAACCGGCGGAGGAGGTATCATTACATTACCTTCGCCCGCGCTTACTGCCGTACGAGGGCCGATCGCGTGCATGCAGTGCAATGACCTCTGGCTCAGCAGAAGCCCATAGAGTCCTATCCTCCGGCACTCCTGTACAGGATCAGTCGATGTCTGGAAAGCTTCCACGAATCAATAAGAAAGAGATATATATATATATATATATATATAGATAGATAGATAATTTTTTATAATAAATATAAATATAAATATAAACATACACACACACACACACACACATATATATATTACTTAAATTTACCTTATTATCTATCAGTCGAGTGACACACGTACACACATTCACACAATGAATACAAGTTGAGCTTCAACGGCGCAAATGAGGCCCAGCCCGAGACCGCTCGGGACGCGACTGCTCCGTGTCTGGCTCCAGCCTCCAGGTTATCCCTAGAAAAGCTATGGTAAACCTTGAAGTCGTCAGCATATATAATATGTTTTACCCCCATAGAGTCAAGACCAAGACCAAGGTCATTAATGTAAAGCCAAAACAGCAACGATCCTGAAACAGAGCCGGGAGGAACACCAAACGTGGTGGAGAGCCAAGAAGATTTTATTGCCCTATCAGAGATGACAAGTTTCTCTCTCCCAGACAGGTATGCCCAGATCCACGTCAGCACCTTTCGCTAGAAGCCCATGCGTTTTGTACAGTTCAATAGACGATTGGGACAAATAGTGTCGAACGCATTGCTAAAGTTAAACAGTAACAGTGTCTTGTATCTATAGCGTTGCATACGTCTTCAATAAATCTTAACAGAGCAAAGCAGTGAAATCGGCCGAAAATTATCTGATCCAAAAGATGTTTTTTATTTGGCCAATGACTCTACATAAGCCTTTTTTCACACATCAGGGAAGAGAGAGAAAGAGAGAGAAGATAAAGAAAATATGATTTGAAAAGGACGCGAGGCGGCCTCTCAGGAGGTACTAAAATGTATGACTGTAAATTAACCTTTGGTTAAGCGCCCGATATTTTGTTGGGAGGAACGAAAATCGCCGAAACGGTAAAAAACCCTGCTCCGAATATATAGAAAGAAAAGAGAGAAGGACACTAATAAGCGTGATAAAGCTGTCTGATATAGAATAAGTATCTTTGGCTTTCATAATAACACTGACTACAATTAAATGAAATAATATTTTTTTAATATTTATTTTATTCATTTTATTTATAATATTTATGACCAATTTTTATGTCAGTATATTATGTATATTATTTATATTATGTAAATTATTTTATATACTAAATATATATAAATTTCTTTATATAGAATAAATATAAAAACCATTTTTAGCAACTTAATACGTATATACTCGCCTTATACGGATGAGCTGTACACAGAGAAACTCCCATTATGACTACGCGCGAGAAGCATCTTCGTAAAACTTGTATAACTTGACTTTCATAGTAATGGCAGTTTCGAAAAAATTCAATCTAGTAAAGGAAATGTCAAAGAATAATTTAAGCCTATCCGGTTCAAATTACTTGAAAATTTCATATAACAACTGAATGCTGGAAATGACAGAAATTACGATTTTTTAAACTTTGACGATTTTTAACTCTGAAACTATTAATTTTTTGTATAGGCATATGATACTATCTTTTGTTGATAATTATTCAAAGGAAATAAAAAAAAGAATTTTGAACAAAAAACAAACTTTTTTGTTTTTTGCTATAAATTAAATTATTAACTATATATATATATATAGTTTTCAAAATAATAACCGTAATATTTGAATTCAACTGGCCTAAATACATGAAAAAACATGTTCAACCTTCTCGGCATATCTTAGTTTCATTTTCTCTATTTGGACAATCAGGCGTACTGAGCCGCCTCTAATCTCGCATACGTGCACTCTGCCAAACTAGTACGACGCGCTTGCAACTCGCTTGTAATCGGCGGCGCAGTTGGCTGAAACTGATCTGTTAAGACTGAATGAAGACGTATGCACTGCTATAGATAAAAGACAGGTGACGTTACTATTACTGTTTGACTTTGTTTGAGCAAGGTATTTGATACTATATGTCACAGTCGACTTTTAAGTTGCATGAAGCGTATGGATTTCTCGCGAGGAGTGATGACGGAGTACCTCTCACTCATAGCTCGCGTGAGCTCTGCGGCTCTCTCGCCAACGAGATTTTGCCTCACAATATATAAATATCTATTATGCCTTCTCTATAAATAAAGTAATGTAGTTGTCAACATATGGTTAACATAAGGTTAAAAACCGATTTTTAATAATGTATAAATAAAAAGTATATTTAAACGATACACTTGAATTCAAATTCACTGGATTTATAAATGCATGTACATAAGAAATAGGCTAAATTTAAAATCTTTTGCGTTCGCATTAATGAATCTTGTGCCTTCCAATTAGAATTTATCTATGCTATTTTCTATGGCTTTAATATGGCCATATGTGCATAATTGCATGTTACCAAATTATTTACCGCAAGTGCATTACTAATCGGTGCAAGGAGGCAACGTACAACTTCGATAGCCCACTAAAAAGATCCATTCCACGGCGACATGGAGACAAGCTATATAGTAGCATCCTATATAATATTAAAAATGATGCAAGATAATCCACCAACAGATATGTATAACTTTGTGTGCTAATAGACCTCATAACTCCTTCGTATATTCATACTATCCTCCAAACAAATAAAATTCTCGAATTATCGTATAAATAATTTTTTTAATTACTGACCAGCACTGATTTTTATTTCACGTTTCTTACAAAAGTTCTTTATCATAACCCCACCTTGCTATTCAAAATAAAAACTCTTCTTTTAATTAACTACTAGTTTTAAGTAAGCTGTGGTAGATATTCAGCAGAAGACCACATCTCTTTTCTTACAAGATATTAAAAGTAAATCTTAAGCTTAAAACGCTTGCCCCTTTAATAGTATTTTATTTGATTCAGATTAAGCTCACACGCAATTATTAAATATCATAAATACTATGTTTTATGCTAAAATTTCATAAATGATAGTTTTTAAAATAAATTTATATTATGATAAAACATGTTTAATTCTTTTTTATTACTAAATAAGAATTTATTCATTTAAATTATTGAAAATATCATCTTACCATCACAAGTTATATTATTTCTGAGTTTGTAACCTGCATGACATGCGCATTTATATCCGAATGGTAAATCAATACAAAGTTGATGACATCCTCCATTGTTAATTAAGCATTCATTAATTCCACATAATGCTCTACTTTTATTATCCCATCCAGAACAGTTCATATTCTCCATACATAAAACTTCAAAGGATGTACAAATTCCTTTGGAACATTCAAGTTCAATAGACAAGTTACATATTTTTAGAATTGGACTGCAATGTTTTTCATTAGTTGCATCAGTACACTCATTATTTCCATCACACTGTAGCTGATCTGCATATTATTATGCATTAATACATGTTACTTTAATATAATAATGATTAAATTATAATTATGATAATTAATTTATTAAGATTGATCAATGAAGATAAGTTTTAATACAAGCCGCAAATTCATTCTCGAACATTGTTTTCTGTATCAAATCTAATTTCAAAATGAAATAATTTAACTAACCATATCACCAACTTCTATATTATTACCAAAACTAGTTACACATTATAACGAGCGCCAGACACTATGCCCATGAAGGCCAACTCGAGCCGAGTCAATTGACTTTCGTTTACCTGAAAAGGTAAATAGAGAAAAGGCGCGAAGTCCGCGAATCTTTTGGGTGCGAATCAATCGAGTACTGAATCCATACTATATTTTATTGCATTCTAAGACTATTAAAATTATATATATAAAAAAATTAACTAATTTGCTTTTTTGACTGATACCTGTCCCAAGACGTTGAGATAGATGATTAAAAAAATCCGAGTATCGATGCTAGAATATCTTCTAACGTATTAGTTTCCTGGATGCTGTTCTCACCTTGGGTTTAAGTCATAACATGACTAGTGGATATTTTGTATCGCAAATCTTATGTATCACATAGAAAATCTGCTAACACGGGGAAGTGAGCCTGAGTATTAGAACGGATAGAGCGCTCATATTAGCTCTTAACTTCACTCGATTTTCCTGAAGATTTCCTTTTGGGATATCACCTGGTCTACTTTTGTAAATAATCTTGGTCTTGTTATTAACTCTATGGGATTAAAATATATTTTATATGTTAATGACCTGAAGGTGTATTTTATTTCTCTAAGAATGAACTGGAGGTAACAGCAGAGATTGTGGTAGCTGTGGTGCAATCCTTATCGGACCGGGTATCAATGGCATGCTTGAATCTTAATTTATGAAAGACTCCATTAAGTTTCTTCGGAACACATAGGTTGTTTACCGATATAAAGTTTTCTGATTTTAATTCAATTAAGCTTATAGCTTGTTTCTTTAAGCCATTATTGAATCTTTGAATGTTTTGCTGGACTGTAGTATTGAATCAGTTTTTAAGAAAATTAATTAGGTTCTGACGCCTGCAGCCTAAAGTAGGCGAGATAGGACTAAACTAGAGTCAGCAGAGTAGAAAGCAGAGAGCGAGACTCCGTGATTGGGTAAACCTTCGATGGAGGGACAGATGGCTATCTTCAGCTAAGACGGCACCGCAAGATTCCCTCTGCCAAGATCTTACCTGGCTTTCACGGATAATGGTGGCAAAGGGGAGAGCTCGATGATGCTCGAGGGAGACGGGCTTGTCCAAATCCTGAGCTACCGCTGTTCAAGCTGTCTTCCTTTTCTCAGAAGGAAGATTGCGGCGCTGCGAAGTCATGATGGCGATCCGGAGTCGTAACCGGGCTCGTCCAGTCTGTGGAGTGCGTCGAAGTGATGTGGTTATTCGTGGCGGAGGCCAACTCGTTTTCCTCGTGGGGACGCTTTCTGGGAATGCTGGTCGTAGATATGGTGGTTGTAGTGGTGTCCTTCGGCCGCCGGAGGCAGAGTCAGGGGTGGTCCTTTTTCGCGGCTGGAAGCTCCCGCTGGAATTTCCTCACCACGAGCTCGGTGACCATGCCGCAGTTGTGGGTGGTGTGTGTTGGAGCTGGGGTATCCGTCTCCATAACCATGTCTATCTTCTTGGTTGGTATTGGCTATACCGTCGCTAAAGCCAAATCCTTTCGCATGCTGTTGATAAGTGTAGCTGACTGCATAGGCAGGAAGAGGGCAAGGAGTTGGCGAACCACTAACAATGAGTTTCTCAGGAAAGAGAGGTAGGATTTCGTATAACTGTCTGTTATTCTCCGGGGAAGGAGTTCTTAAGGCCACGTGGCCGATCCTATCTGTGGATTGCGGGTCACCACCTGGCGGTTGCACGGCTGATCGGATTGGAGGAGCGCTTGCCGATTTTGCAGCGAGAAGCAGTTCTAGAGTTTATATTTCTACGCGTTATTCTGGTGCGCTTTCTTGGTTTTTTGTGTTTTCATTATTGAATTGTTACTAAATGGTTAGGTATATACAATATCTTGCGGCTACGTAAGTCACAGTATTTCATAGATCTCTTCTCTTCTAATGTATCCAGTAGATTGAACAGTGACGGAGACATCACGGACGACGTCCGCTCGAGCCAAAATGATACAACTCTCTTAAGGATTCGTAGCAGCGCGAGCCAAAGCAATCAGCGGGCAGTCGGCAGAGAATTAAGGTAGCGCCGATTTCCCGATGATCACTGATAATTACCGAATCCGCTGAGTACCAAGCAGTCTGGTGCCAGCTCCACACCAAATCAGATCACATCCGAGGCGACCAAGGACCGTTTCTTTTTTTTTTTCGTTTTTTTATTTCGTTTCTCGGAGAGGAAGTATTACTTTAAGATTGATGACCATAACAGGACGCCGGCGCAGGCGCCTTGAAAGGTTTTCGTGGTAAGTAGCCGGCCGGAAGGAGTTACAGAGTTATCTGACCGTGGTAACTCGATATCTTCGTCAGGTAAATACTGAATTGTCCTAGCACGCAAAATATATAAATTAAAATTAACTTCAAAATTTAAAGTGTGAGGATCGTGAGCGAGGAGACGCGCAGCGAGTCTACTCCGCGATTTTATTTAATTGATTTTTAGATTATATTAATTTAATTTAGAAGTTTTAAATTTAATAGTGTTATGTTGTAATGCGAAACTATTTATCGGCGTTTTTTGAATTATTTATTATTAATTAAATGTAAAATATTTTGTATCTGTTAGCGTTATTTGTTTATTAGGCGTTGCGCGCTGATCGCTGTCCACACTCCTCAAGGGGCGAGGGAGGGGAGGGAGAAATTCCTCGTGGCCGTTAGGCATAGTAGCCCCGCGACAGTCGTAGATTTTCGGGCGAAACCGCGAGTTTTCGGAGCGCCGGGCTTCACGCGTAACTCGAGGGGAGGGGATAGCGATTGGCGACGATCGGGCCCTTCGCGGACAAAGGGTTACTGTCGATCGAGACAGCAGGCAAATAGGTAAGCGCTGCGGCACCTGTCGTCTTTTTTCCTTTGTTATTCTATTGTGCGATTCTTTGTTTTTGTCAGTAATTCAAAATAAATGAATTACGTTATTAAATGTAAAAGACCTCGCATTTTTCTTTTGTGTCAAACTATAACCTGCTCCTAGTCCTGTCCCTCACAAATAGTTTAAATAGCTTAATGATTAATTAAATTATGAATGATAAATTTATTGAATAATTAATTAAATTTTCAGTTTAATAATTTCTGATTTTTTGAATTTTTATATTTTTATATTTTGTTTGGCAGTAAACAGTAATTTATTAAAATAAATTGTATTTATTTATTTAAATATTTTTAGTATTAAAAGGGCCCCTTACACATTAGCAGCCCTACCTGCCCAAATTCAAGGACGTCTTCATTCTTGACATTTTTGGTGGATGATTGTTTCTTATTCTTGTATTCGTACATTAAACAAATCGACGTAATAAGTAGAAAAAGTAATACAAGCTTAATTTAACTTATAGAGACAAATAATGCGATTTTTAGTTTTTAATGTATTGGATACAGACAGTGTAGCTATAGTTAGCATTTTCAATGGCTGAAAATTTAATCGATGATCCTCAATAATTAAAGGCATTATTAGACTTGATTGTTTTATTTCATCAAGATAGTTATCGGTTGTATGTCCTTAGATTTTTATGTTATTTCCTTGAATCTGACGAGTTCCTCATATTATTCTCTCGTTGGTATTCTGCGCCAGGTACCTCAAGCCAGATGTAGCGAGGCGAGTACCGAATGCCCGCAAAGTGTCGAAACTGTCGCATCGTATTAACTCTCGGACAGCAGCTCACAAGGCCGGATCCTGCTCTGTCAACTGGCCAAGGGTAGGGAGACGTTATGGTGGCTGAGAATAGAAATCGAAGGTTTCTTGTTGCTGGCGTTATATGATCCAGGAGCATCGCGCATAGTATTGGGTCCGATCAGAGTGCAAATTGTGGCCACCGCTAATCATACACTAACCTCGTCCACAGGAAGAAGTGCGAAGGCAGCCTACCGGCATTTTGCACCAATCGCGGGATTTACTACTTGGATTGAGCATGCGATCGATGTAGAGACCGCGTGACCAATTAAGCAGAGGTATTACCCGGTCAGAAAAAAGATCAAGGAAAAACTGCATGCTGAAATTCAAGAGATGCTTGATAATGATGTAATTGAGCCCTCCTTGACTATAAAACGCAACAAAAGTGTATTTTGTAGTGAAGACATGAAATATCTCGGAGTTCTAGTTAATAGGGATGGGTTTAGGCCAAATCCAGATGATATCAAGTCGATCACGGCTTACCCCGCCTCTAAGAACCTACGGCAGTTATAGTACTTCTTAGTCATGGCGTCGTGGTATAGGAAGTTTTTGCATAACTTCTCCACGATGGCTACGCCCTTACGCCCTATAATTACATCGTAGAGCACAGAGAGGGCGTTCTGAACTATATTCCTGACGCCCTCTTTCGAATGTTCGAGGAGAGTGACGTAAAGGTGTGCGCGCTCTCTTTGGCCGAGAGAACCCAAGATGAGTGGTACCTCGGCCGAATTCTTAAAGTACAAGCGAATCCAATCTAATGTTGGCAATGGAATATTGTCGAGGAGCACAGCTTGTCGTTCCCAAAGAAAAGCACAGAGCCGTTCTATGCGAGTGCCATAATGAGCCTACGGCGAGTCCTTTGGGACGTCGAGAGAATTATGCGCATGTCGACTGTCAGTATTTCTGGATGTCCATATATACTGACATAGCAGAGTACGCCTGCGCATGCCAGAAATGCCATCAGTCCAAGGTAGAACAGAAACCACCTGTATGATTTATGGACTCGACTCCTAAAAGGAGTGTCATGATCATCCCACTTAGCACTCGTTACATACCGCACACAAAAAATCTGTTAGAGTTGCATGAAGAGCCTCCGCGGTGTACTGATGGAAAAACAGTAAGCTATATAAAATTTGGTTTATTCTTTTATAAATTAACTTAATATGTTGTTTCCAGGTAAAACTTGCGTCTATTGCTACACTAGGACTTTTTACCGTCTTAGATAAAGACAAGTCTGCTCCCTCCCAAAGTTTAATAGAATTGAACCCAGCCGACTCAATATCTGAAAAAAAATCTGCGGGTTCCAAAAAGAATCGCAGAAGTCTTTCCAACATTGAGTCTCAAAATCGTAAACGAGGCCCAATCCGAAACTACCTGTGCCGCGGCTGTTACGTGTCTGGCTTCTGCCTCAAGGTTATCCCTAGAAAAACTATGGTTAACATGGAGCTCATCGGCATATAAAATATGTCTTATACCCATGAAGTCCAGGGCTAGACGAAGATCATTAATATAAAGACAAAACAGTAATAGTTCTAACACAGAACGTCAAGCATTGTGGAGAGCCGAGAAGATTTTATTGCATTATCGGAGATGACAAGTTGCTCTCTTCTAAACAAGTACACCCAGATCTACGTCAGCACCCCTTGCGAGAAGCCCATACGCTTCATACAACTTAATAGTCGAGTGGGGCAGATAGTATGAAACGCGAGAATTAATAGAGAGTTTGAGCTTCAAAAACGCTCATGAGATTGCTGAAAAAGATCAAGAGTGGGAGTGGGAAGAAGACCAATAAGCTGCATTTCGTGCTTTGAAGGGCACGCTTGCAAAGGTCCCTGTGCTTGCTTGATTGAATTTTACTAAGCCATTTACGGTCCAAAGCGATGCTAGTGATTACGTTATTGAAGCCGTTTTGACTCCAAGAGGGATGACGATGGATTTCAGCATCCGATCATTTATATCAGTCGTGTTCTTAATCCGGCTGAAAGAAATTATACTACGTCGGAAAAAAAGTGCCTTGCCTTACCGCGGGCGATCAAGAAACTGAGGCCATACTTTTACCTAGAGACGGTTTATTGTGCTGCCTTATCCCTTTTCGAATTCCTTTTAAACGTCCAGGCTTGAACCGCCGTGACTACGGATTTTCCGTGAGATCATCACTGAGCGGATAAAGCTGGATGCCGGTATGGGCATCCACCCGGTAACTGCCAAGTGACAAGGTATAGTGAAAGGAATAAACAATCAAAGTCTGTCCCAATAAATACTATTTGCTAGATTTTATACATGGATTCAAATTAAATCGGTAATAAAAAATTTCACTGTTACAGAAATGCTCTAAATTAATATTTAATTATACAAGGAATATAAATTGAATTTGAATCGAATACTATACATTGAGAAGATCTGCTTCATTTTACCTGATATGCATGATTGATCATTGCATTGAAATTGGTCGGATGCACAGGTTATATTTTTACATTTTTCTAAATATTCGTCTTCTCCATAGGGACAATCCTTATCACCATCGCATAACCAACTCTGATGAATACATGTAATCTGATCATTGCAAACAAAGTCAGTAGAAGAACAATAATGTATTTGCGAATTTAACACATTTTTTTCACAATCTAATTCATCTGATCGATCAGGACAATCAAAATCTCCATCACATTGCCAACGAGCTGTTACACAATATTTTTTAAAACAAGTAAAGTCATTGTCTGAATGACATTTTAATAATGAACAATCGATTTCATCACTGTTATCTCCACAGTCATCATCTAAATCACACATCCAACGGAGTTGAATACAATGCTTATTAAGACATGTGAATTCATCAGTTCTGCACGTTCCATCTACAAAGAAAAGTTCACCAATCGTGCAAATATATAATTAATAGTAAGACATTTTTTATTTATTCGAGTATTTATTTACAGTTATATAGGTTTAAAACATTTTTATTACTACTAAGTACTTCTACTGATAATAATAATAGTAATAATAATAATAATAGTGCCGGTTATAATTCAAAGGATATACAGAAATATCCATCCAAGACGCAACTTAGCTATATTTTCATAGCTTGCAATCAAAAAAGGTAGGTTGTGTATTTCGCCAAAGTACTCTATTAAATAGTGTATGATAAAGTAGTATAATGTAATATTTATGTGCATGCATGTTATTTTATATGCTGCGGTAATTGATAGACGGCAAAAATAAGTACAAAATACATTGAGAGACCAGGTATATATTTCAATGACATCAGGTGTCATTCGCCTCTATCGCCTTATCTCTTTTGACATTCCCGTTTTTTCATAGTACATCACCTACAATAGAGACCGGGAATCTTCGTTGTACCCTCTACAACAGGGATTGTCACTCACATGCAGAACGGCTTTATCTCTGCTCACCATTGATGTTCTCTTACCTTATTTTCAGCATTACTGAAATTCAGGTTGCTCCCAATAGCTTGTAGACACCTTCACGAATAGGAGTAGGTAGAGTCAACGTAATAGTAGCCCGTAGTACTTGCTGTCGGAGTTTTGTTGCTGACTTACTATTCAGGAGCATTTTTACGTGGAGCTGGTAGTCTTCTATAACCATGCGCTTCTCCTTTTCTAATTCGGGCTCAGCTGTACAAGTAATCACCGAGTCCAATCTTCCATCAGTCGCTGTCTTAGTTCGATCTCTCGAGAACAGTAAATAAAAGAACGCATTGCTCTTTGTTCCTGGATAAATTTGGTTCTACCCAATCAATTATATATATTATTGTTAGCGATAGAGTACAGCCTAGCAGTGACTAAATGAGCAAGTGAGGTCATTTACCGATAGAATCGGAGCGACAAATTAAAAAGACTCTCCGATGCTCAAAAAGAGACTGATCAAGGCAATGGGAGAGAAAATTTTCGTTGGGAAACGTGACCTCGTTATACAGCGCTAGAAAACTTCTCGTGGCTGTGAAAACCATGTGTGCTAGGGAGGTCTTAGGGCCAAACTAGTGTATTATGTACACACAGGGTACCACATGGCCGTCCTCGGGCCGCTTGGTTAACATTTTTTTTTGCCCGTCACGAAATTGACAGATACTCCTCCGCTCGACACGAGAACTGAACCGAGCCATGAACCTCTTAATCACTACATTTAGCTGAAGGGTGCGTTCGAAAACTGAGATAATGCCGTTTTCGAAACATTAATTTCATTTACAGATATCTTGTAAGAACCTATAATATTAGGCTCGAAAGGGTGCATATTTTGTTTGGCAACGCTCTAATGAGTAACTTAGTTGAGATCAATCATAGGTTTTTTATAAAATATATATATGTCAATACTACTTTAAAAACACCATTGTCTCAGCTTTCAAATAAGCTATTCAGATAAATTCTGTTATTAAGAGGCTCTGAGATATTGGCGAATCGAGCACCGATACAGAAAAACTGCACCCTTTCAAGCCCAATATCATGGGTTTTTTACAATGTATCCATGAAAATAATTAATGTTTCGATAGCTAAGGCAATGTTAGCTTTTCAGTCTCAGTTATTGCTTGTATAATATAATTCAGTGAGGTAGCAAAGGACATCGAGTAGTAGATGATTCCGTCAGCCTGCTGTTTTCCAACTCTACCACTTGCTGGTTCGCAATGGGGACGACGTAGGTATTAATTTCAAAAAGGGAGAATCTTTTCAACGTGAATTTGAATGTACCAACAATGAATAATAATCAGATGGTTTCTCAGACCAAGACAATTTAGGCTGTACAAGCTACAACTACTCGACTTTTAACTTCCAATGACAATAAATTACAATTCACCTAATTTCTCTTCATTTCTCTCAGCACTTACTTCTGGTAGTGCTCTCTTCTCTCTTTTTTCCTAACTCTATCTTTCACCGAATAGTTGTTCTAACCTTGGGCGTCGCACATGTTCCGGACCCACTAAGGAGAATCTGCAATCAGCAGCAAAGATAGAAGGTCAATCATGCACCGTTTTCATCTTCCTTTAAAAAGGGTTTGCACTTATTCACGTCTTGAAATATAAATACCTGTAACGAAAAATATTTTGCAATTATAAATCTATTCATTTTGTAAAATAATATTAAAAATGCATTTAAAAAAAGCTTACCAGAAATTCGTATCATGATTCCGCATAAAGATATAATTTTTTTTTAATTTTAGCTTTAATTTAATTAGTAATTTTAACTTTTGAATAGATACTCCGAATTCAAAGCTTATTATGTTCATCTACATTTTCAATATAGAACAAGACAATCGAATTGAAATTTTGTCATATATACCATTATTACATATATAATTTTATTTGTTTGAAGAAATAATATAAAAATGTTGATTTTCTTGAATTAAAAATTATGACAGCAAGTTTACACTAAAGGTTGCGGGGACTTACCGAACATTGCGAATGATACTTTTTCGACGTGCTAAGGCTTCATTCTGTCTAATGCTCAGCGTGTGAACATAGGTAGTACCTGGCGTTGCCAAGGTGCCGAACACCTGCTATCATCCCTACGGAAGTGGCTATGTTCACATGGCCGCGAAGTCTTAGCGTGAAAGAGAATGCAGGGACAGGTCGAACGGACTATATCGGCAAACTCATAGTAAGCGGGATTTAAAGAATAAAAGTTTGAGTGGGTATAGTCTATTTACTTAAACAAGTATCTTCAGATTACATGAACGTTCAGTCGCACAGATTCAATGAACAATCGGTGCGGTATCGCACGTAATGTGTACTCATTAGATGCGCGCATTACGGCGGGAACCAGTAATGGTAGTAACAGTAAACCTACTCGAAGCTCTACTGCTAGCGAGGTGGGCGGCGCGGGCGCTCTGTCCGGCAGCCAACGACGTGGATGATGGCGTACTTTTGAAAACATGTCAATTAAAACATAAGATCAGAACTTTAATCCAAGACATGAGGCTTGTTTTCGACTGCTAAAAATTTGATTCACTTTGATAAAAAAATCTCAAAATTGTTTCAAAATAAAAATCTCAAAATTGTTAAACGTAAGACGTCTATTTCCTGGATTGTATTTCCTGCTAATCAGATATAAAGCTGATCATATTCAACTATCACCCTTGAAAAATCGCAACGATATTATATCTTATTCGTCTGCAGTAATCGACTACTAGAATAAATTTATGTGCCTGTAACGATTCTAACGTGGAGTCTCATCTTCGAGGCCGACGAGTCGCGAAGGGACCCGGATGAGTAGCCACTTCCATGTTACTGCCGACGGCCAGAGCCAACCAGGTCTATTACTAACTCAAGACGTGTTGAGCCATCCAGGACGTGCAAGGCCGAGAGGACTCTATGCTTCATGATAGGTGACCTTATGTCGTAGAGCCGCTTGCTTCCATGCCCCTTGGGTATCTTAAGGCGACCGACCCCCCTCACCGGTCGCTTATCATCGGTGTTCATCGGGGAATCATTTTGGTGCTGACCTCCACTGATCGCACTTCAGTGCTATCACGGAGCTTCGAGACCTGTTTATTTTAATCGCGGCCCGCGCGTAATCATCGCTCAGAGACTCCGCCACACTATTACATTAATGTATAAACACGACTAATAATATAGACCATGTACTTTAATGTGTTTCTTACGGGCACTGAATGTAGGTTAAGATCCTCGCTATTCTCTTGTGATCGTAATTGATGCTTACTTAAGTAATGCACTTGATTAGTACTATTATCTTATGAGTCTGGAAACCTGCGCGGTTATGTAATGAGGTATCGAAACCAGCAGAGTCCATAATGAAGACACGGGCCTTCTCATGTGCTCTAGATACTTTAAAATAAGCTCGACATTCTCAAATTCGACTCGAAAATTTCCGAACTCAGAAATTATGCCACCTATACCGCAGTACAGGCGACTTTCCCTTTCGTCACTTCTGATATAAGATCCGCTTCTGATTTTCCGGTTACTTTTAAAAGCACGTATAACATTATCAATGTTTCTTCATAAGTACCGGCCACGGGGTGAATAATGAGGAGGTAGTCAAATCCAATCTACTGAAAACCTTAATGAAAATTAATTTTAAAATAGAACATTACGTTTCATATTACGTTCCATATTCTACGTGTTACAATAGGACAGAGCAAACAAAATTTCTTATAGGATCCTTTGATCTTCGAAGGTTCATGCAGGAGAAAATGTATTAGGCGAGAATGGTATTTATGATTTCATGGGCTTATGCCAGATGAGCTTAATATTATATCGTGGATAACGGCTTGTACTTTCAGAAAGTTACTGTCATATCATTATCTGTTTGGAGTTCTCGTAACATATAGCTGGTGAGGATTGCATACCACAAGTCCGACGGTAGTTTCATACCATCACATAACGGTATATAAAACCCTGCAGCCTCCAAAATGCCTAACCTTGTTGATTACCTCATTCACGTCACATAGTGAAAGACCTGTTAGGAGTGATCCAAATGTACTTCTGCGGCTCTGCAATCCTAGTAAAATAATTTACCATTCTAGGCGTTAATCTGCGCAACAACTTACCATCTAGACTGTGCATGTGTCATCTTTATGTTTCTACAAAATTGGTGATGGAGCAATATGGCTATACGCTTATCCTCAGTCTATACTTAAAATAGCTGTAACAAAAAATATATACTCAACAAAAATTTGAATTTCTTTGTCGTAGAATATAATTAAAGTAGTTAAATGAGATAAGCTAGAATTTTATTTCATAAGTGCCTAAAATGTAAAAATGGTATAAATTTTTAGGAGAGAAAGAATAATTTAAGCTATAATAAAGTACAATTCTTTAATTAGAATTATCGTTCAACATTGTCTGTTGGGATTATACGAATTTTGACACAACTTCTTACCATTAACTTTGTGCATCAACTAGAAACTCTTAATGCATATCTTCATTAATGAAAAGATTTGTGGCATTTTGAACGTCAACTAGAGACTTGGCATGATATTAGAATCTTATTCCTGTTATTTTAGCTGTAAAAGATATCAATTCAAAATATGGTATACTGTTAAAAATTACAAAGTTTTATATTTCAAATAAATTCAAATGATATACAAATAATTCAAAATAAAGTTATATGAAAAGTGGGTACGATGGAACTCTTGCAACTCTGCAACTTTGGTAAATTCCGCTTTAGCCATGTGTTGAGACAATTGGTTGAGTAAGCCGTTACAGTGTCTCTGTTATATCCATTAATATTCATCATATCCACAGACGTGCTTAACATCTGTCGATGCCAGCTTCTTTGATGACACCGGGCTGCCGAGACGAATTTGACGCGCGCGTCTACACGAGTATTTTCTCCGAAAGTTCAAGACTCTTCGCGTGATAATTCGCGGTTCTTCATCGAAGAGCTACAGTCGGGGACTACTAAATCCTTTGTTCTCAACAACAAGTTAAGTTGCAACAGCCGCAACACGTAGATACTCAAGAAACGGCTCCTTGCCTATCTGTCTGTAATTTCTTCCTCTAATAAGGCTCTAAAAAATAATTAATCTAATAATTTTTTGGGCTCAATTGCAGCTTTCTATTTATCTCGACCTCAATTATCTTTTCTCTATTGTTTCTCTTTCTCTCTTGTTCTAATAATTTCCGGTGTACTCTGAGAAATTTGTCGTCCCCGGGAAATTTGACGTAGCGATTCTGATACGGCAGAATTCAAGAGAACACGCAAGGCTATTGCAACTGTACGGCCTAGGCACCGCACTAAGGCCTAGGAAATCATTTCGCTTACTCTCGTAGCTTTTTGCACAAAAACCTAGTTTTATTACCTTGTTCCATTAATCTACCAAAAGCTGCATTCTCGAGTCTGGAAAAAGAAAAACAAAATATATGTACATAATAGGTACAAAAAAATAAAAAAAACGGAAAATTTATCTAAAAGAACAGGTAACTTCCACGCTATCAGCAGTCAGGAATCTAGTCAATGCTACAAATTCAAATTCATCAACACATTTGAATCTACTGTCCCTAATATAAACTTAAATTTTCGGTATACTTCACTAAAACACAAACAAATACGAGCGAGGACTCTACTTTAATCATTCCTGACCGATATCACTGCGATAAATTATAAAAATAATTAGTATAAGCAAATCATATGTGTGATTACGATGCATTGCTATTATGGATCGATAGGTCGACACGCGTTTTGGTCTGCTTATATTGCGTATTACGAATACGCAAATTATACAGTTTAAAGTTTAACTGCATGTGAAAGTTGGCGCTAGAACCACAGTCTCCCAAATAACATCGTATGTTGAACAAGGAAAAGACGACTTGTTTACGTCGCTCCTATGGCGGTATTGTGTCGTCATAAAGCAGTCATATACGGTTAATTTTTCAGCAATTTTACGCGCGTACTTTAAGCCGGCATAATGTCAGCACGTCCTCTGCGCTTTTAGGCAGCTTATATGCTGGTAAAATGTCCACCCATTCCCGGCGCTGTGAAATAACAATAAAAAATGTATTAATACATTATATATATTCAAAATTAAAATTGATGCTGTACGAGCAATCATTATAGATTAAAATTTTTTTATTTACTTGTAATATTAAAATTTAATTAAATGTAAGATCCACATTTTCTTTGAAGACCATGAAATGATAATAATTCCTTCCGAATAGCCTAATTGTGAAAGTTGGTGTTTGCTCCTGCTTCACAACACAAAGTTTATCTTTAAGTAGCACATTTAACTTTCACACTTTTAGACTATTCTTGAGATAACTCACGAGCAATAATTATTTTTTAGAGTAGATTAAATTGAATCAATCTCATAATATAATAAAATATTATGATTTCATTCAAATTCAGAATACATGTTACACATTTATCTAAGCATCTTGGTAGTTGTTGTTAATGATTACATTTGAATTTGTTATTACTATAGTACATTTCTGTGTTAGAGAGATATTTAAACTCTTTTAGTTTTTGTTATTATTAAACTATGAAATTTCAACTTCGTTTGAAATCATTTTTAATTTATAAATTTCTTTTTAATCGAAATAGGAATGATCGGGGCTCTCTTGTAATTAAAAAAGCAATAAATATTTATGTACTTCTGTATGTGAAGATATTTAATAATATATTAACATTATTTTTTTTATTACTAAATTAAACTGCGGGTATGTTAGATGAAGTAGTACGTGGGAATTTATTAAAATTAATTAAGAGATGAATATGCGGTTAGAAAGATAAACGATAGAAACATTCACTTCTTGACAGTAAGCTAATCGATGATAAAAGGCATTAATAGCATTTTAGATCCTTTCAATACTAAGTAGAGCTGATTCGTATTCGATCACGACTCTGATGATCAGGCGTTGGTAGAGATTCAAACCGACAATCAATAATTTCTTACTGAAAGGTCCAAAACCAGAAAAATTGGCTGACTATTATTCCGGCATTCATAAAATCCTGGAGGTCCTAAATAAAACTAATCTTAAAATACAATTCGGTAATTAAAAATTAAAGTAATTAAAAATAAATAATGAAAATTAATTTCCTGATTTGAGCAAAAGAGAGATGGCATAAGGCAATCAGCGCATTTATTGGATACGATTGCGAACCGAAGACTCTTATTATAACTACATTATCATTATTAGACGAAGGATCTTCCAATCTACCAACTAGTACATTAAACACCACTCGACAATATATTCAGCTATTAACTGTGTTAATGTTAAACAAATATTCTCGTCTTATCGGATCACCTTACTTCGATCCAGATAAGTCGTGGGAATCTGTGGTTGCTCAAGGACTATTAACAATTCAAATTCATTTTCAAAAAGTGCGAGTAGAGTTAGAAGACAACAGAGTTCACCTAAGCTTAGAACAACCTGTGCCATAACTGATGGAAGTTGTTTTTGGAGAATACGAGTTGCTACGTACACTCAATAGCAGCTGCAAATTCCATCAATATGGAATTTTTTACGAAAGTTATGCCAACAGAATAATTGTCATCGCTGTGGAAGTTCGCGAATCACTTTGCGGTTATACCTTGATAAGAACCAAATATTCTAAACTGATCCTCTTCGAAATTACAAAAGGAGTATTATTCGCAATTTGAGTCATTCTATCAATCAACGACCTAGACATCTTCGCATATACGAACTCAAAATTTATATATGTCGAAAAACACCTAAAAGTAAAATCCAACGACTCTATCAGAATGCAATCTTACAACAATGTAACCTATAACGTGAAACCATCATGAATGTTATATGTATTGCTATACCTTTTCCGGTCTAGCTTCCAAGTAATTTTATAAGAGATTCAGGTTCTGTAGACGTACCAATTGGTGAAGTAGTATTCATTGTTAAGTACATCTGAGTGGCAGCATCAGCAAGTATCAGCAAATAATTTGTGTTGCGCCAAATGACAAATAACACAAAAACACAATACTTATTGCCTCACTCCAAAAACACGTATCCTAAAAATACAAGTATCCAAAGTAGATTGCAATCTTGATGCCTTCTTACTACCAATCGACGATATCTGGAATGAGTGCTATCAGAACCAATGGATGGTAACAAGCTTATCTTGTGCGTATAGGTCATGCAGAATCATCATTTCAGTTACTCAAGAAATTGTGCACACTTAAATTATATCTCCCACTTTTACCAAGTATTCTGCTTAGTAAACCTAGCACTCAAATTTGCAATACCCTTCTTTAAAAGCTATTATCTTCAAATTTCATCTTCAGGCTTCTCGAGCTAAAACAAACATCGAATCGAGGCTCCGTGGCAGTGCAGGCCGACGGACAAGTGAAGCGCCGATTACCGAATGTTCGCTGATGATAATTGATCCAGTAAGACGCAATGTGAGCCTTGCGTCAGAGACCTGCCAAGCGCACCCCCATACCTCCCTGGTGCCGCGTTTTCCTGCGCTGATATTCGAAACGTGTGCGAGATGAGACATGGAGAATGGCACGAATACCATCGACAACCAGGTACCTCCCCATGCCAACCACCAACTGCAACAATGGAGGCCGTTGGAGAACCGAAACCGAACCCGGCCGGATCGCAGATCGAGTCAGCGAGTTGTATCGGCCAGATGAGAGCACCTCTCTCGGTGGATGATGTGGCAGCGTGCGTTATATAAAGCAGACTCTTTGAGTAGATAAGGCCAGATTTACCCAGAAGAGTGAACAGGAGAATGGTGCAACATTGGGACCGATCGCTTGGTTACTAGATGTCCTGGTCAAAGGACCTGAATGAATGGGATTTCGGGACTTCCTGCTGCATAAAGAACTCCGAAGATTGGACGAAATGTTGAGTTGTCACGAAACTCAAATCCAATCCAAGGAAGGCGATCTTTATTTAATTTCATAATTTTCATGGGGGCCAATTTATCTATTGCCGTCATTAAATTGTAGTTAAGCCTCGTGACTGCGGACTCAACGTCAAAATCTTCTTCCAGTAAGGGCTCCTAATCACAACCGTACAAACCCTTTACTATCAATGCTTTTATAGTCCCTATATCTCAAGAAGCAACGGGTAGGTTCAGGGATAGGTACCACTTCTATAACATTAATTATGTTGTGCTTACTATCAAAAGATGTAGGTATATTGGCAGCGGAGATCATCGTATGATTCTTTTCCACAAGAATTACATTAATGTGCTATATGCGTAGGACCGTGTTGGATAATCTGCAAAGACAGCTTCGGCGCGAGTCTGCGAAGAAACGCAGCATCATTACTGGCAGAGTAGCGCCCGGATCACCGAGAATGATTTTATGACTGTAATCCGGAGTTAACCGCCCCAATTTATCCAAAAATATAGTTCCTCGTAAATGAAACATGAGGGAGTCTGTACACAACACAAACTAATGTAGTCTCAGAGGTAGAGAGTACATTTACCCGGAATTGCTTGTCGACATAAAGTACAACTCCTCCACCATGAACATTAAGATCTTACGCAGAGAAATAGTAGGTGGATATAGATTGCGGGTTACTACCGATTTATGTTGGTGTCTGTCTGTGCGCATAATAGGCGGAAGATTTCGCGCCACGCGTTCCCACATAAAACTGCTCACCCAAGCTATCCCCCAGGCACGAAAAAAAATAATTTTTTAATTGGACTGCTCGGATTCTTGATGAAGCTACGCAGTTAATCCTCCGGTTGCATAGACTTCCCACCGAGTATTAGTATTGATAAATACAATTTAAGTAAAGAGCCGATCAGCAGACGTCTGCCTGTACTTACCAGACAGAAAGAAACAGGTAGAGATAGTGCCATAGTAAGTGCATACGGCGTGTTTTTCAATGCACGGCAGTGCATACGATATAGATTGAGTTTGTTGGTAGCGCGGCCGAACTTCTCCTGATTTCGGTCGGGGAGGTCGATAGTTCGCTTGAGATAGAGCACGGTTGAACAGCTGAGATTTCTGTTGGCAAGCTGAGATTTGCCGCTACGAAAGTAAGTAGTGATTTGTAATACTAATTGTAGCGCTCGAATATTCCACATCGTGAGTGAGAAAGAGTGATAGATAGATAGATTGCGCTATTATTTGAAATAATTATCCGGAGCTCATTATATTTATTAAAATAAATATTTATTTATAATTTAAATATTTGCGCGTATATTAATTTGGCCCCTTTTCCCCCTTTTGCGCCCATCTCGCAGCAAGCGTCTAAGATTGCTGCTCTGTGTCCACGGATTTTCCGTGCACCGAAAGCTAGCGCGTTAGGATGGAAAATCCGGCCTCCGAATGTCACGTTTATGTCATGCTCGAATTGTACCTAATTGCGGGAAAGCTTAAAAAGTACTACCGTAGTACAGAAGAATCGTTTTCTAAGATATTAGAGGAGAGTCATACCACGGCCTCTCAAGTCTTCATCGCAACAGAGATATCTAGACTAGCGATTCTGACAATCAAACTCGGTGCAACAGTTACTCGCCAAGCAACAGGATTCTCCAGTTACGATACTTTTCAGCAGCAACGATTCATTGGCAACGTCTCTTTTCATGTCTTTCTCTTTCAACGACTTTATATTATCTTTTTATGTCTGTCTAGACGTCTTTTAGCTCGACAGCTCGACCTAATCTACACGGCCTGTCTTAACAACTCTATCTCATTTAACAGTTATTCCGAGTATCGGTGATGCGGGGCCTTACTGCTAACCTATCTCACGGGGGCGTATAGATCTCGCGAGTTCTTAAAGCAGCAGGCACAATTCAGTCCCGCGTCTCGTTTCAGCATGGCGTCTGTTAGTTCGTTTCATCAATTATTTTCATTGACATTGTGTTCATTGTTGTTATCCTTCTATTGTTATATTGTGCTGTGCCAAAATGACTTAGCACGGGTCTGGTGGCATGGCGCGGCGTACAGCTGCTTGTTGTCCGCCGTCGGCTCTTCAAAATAGCAAGCGCCGCCTGCCGATCGTGCACATCTAATGCCATTGATCAGCTGACGGCGCCTGCCACATCTCCCACTCCTCGAACAGTCCACACAACAGGACTCCGATGTCTAATGTAGCAATACTAGTATGTTGTAGCCGCAAGTCGCACAACCGGTCCGTTGTTGGGATGTGGCATAAAATGTCTATTACTTTTCACGCTTTTTTGCCATCATTCTACGCATTATTCTCCTCTCCTATATTCCTCAAATGCACTCTCCGACCGACCAGACAGTTGGGTGGGACAAGCGCTTGTCGGAGTTCACATACAGCTGTGAGCATCACAGATCTATATTATCGTATATTATAACAATGTAATCTTATTAACTTTCATAGCTTTTTGACCAATATAATATTGCATACAATATTTTATACTATTAAGTAAATCATTATAAAAATTGTAATAATAAAAATTTACTCACTACAATCAGCTTCATCCGATCCATCAGAACAATCTGGATTATCATCACACATCCAGTTTAATGCTACGCATTCATTTTCTTGAGAACGACACGTAAACTGATCCGTTGAACAGTTTCTGTTAGCTAAATTAATTTACAATCATGTATTATTTAATATAATATTTAATATAATTACTTAATAATACAAAATGTACATATCAAACAAAATCGCGCTTTATTATCTCGCATAGATTTAGTTGGTTTTTAAATTTCGGCTTATTTTTCATCTCATCTCGAATTCAGCATAGCGGGATGTAGCCTTGATAATATATTAATCCCGAATTGTAAAGTAGAACATATTAAAAAGTTTCCTAGGGGAAGTGTTAAACGATACACTGACATTCTAGTATGTATTCATGCTTAGTAATCCTGAAAAAGGAAACGAAAGAAAACAGCGCCCTGCGCCGCTTCCCTGACGGACGCATCGAGGGGTATCCGACTCTCCGCACAGGGAGTCGCTCGCAGGGCAACTCTCGGAGCGAGCTGCCGCCGATTCAGGCCCCCTGCGCTCCCCGGGGTTTGGATGACCATTTATGGACGATGGCGCCGGTAGCCGTAATAGCGGAACTTGGGGATCCGGTGCGGGAGCCCCCTCTTTGCTGGAGCCCTCTCCAGGCCTCGTGTCAGGTTGGGCCACGGTCTTCCGAGTGGCCTTATCCGCCCTCTGCAGCCGCTTAAACCTGGCCCGGCTTTGGGCCATCACACATTCAGTGAACAGCATGTTGACCCTGCGCACTTCATCCACGGTGCTCTTCAGTGGGACCTCGCGCTCCTCTGCAAACCGCCGCTCGTTTCGGAGACAGTGTTCGTGAATAATATCGCTAGTACTGCGCTTCCGAGCCGGCGGGTTGGCTCGCGGCGGCCAAGCCCGAGGAGCTTCCGAAGCTGTCTGCTCGGCCAGTGGGGCAAAAAAAACTCGGAGAGGGGCGGCTGGTACCAGCTACTTGAGTACGCATTGGCTACGCAGGTGTGGACGGAAGTTCCTCGACCGCCCGTGCCTCGACGAAGCCGATCGGGCGGTCGGATACAGACATAGAGCCTGCACTGTTCGTGGGACCGTGAGGTCAATGATGTCGTCCTCCTCTCTCAGCAGCCGGTCCTCCTTTTCCGCCGTCAATCTTTCGGGGCGGACACTTTTGGGGTTGTCCTCGTTTCCGGCCCGAGTCCTCCAGGAGGACAACTGTCTCGCCTAGTACCCGCTTTGCTTCAAAGGGCCCGTCATACTTGGCAGCCAGTTTCCGGCAAATCTCCTTCGCGGCATCGGACAGGGTATGTTCGCGTCGAAGCATCAGATCGCCCGGTTGGAACGTGGCATGCCGTCGGTTTCTTTGTACTTCTGGCATTCCTCGCAGGCTCGCACAAAGTCTCTCATATTATGGTAGTACCTGGGCCAGTAGAATTCGCGCGCAATCCAATCGAACGTCTTCTCTATCCCTGAATGCCGGAACGACAGATACCTGTACGCGTCAATCATGACCCTCGCTTTATTTTCCGCGGGCACTACTAGCCGCCACCCCTCCTCTCGAAACGATATCGGATCCAGGAGTTCATCTACTGAGAATCGGTACAAAATACCGTCGTCAATATTCCACTTGGGAAATTTTTTCGGTGTATGCTGGACGTCTCTCAGCCTATTTAAATACCAAGGGTCCGATATCATATCAAATACAGTGACCTCGGTCTCGTCAGTAATGTATCCCCTGGAGGGAATGAATCGGGAGTAACATCCGACCATTCCATGAAGGTTCGATGCTCCTTTCCGTTGCGGGGGGTGCGGTATTATAAATCAGAGTAGACCCTCTCTGGATCTACCCGTAGTCCTTCGGCATCCAGGCAAAATCCTAGAAAAACAACGCTTGAGCAATAAAACTCGCATTTATCTTTATTGATTTCAAGCCCTCCGCCGACTATCGTTCAGAGTATATTCTCTAACCACCTCAGGTGCTCCTCGAAAGTGACAATTACGACGATTAGACCGTCTAAATAAAGGAAAACGTGCGATTCAATATCCGAGTCGAAGAGAGCCCCGATCAACCAACAAAAGGTGGCGGGGGCGTTTGATAGGCCAAATGGCAATTGCATGAATTGACACAGTCCTGAGTCCTGAACTGCAAAGGCGATGTACTTCCTACTACATTCGGTGAGGATCACCTGGAAATAAGTCTTTTTCAGATCAGCCTTCGGGATGCATTTGGCCAATGGATATTCATCATTCTGCGTGAATTTATTCACATGTCGAAAGTTGATGAAGAAGCGGTAACTGCCCTCCTCCTTGTGGATAATCACGGGCGCGCTACACCATTCACTGGCACTTGGTTCTATGATCTAAGCTCCGCCCGCCACTAACGCTCCCTTAACTCTCCTTCGGAACTTCGATAATTGAATTCTGCGCGCGAGAGAGTGTGTGCTTTTCGGCGGAGCCTCCTGGCAGTCCTATTGTCCAGGAGAGCCTGTACACGGGAGTGATAATCCGCATGCGTACCCAGGTGCTCCTTACCAACGCCCTCCTATTTGACCGAGCGATCCGCGGCCCATGGTCCCTCCTCGCTGGCTATAACTTTGGGCCTCGCCGTTCGAGGCTCCTTTTGACTTACTGTCCCTTGGACAGAACGTCCATTTTCTGGGCTTGCTCGTCAAAGTCGAGGCTCCTCCTCGCAGACCAAGTCTGCCTCCTCTCCCCCTTACAACAACAATACTCCAACAACAGCAATCAGCACTGGTGATCGAAACGGGGTATTAACGGGGCTCCTATTTCCCCTTCCGGGTTTATCGAAACCCCATAGCTGTAAATAATAAATTTAACATAAATATATCAACCATTACTATTCCCACCGACGGAGCTGTAGTGGAGAGGTAAGAAGAGAGTAGTTGGGCGCATCTCTGCGCTATACGCGAGGTTTGATTCCAAGGAAAGGTGGACTCTCTACCGTGGACTATCCCATGATTCTACAGTCCTCCCTCTCTTTTGGGTTTTTCGAATCTCGGCGACACAGGCCAAAAGTTCCGTATTCGCGACAGTGAGTGAATTCCCCCCTAATCTACCCTACTGCCCCTTTTCCCTTATACTCACCGGCCTTCCTTCCTCGGAAGACCCCCGTCTTCAGAGAGGCTGGTAGTCTGCTCTATGATGGACAATTTTTATAAACGGCACGAAACACTAACCAAATAAAACGCATTTACTATTTCGCGGACTGAACACTATTTCATGGGGGCACACACAGTCGCTGGGCCTCTTCCCCCTCACCGGCATTCTGAGGTGGCCGACACGATTCTGATCCTCAGTAGCCATTCCTACTGAATTCCTACTCAAATTCAGGCCTTGTCTGTATACACTTACTAAAAAACACAAAAAAAACCAGGCTAACTTCATTGGTACGGGAGTATTTCCGCTATTAACGCCATGTCCCTAATTTCAGCTCTACCAGTATTGATTGGTTGTACCCAAACTGTCTGCTCCAGGGATCCCCCTTCCTTCGGGCCAGGCTCGGCGCGCCACTGAGCGCCGAGTCTTTGTCTGCCGCTAGCCGCCTTTCAGAGCCTCGCCTCAGCACCTAGCTTTTGCCGACTCCAACCCCTCATCGCCGCATCCTCTCCGAGCCTCGCCTCTGCCACGTCCGCAGCGGTTGGAGCTACATGGCGGGCGGCAGAGTTTGCTCTCGCTCTGACGCCTACTCTTTCGCGCGGTCTTCCTCCAGGAGGGCGCCGGTTTGAGGGCCCCGAGTGCCGTCCCCGCCTTCTCTCTTTCGGAGTACTCGTCGGGCACAAAACCCGCCGCCATTTTGGCAGTTCGCATTGCGCGGGAAGCGCGCGGGCGCGCCGGTACATCCCACAGTGCGGTCGTAGGCTGCGAAAGCGGGGAAACGCAACGGAGCGAGTGACCTCTTTGCTCGCTAGGCCACCCGGTCGTGTGGCCCTGCCTGTACGTTCGTTGCCCAACGTGTTCAGAGCAATGCGGCGCGTGGCTCGTGACGCACGCCTGGAATCGGTTGCACAGTGGTCCAACTCCATTTCGGAGCACTGAAGACGCTCTTTGGCTTGGTCGGGTGCTTCGCGCGTTGCTACGGTCAGACAGTCGGTCCAGTACCTGGACGGAGGCCACTTCGGCCGCAAACTTATGGATCGAGGGATACGCCCGTGATTCGTATCGTCCACTCGTACATCGAGTCTAGTAGCTCGTCTTGCACGTGGAGCTGATGTCTCGACGGCAGCATTCGTTGGTGCCGCTGGCGTGCGTCTCCTCGCCGGGTCCAATGAATACGGCGTCGGATTGCGCCGTAGTCGTCTCGTAGGTGGAGGTTGTGCCGACAGTCGCGCCCGCGATCCGCGCCATCTGTCTGTGCATCGGGCTGAGTAGGGCTCGTCTTGCAGTCGGACCTGGACTACGATCAGAAGCGCGACTACGATCAGAAAATCTGATTGATCTTCGCCCTCTTGAAAAGGAGTCGGCCGTCGGACTGTAGCGGCTTCTTAACACCCTCGAACGCCATCATCGGCAGCTTCAAACTCTGGGACGACCGGTCGACAAATGGGCCGACTGGTTCAATACAACTGCTTCGATGGCGATGGATCCAGCTACTCGTCCGGCCTGAGAGCAGGAGCTTGGTGGAGGGAATGGCTGCACGCGGATCAGTCGCCCTACATTCGTGCAGCTTTTCCAGCGGCAGTGCAGCACGCTGAGATCGGTCCAGCACGGCGAGGTCACTCCCTGTCCGGCGTGCGAACAATCGCATTATCTGAGGCATTGCAAGCGCTTCCGTACTCTGAACCCGCCAGCTCGTCGCAACCTTGTTATCTGCTGTAGGCTATGTTTCAACTGCCTACGGGTCAACCATCCGGCCTCCAACTGTCCATCAACTTCATCGTGCAGCTTGTGTCAAGGAAATCATCACACTCTCCTCCACGAGGGAGCGCCAATGGCTCCTCGTCTGGCTGCAGCTCCGGCCGTATCCGCGACCACTACTGTGTCCGAAATTATTCCAGAGGCCGAAACCGCCGAGTCTTTCATCAATCTTTCATCTGCCATTCAGCTGGTTAGGGCCGGTGAATTTGAAGTAAGGAAGTGGTTCTCGAATCACCCCTCCTTCATTGATCAGCTGCCACAGAGCACCAAGCGGGGAGCTCTCGCCGAGCTATTCGAGGATAGCTCTGCACTGGATCATGGCGAGCGGCACCACCGAGAATGACCTGGTCGATAATTACGTCGGCCAAATCCACGACATCACGATGCAGATGACATGGCATCACGTCCGCTCTGCTGACAATGCCGCAGACGCCGCCACTCGAGGCCTTCCCCATCACCACCTCGGCACCTCCAACCTGTGGTGGCACGGACCGGGCTGATTGTCTGGACCGGATAGTGTATGGCCCTCCGACACTACCACGTCATCACCCCCATCATCAATCTCTGCCACACCGATAATTTTCGCTGTCATGCGACACAGCTGGTCCCGTCTGAGGCTCTGGAGTACGAGCGCTTCTCTGACCTCGACAGCCTGTTCCGGGCGCTCGCCCGCTGCCGCCGCTTTCTTCGTCGTCATCTTCCGGAAACACGTCCGCCGCTGAGCCCAATTACGAGGGACGATCGTCGAACAGAATTCTTAGCATGCACCCGCCTATCTCAACAGGTCAATTTCGTTGACGACCTCAACCATCTTCGCCTCCACGGGTACCGTCGGCAGAACCAAGAGCTCGGCACCCTGGCTCCCTTCTTGGACAACACTGGACTGCCGCGGGTTGGGGGTCGTTTCCAACATTCCAACCTCTCGAATGATGAGAAACATCCAATCATTCTTTCGGGCCGCTGCCGACTGGCCCGGCTTGTGATCGCATGGGCTCATCACCGGAGCCTCCACTCTGGCTTCCGCACGACGTACGCTTTCACGATCCGATTTGCGTGGATCGTGGGAGGACGCAGTTGCATCAAGCCTCAGCTCCGCTCGTATCTTATCTTGTGACGGAGGCCTCGGGTCACCTGTAGCACGGCAGCTTGTTACTAACCAGGTGCTCGAGGCTCTGTCAGCGCGGCGCGTGCACTAATCACCCGGCTGTTTGGCGAGAAGGATTAGCACCGATCGCCAGGTGATTGACAGGTGATCGGGCAGTTTGGTTTCCCGCGCGAACCCGATAGATTCGAGCCGCCGCGTTACCTTGACCGACGACCGGTCTGAAAAAGCATTTCTCTCCGTGAGCAGTGGTGCAGTGCACCTGGCTGCAGTAGAGCCTGTGACAAGGCCTGCCGGAGCCTTTCGCCCGCCTCACCAAGCAACATCCCGGCCCGCCCTCATACCATCAAGGGTAGTCGGCCAGAAGCGAGGGCTCCAGAGGTGACCCGACCAGGCGGCACCCCATACCATCCCGGGTCCGCCGCCAGCGGATTTCTGCGCGGGGCCGGCTGGGTCGAACCCCGATGACTCGCCTGGGTTGAGGCAAGGGCTCCTTGTGTGGCCCGGTACGTGTGAGCCCGCCCCCTGACGCCAGGCCATGGCGCCCCTTTCGAGTGCCCGTGTCACCCCAGCTCGACCTTTCACTCGCTGCGGTTTGGACTATGCCGGACCGTTTTCGATTCTTCGATCAAAGGGCTGGGGCTCTCGACCAAATCTCGCCGTCGGCGACCTTGTGCTCGTCCTGGAACCTACTCTGCTTCAACCCGATGGTCGCTGGCCACTAGCTCGCGTTCTTCACGTCCACCCCGGAGCCGATGACCTGGTCCGGGTGGCTACCCTCCGGACTCGAGATCGCACCTACACCAAACTAGTGCCCAAGCTGGTCCGTCTTCCCATGAACAATGATATTGGGGGGTCCTCACATTCACCAAGGGGCCCAAAATGCACAACTAGCCCGAGACTGCGTAGCAGTGTATCGAAACAGCAAGCACACGAGAGTGAGAAAAGGAATTCTGGAAACAATGATACCCGATGCCGGACTCTCATCAACGCGGTCTCGTGGCGCAGCGTGAGTATACGCAGGAGTAGGGGTGACCGGCTTCCTTATCAATGAAGAAAGCCTGGTAGCCCTGACAAGTTAGGCGTACACCACGAACGCCGCCTCCACTCTCAAACGAGCCATTGTACAGTCGCACTAAAAATGGACCTATAACCGAAAGAGTCTTCACACCTACACTATGCAGAATGCCATCCTCACCAGTTGAGCCTCGCGACTGCTAACGCAACATCAAAATCCTCCGCCAACAACGGCCCTCAATCATAACCTGCCAACAACTGCACAAGCTCCTCACCATTGATGCTCTTATAATCCCTGTCCATTGTCCTCCACAAGAATGACATCAGTCCAGGTGCGGAATGTGGATGCGATATGCGTAGGACCGTGTTGGATAATCTGCAAGGACAGTTCAGCCGCGAGTCTGCGAAGAAACGCAACATCATCACTGGCAGTGCAGAGATCAGTATTCAGATCACCGAGAATGATTTTATGACTGTAATCCGGCGATAATCGACGCATTTCATTCAAAAATTTTGAGTTCCTCAAGAAAGAGAAAGTTCAAGATTGAGTTCTTGTTAGAGAAAGAAAGAGAGAGAGGCACTGAGACTCTTCACATTGCAAGACAAGTACAAAAATATCGCAGATGAAAAGTATATGTGACCCGAGACTCTCTCCAGCTCTAGTCTCTAGCTATAGCTTTAACTTCCAAATTATCATTAAAGCAGGTAAGATAAACCCGGAGATTATTAATATAGAAAATATGTATTAAGCCCATGAAATCAAGGACAAGATAAAGGTTATTGATGTAAAACTAAAAAAGCAGAGTTCCAAAGGTGTAGCTCTCTAGAACACCGATTATAACAGAGAGACATGATGATATTTTTGTCCTGTCTGCTTTAATAAGCTGGTTTCTTCCAGGCAAACATGCTAAAACTTATGATAGTATGATATAAAATAGAATATATCAGATTGTATCCAACGCCTTGGCAGAACTATTTTTCTATAACCGGTCTGCAGAGGGTCAAGGATTTTTCTAGATACTCTAGGCATTAAATCTTCCGCTTGCGATCGAATGCTTGTAAAGACGCACCGATAGAAGATGTAGTTTAATACATAAAGAATTGAATAGAAGAATAGTTGGAAGGGTCTTATGACCAATGAGATGACATATATTTTTATTTTCTAATTTTTAATATGCTTGGTTGAAAATATTTTCAGTGCTGGATTTTAAAGTTCACTTCCAAATATTATAAATTCGAGTTTCGTTGATTCGATATCAATAATTATTCTTCAAATCAAAAGTCTATAGTCAAAGATTATACTTTAATATCTACTTTTATAATTGGCTTCTAGAGAACGTATTTATATCGAAGAAATAGAATTGTTTGAAATAAATCAAAGAAATAAATTGCAACAATTAATTTTATAATTTAGTAATATATTTAGTAATATATTCTCACAGCTCCGGTTTCTTGATAAATTATGTTTAACAATTAAAACTAAGTAACTCAATTTCTATTATTCGTCAAATTTATTATATTCCGTTTATATATAGACATATAGTTAATCGCAAATAGAGAGAATGTTACAGATGGATATTACTGAGCGCATGGCCAGCCCTAACTGCAATCCTATATACGTTACCTACAGTAAAAAATGGCGGGTCGATTATGTAGCAGACGAGACAAGCACGTACGCATATTGACACAATGAATACAAGTATGATTATATGAACATATTAGGTTGGCAAATATCTCCCTTCCGCCTTTTTATCTTTTGAATTTCGCGGCTATGTACAAAGAGCTACAGAGCTGGCAATACTATAACTAAAACTAAAATGACGCTATGCATGATTAGTTGGGATATCGCATTCAACAGTTATAGACGTGTAAACATGGAGTTCACTAACGCCGAAATTCGCGCTAATTTAAAGTTTTCCTTCATATCGGCGTCTCAGTTGCGGGAACAGCTGATTATCCAGTAACTCCGTGTACACAGAGAACTTGAGATATTACGCGAATACCTTTGATTGTTTGGAGTTAGTTTCGTGTAAATAATTTTAAATTGAAACTAGAGGGAACTGTGTTTTATCGAGAAGAAGTTTCCCTTTTAGGATTTGTTTTAACAAAGGAATCAAACCTGATATTGATTGTATTAAATTGATCCATGAAATTCCTCGTCTATGAAATAGATACGAGTTGCAAGAATTTATTGGTTTATGTACTATTACCGATAGGCAGTGCATTATGGGTTACTGATTTCTGGTAAAATTATAGAATTAATTCAGTTTCTGCCTAAACAGCGTGAAATTACCAAATGCGCGTACAAATAAAGCACATGTTAACTATAAAACATCTCGAAGGATATCAGAAGTTTCTCTGCAGAAATTAAATTATCTTATTCTTGTGCGCATAACCAAACCTTCAGAGGTCCGACTCGATCGGAGGGCAATTCCGAGGGACTTGGTGACAAGATCGGAGCTGTGCCGAGCGAACAGGAAAAGGAAGTAAACGGAGCACGGAAGTACCCGGGCAGACAACAGTGACTAGGAAACACGATCCGCTATCTCGGTGGGGTTGGGATAGGCCCTCCCCGTTTAATGTTACACTCCTTTCGGAGATGTCTGAGGACTCTCTTGTTGATTTTTTGGGCCCGATATATAGGCATGCTCAGCATGCTCTATAGCGTCGTAGGCCGCCCGTGGCATAGATATTTTGGGAGATCTATGGCTGCTCGACCATAAGACCGGGGATCGAGGGGAAGTCGCGAAGGCTCGCCGCTGCCGAGCAGCAGCTTAGGAAAATTTCGTCTCTCGCCGCCTTGCCGTACAAAGTAGATAATCTGGGCCGAAACTCTGCGTACACGAAGCACTCGAATCAAGGGCATTACTCTCATTATCTTTCAAATGAGCGCAACCTGCTACTATGTTAATATTGTAAACAATACTCAAGTTTTATATAAAAACATTGATTGAAAATCAACAAGAAATTTATTTAAAACTCGCCCCAATTTGTTGCTTCAGAATTATGATCCGTACCCGCGGATGGATTAAAGCATTTCTGGCACATTCTAAGTATAGTAATCAGTGTATACAAAGATCTAAATTCTATCTATGAATTTTAAATCACCTAAGAAACAGATCTTAATTGCCTATTACTCTTTGCATTATCAGCTTTAAAAAGATGTCCTCGGATTAACAGCGACAGCTACATTTGACTTAACCATATCTTCGAGCTCCGTCATTTACATATGAAAGAGTATTATTGATATTACATCCTACTATCAGTCGGTAGCCAATAAAACGTGTATTGGTAAGAAAGGAATCGGTAGCACTCTCGCTACTTTCTTTACCACCTAACGAATCCACAGGTGTGACAAAACCCATTCCTTACCCCTTTTTTCTCACCTTCAATCACTTGCATCTACAATCAAAAAACTGCATAAGTAGGCGTTGACGATGACGATGACCCCACAGCTACCTGACGTTGCACCGACACACCGGCAGCCGAAAAATTGCAACACAGGCGGCAGCTCTTCTTGGAACCGTACCGTCTTAGCCAAAACCAAATCCCAAATTATTATTTAAAATAAATAATAAATAAAAAAAAAACGAAACGAATTTGTACAATATATATATATATATATATATATATATATATTGTGACGTGGAATCACAAAATTTTAATAATCTGAAATTTTAAGTTATACAAATTTTAAAATTTTATTTTCCCGATCACCTCTACCCTAGGCGTGTCGCGTGCAAATTGCGAATTCACCAATCGGAGGGGGGTTCATTTGAAATAACTTAACATTGCTAATTAAATTTAAATGATAACAACATTTATTACATGATATAGGGATTCTACAAAATCTCCAATACAAATGTTTAACAAAAAAAAAACGTTTAGCCGATATTTACGGAGATATCAAAATTTAATAATTTAACTCGACTCGACTAAATTGTTATACCCGGGAAATCACGAACATCTCGAAAGGAATAAACAATTTATATAACATCTCGAAAAAAACTGCATCAACCTGAAAAGGAAAATTCCGAGCTGGAAGAAAATATACGAATCTCGAGAGTATCACTGATTCAGGTCCACCGTCTATTAGAGAAGAGAGAGAGGACAAAACAAAAAAAATAACTAAAGAACTCACCAGCAATGCCAAATAGAAAATAATAATAATTTAGACAATAAAACAAAATCCAAGTTTCCGGCCCACGCACCTTCTTTAATTTATTTTGGAGTATAATCCTAATCTCCGAAAATAATAATAAATGGCTGAGCCTCGACTTTTGGTATGGTTCCTTTTCTTTTCGAGATCGGGCGACGAGTGTGTGTGTCCCGCTTTTCATCGGCTCGGAAACTCGATTTTCCCTCTAAAATCCATCTAGCATCCTTGTTATGCATATTAGGCAATAGTATTATCCTTGTCTCGTACATTTAGCAAGAATACACTATTGTTCCCGCCAATTTAAGAAAAGAGGGCGTTACAATCAATTATCCGGCCGCGCGACTATTTAAAGGCTTGTTACTTTTTATATCATAAAAAGAAAGAAAACACCACCAAAATTCTCAAAAAATATAAAAAAAAATCCCAAATAATTTAATAAAAATTTATCAATTATCATAATAAATCAATCAATAGTTATCAATAAACTATCCTCCAAAAATCGTCTTTTATTCTCTCTCTCTCTCTATTCAATAGCTAACACTTGACTATACCAAAAATTCGGGTAAAGAAAATAATAAGTACGCACGGTATATATATACTCGAACTATATTTAGATTCACGATAAGGGAAGACAAAGACGGAACATCTCGATATTTCTATTAATTCTAATCCCTGGGGAGGATTACTATTCGCCTCCTGGTGAGCAAAAAGAGACTACTTGATTGGTCCTCGACATATTTTCCTATAGTCGCATCCATGTACTCGCACCTTACTTGCAGCTATCTCTGTTTACTGTCACCAGCTGATTCTCCCCAATTGTTTTCCTCAACAAATCAAATAAATTTTGTTATTAGCTGGGGATTAAAGTTAATTGATTTTAACCTGCAGCGATTCAATTTCCTATCTTGCTCGTAACCCGATTTCAAGTATGTATTAATGAAATCTATTAACAAATTATTTTATTTGTCCCAGGAGGACGATCACTCGTCATACCTCCCCCCTAAACTAATGATACCGCGAAGCGTGGGCATTAGTTTACGAACAACATAGAACTTTGCATTGCTGGTGGTCTGCTACTCTTAATATACTTTAGCCTAATAAATTAAAATTTCCTCAATAATATCAATTAAATAATAATCTTTCAAAAATTACATGAATTATACATTTCAACTAAATAACACGGTAGTCTAAGTCATTCTTTATTGTTAACGTAAGTCAAAATAAAACAGACAACAAAAAAAATTCAGTCATGGGATTCACTTACTGGATATTCATTCTTTTCTCGATCATCACGATATCTCGATCATTTTGCCTTATCCTTTCGTATGCCTATCACCTAATTTAAATATACCCGTCACCGAAAACTAATATTAAGAATAATAACAACAAAAAAAACTTAAACAAACAACAACAAAAAAAAAACCCTCTTTCCTCAAGGACGTCTCGCCGGGAGGCCATCCCTCATTAGGGATTCCAGACAAAAGGTCTGGACGGCGACGGGAAGATGCGAAATAGATCGCATAAATTCCGTTAACTCCCCCATCGACCCACATTAGGAGAATCAGTGGTCCTGGGCGTGTCCCAACGAGACCGACGTAATCGCCCCTCGCGAGCATTCCGGCGACCCTCGTTATCACGGGACCTAATCGGTCCAACGGAAAATTCGTCCGACCGGACGACGGAAGTCTTGACCGGACCGAACCAACCGCGAAACGCCAAGGTCACGCACCCGCAGATAGTGGGCGTGAGGCCTCCGCACAACGGGGGCAGGAGCCGAGATCCACTCCCCGACGCCCGCAATTAAAGCAAAACCGCGTTCGCGGTGCCACGCACGACATCCGCGTATGACCTTCCTCCCAACAATTAAAACATCCGAAGATGGGGGGGTCAACGGTTGGGTCGTCTGGTATCTCCACCAAATTTCCAAAAAGGGCCCCTTGCGTGCGCATACGGGGCGTGCGCATTCCCGATGTCGTAACGGCAACCCCATCCCGGGGCCGACCCTCCCCGAATCCATTTCCCGCAGAACCCACCGAAATCAAACCCGATCCGAGAACCCGTGAGGCTGACGAGCACATCACCACGTCCGGGGGGGAATTCTCTGGACAAAGAACCTCTTCCCTAGGGGCCCCCATTGACTCGCCACTCCCCACGAATTCCGGCCTTTCCGTCCTGCTCTCGGGCACTAGACTCGATGGTCCCGGGTGAGAAGGCGAGAACGGCTCGTTCACGAGACGTGTCGGTTCCACCGACGATTCTAGATCGTCCAATGACATTTGGCGGGGCCCTTTAACCCGCCGCCAAACGCCATCTTCCCCTCGCACATATCTCCGATCCGGTCTCGCAAACGGAGGCAACCCCGCCGGTGGAGGCATACCACCTCGAGCCCTCCATTCCTCAGCTTCCGCGGACGAAGCGCCCGTGTTCCCTATAGCCGAGCGTCCTGAGGAAAGTTCCAACCCTTTTAAGGTTTCCCCGACCATACTAACGGAGGGTGATTCCACCGTAGCAACTGGGGGAATTCCTTCGTTTATACCGGCTATAACCCCCCGGGTCATACGAGAGGATAAGGCCGTCTCTCGGAGTCTCTGTTCTTCCGCTACATCATCCACAGAGTTTTCCTCCCTTATTAAGCGCTCCAGCTCTTCAACATAACCCGAAGAGGTGGATAGCGGGATTATTTCTTCGTTTTCCTCCTCCACCCTTTGAGCAGCCTCAATTTTCAATTTTAAATTGGTACGAGCCATCTAAGAAATTTGTACATTATTTAATGATATAATACTACGATCGGACGTGACAACGCTATAACCACCATCCACCAACATTTACAAATCAACAATCACCTTCGCGGCGGTATAAACCGCTTTAAATCCCCAACATGAATCTTCTCGATACGTCGATCGTTCCCGGTTTCCAACACATATACGGTGGGAGACAACACTTTGGAAACAACAAACGGTCCTTCATACTTCGGGGCCAATTTCGACGAGAATCCCTGTGCCGAATTCGATAGGACCTTCACCTTACGCATAACCTGATCACCGACATTAAACGTGATATGGCGCCTACCTCTATTATACCGCTTAGACTGAATTTGCCTACTTTCATCATTATGTCGCCGTACCAAGTCACGTAACGCATCTAACCTCTTCAACCTATCTAACCAAACCTCAGCATTTAATTCTTTTAGAGGTTCATTCGCTTCTAATTCTCGACGCAAACTCTTCGGTTGTGCTGGATGACGACCGAAATTCAGGAACGCGGGTGAAACCTTAGTGCTAGACTGAATGGCCGTATTAATTGCAAATCTCAATTCGTGCACATGTTTATCCCAATTTCTATGCTCATCCTTAGCAAACATTGAGATCATTGTCTTTAAAGTTCGATTACTTCGTACCACCGGATTAGCCTGGGGATGATACGGGGGAGTCGTAACATGATTAATTCCATACTCTTTCAACATTTCATTCAAATGGTTATTCATAAATTCTTTACCATTATCAGTTAGGAAATAATCAGGAGTTCCCCATCTAAAAATTACCAGTTCTTCTAGTGCTGCCGCTACGCTCTTTCCATCCGCTGATCTCAAAGGCTTCATTTCTACCCAACGAGAGAATAGATCCTGGAATACAACCATATATTTACATTGTCCCTTGCTCTGTGGAAACTCCATTAAATCCGAAGCCACTACCGTCCAAGGCTGCTCTATTACTCGTTGACCCATCAAACCTTGCGGAGCAGACTGCATTACTTTATATCTCTGACAATCTGGACACGAAGTAACGAACCGGCTGACACCATACCATAAACCAGGCCAGTAATATTCTCGAGCAATCCGGTCATAGGTCTTCTCTATTCCTAGATGACCTGCCGAGATATCCGTATGTGCATCCGTCATAACCCTATCTCTTGTCTCGAGAGGAATAACTAATCTCCATCTCTCTTCTGGAAACAATATAGGATCTAATAACGGATCTGTCCGGTAACAATATAACCTGCCATTTTCCACCTTCCAATTCTTAAAAACCTTTGGCGATGACAAAACTTGCTCCATCCTATTTAAATACCATTCATCTTGCGACTCTTCCAAAGCGGATATCTCTTCTTCGAACTCGAAACCCCTCGATAACGCGTCCGGTACATGATGCATAGCACCCTTACGGTGGAGTATCACAAAATCCCATTGTTGCATTTCTAAGGCCCAACGAGCAAGTCTTCCTGTAGGGTCTCGAAGGTTCTGCAACCACCGAAGAGCACTATGATCCGTGATGACCAGCATACCCCTCTAAATAGGGCCGCATTTTCTTAATCGCCCATAATACCGCCAAACATTCCTTTTCAGTGGTAGAGTAATTCCTTTCTGATCTCGTTAAAACCCGGCTTACATACACGATTGGATGTTCTCCGTCTTCGAATTCTTGTGACAAAACGGCTCCTATAGCATAACTACTAGCATCGCATTGGACTGTAAACGTTCTGGAAAAATCTGGCCTAGCTAGAACCGGTGCCTGAGTTAGAGCAATCTTTAACTTTTCAAATGCCTCCTGTTGTTCGGGTCCCCAAATCCATTCTTGTTTATTCTTTAACAGCTTCAATAAAGGCAATTTGATGTCGGAATCCTGGTCTATGAACCTAGCGTACCAACCAACCATTCCAAGAAATCTCCTCAATTGCTTCTTGGTATGGGGCGCCGGATAATCGAGTACTGGCTGTATTCTCTCTGGGTCAGGACGTAACCCTTCACTATCTAATAAATACCCTAAATAACGCACCTGGCTACAGCCAAACTCACACTTCTCTCGATTAACCTGCAACCCTGCCTCACACACTCTTTTCAACACGAACTCAATCCATTTCAAATGATCATCGAAACTGTCGGTGGCAATAATTATATCATCCAAATATCCAAAGATAAATGGTTGGAATTCCGGCCCAAACAATCCATCTATTAATCGCTGAAAGGTCATTGGCGCATTTGTCAAACCGAATGGCATTCTCGTGAACTCAAATAACCCAGATCCTGGCACCGCAAACGCCGTATATTTTCGACTCGAGGGTTCCATAGCCACCTGGAAATACGCTTGCTTCAAATCAATTTTTGAGATGTATCTAGCCTTCCGTAATTTATCTAAAATAGAGTCAATGCTGGGAAGAGGATAAGCATCCCGTTTAGTCCTTTTATTTAGGTCTCGGAAATCAATGCAAAACCGATAGCTTCCATCAGGTTTCTTCACAATTACCGGGGCGCTATTCCAATTACTAACAGACTCAATTATTATTTTATCTCGATACATCCTTTTGACCTCTTCTTGCGTGACCTCCCACATTTTCGGTGACATTCTACGAGGTCTATGTCTAACCGGCTCATTTCCTTCAACCTCGATTCGGTGTTCCACTAATTTAGTCAATCCGAACTCCTTGGGTTGATTCTCCAGTCCCCTTTTTAACTACTCTATCCAACGCTGTTTTCTGATCTCCTTCTAACACTGAGATCCCTGCGCATTCAGCTATTAACACCATATCTTCTTTAGAACTATCATCAATAAACCTATGCCATTCATTATCTCGAACCCTCCAAAGATTTTCTACAGCTTTAAACTCGATATACCATTTTAAACAAAAATCCATCCCTAACAACAAATCATGATTTTTGAAATTAACAGCCCGAAACTTCAGTACTTTATTAATCCCATCAACATCTAAATTTACCTTCAAGATACCTATCACTTTAGTGCAGTTCCCGGTGACACCCTTTACCGTCACACATGTTGGTTCTAATCGATCAACAAACCTAGTATAAACCCTCGGACCTACTACAGAGATCATAGACCCAGGGTCAAACAAGGCTTTATATTCAATTCCAGCTAGATTTACTCGCATATACTTCCTATTCTCCATACATATTTCCTCCACACATTCTTCAAAATCTATTTGGCTTACTCCTGGGAGCGGATCTAAACTATCTACGATAGTTCCACCTCCCCCCAGGTCATTACATGCCACTTTACTGGCCATGGACTGACCAACTAATGAACCCGTATCCTCAACGACACTCAAATCAGAAGAATGAGGTGGGGAATGTACATATGGCATATGCTTCTTTAAAATCCCTTTTAAATAATGTGTTTGGGTTTCTAAACTACTAGCTGTTTCCAACAGATTTTCACCCGCACTCTGACTCGATAAGATACTTGATTGTACATCTCGACCTAACCCATTATCATTAATTAAACTCGTATCTCGACTTAAAGGTACCCTACCAATTAACCTATTATCAACATCTAAACCTACATTTGACGATAAACGACAACCAGTACCAGTTGTTAATTCCTTCTCAACCGTCTGGTTCTCGTTGTTCTCACGATTTAACCTATCCTTCATGCCATTCTTTAAATTCATTATTGAATCATTTATTGTATTATTCAATCTGTCCATCCAAGTCGATGCCTGATAAATTGCTCTAGTGGCAGATTCTTCTGCCTGTGCTTTACCCCTTACCTTTCCAACAAAATTCTTCAACCTGGGTAACGCTGTCTTCACCCAAGTATTTATCTCGGGCAGATCGTTACTCCGTATAACCACCCTATTCTGCAAATTTTCCATTGAAGCGCTCTCAGCGACCTCCCTACCAGGTCCCGAACTCCCAGCTTCATTCTCTTTACCAGCTTGGTCATTCCGACTACTATGACTGTTTTCCTCGGTTCTGACCGGCTGGCCGCACGGAACAGAGTATTTCCCGGCCGCATCTTCCTTTCTAGCTCGGTAATTTAACTCTATATTTCTATCCATCCCACACGCTATATCTTTAAATATCCCATTATTACACTTCTCTATCCGCATCCCATCCGTTTTCTCCTTATCGGCTTGGGATTCATTGCTATTAACTTCTTCCCTAATTATATGCATCCCGGCCGTCTGCTGCGTATCAGCGCGGGATTTTTCCTTCCACTCAACTAAATCCACTAATTCATCCATCCCGGCCGTTTTCGACGTATCAGCGCGGGATTTTTCCTTCCACTCATCTAAATCCACTAATTCATCCATCCCGGCCGTTTTCGACGTATCAGCGCGGGATTTTTCCTTCAACTCATCTAAATCCACTAATTCATCCATCCCGGCCGTTTTCGACGTATCAGCGCGGGATTTTTCCTTCCACTCAACTAAACGCGCCCCTATTACTTTGCAGGAGGTTTGGGGCGAGGAATCGCTCCTGCGACATCGTTTCCCAAATTTCTTTCTATAAATTCCCGAACCGCCTTACAATTACTACAGGTTTTCAATTCCACTCCTAAGGCTCCACAACCCTGGCAGCTTAACTGGCGTTCTCTATTCGGGCAACGGCTAGACATATGGCCAAATGCCCTACACGAAAAACACTGCCTTCTAGGACAGGCAGACACCATATGGCCTTCTTCGCCACAACTGTAGCACGTGCTTGGTTTTCTGTTTGGCAACGGGTTGACCCTATTTCCAGTAATGCCTGTGGTTGTACTTCTATTTCCTCGATAAGGCGGCCACGAGGTATTATTCTCACTGTAATGGTTATTATTACTAGCTCTGAATATTGGCGCTTGAACCGACTCTTGTACATTAGCTATCTCCTGTCTTGCATTTTCATATGATAAGCCGGGTGCAACCTGACTAACTTTTCTTATGCTGGGACCAGGGTTTGAAAAATTTTTATGTCGTGCTTTACGATTATTTGTTCCTGACGTTTCGCCACTCCTCTCCTCTACGGCGCTTACTCTGGCTTTAAAACTCTTATAAGCACCACCCGGAACTAATACCTTATCTTCTGGAGGTGGAGGAGCATAACGACGATCCAGGTCCTTAGCTTTCTCAAACCGCCGGCCCCATAACTCGAAGCTATCTACACTTACCAACGATTTATCTAACATAAAATGCCGATAATCGGGTAACAAATTTCTATAAATTATTTTCATTTGAGTCTTCAACGATGGAGGTTTCCTAAACAATCCTATTAGGTGCCGTATGCTCATCAGGAAATTATTTATAGTCTCCCCCCAAGCCTGTGTCCTCGCTCTCAACTCCGCTAAGAGATCTTCGCTATCCACATCCGGTATATATTGTCTTTTGAACTCTTGTACGAAGTCCTGCCACGAGTAAAAACTAACCCTTTTTGTTCTAAACCACAAATCGGCGCCTTCCGTGAGGACGCAGGGTAATGCCCGCAGCGCCTCATCATCACCAACATCTACACAATCCCTACAATCATTCAAACGGGCTAGGAAATTTGCTGCATCTTCCTTTGGCCGTCCGGCAAATTTTAACCTCCAGTTTTGTAGCACTTTCATGAAAGCGACGATTGCCCTACTATTTCCTAATTGGGATCCTGTCGAACTTGGATTTCGTGATCCTGACTGCGTTCCCATAGTCTCCCCATATTCTTCATCATTATCCCTAAAATCTCGACGCAAATGTGGTCCATAGCTAAAGTCTAAATCTGTTTCGTCGTCATAGATATTTCCATCTCGAAAATCATTTACTAAAGAATTGGGGTTCCTCGACACTCTGGGAGCTACTGACGGTAACGAAATCGCCGGGTTACGCCACTCTGGAGGTACTGGAACTCGATATTGAGGTCTCTCTTCTTCCGTCCCACTGGACTGTCCTACCGGACTAGCAAAAGAAACGGCAGGTCGATTCGAACTGGCGAGATTTGTATTACCTCCACCCGTTGTATACGTAGACGAAATTTGATTGTTCGTACCTGGCCCGAAACTTGGTACACTCATCAGAATTCTAGGAGGAGGATTCCTATGGCTAGTTTGTAAGGGCATATGCTGACTGGGCAATAACTCTCGATTAGTTCTACTAACGACAGATAAATCCAACGCTTGAGGATTCGGGTCCAATGTTAGTACCGAATCGCCAACGTTTCCTTCAGCAATTGATTGGTCTTCTATATTTCCTAACCAAATCGGCGGAGAATCTACCACTGACGCCTGATCCCCTAAATCATCCACCGAAGGATACCACGGGACATCTTCGTGTAAACCTGCGGCCCTAACATTCGCCCTAAATAGTCGCTCCGCCAAAACTCGATCGGATCCGACCGAACTCAAACCTAACAAGTTCAATTCATCCCGAATTTCCGATGCAGGGCGTCTAACAATGACCCTTAACAATGAACGTAATTCTCTCGAATTATCTAATAATCGGCTCATTAAAACGGCATAATCCTCCATGTTGTATCAGAATAACTAACAACCCAAGTAAAATAGCTCGATTCTAATATCCCAAATATCTCGATGCACAATTCTGAAACTAGTAACAGAAAAGAAACCAAGTATCTCGACTTTACAAAAAAAAACTGTTAAACCACACAAAAAAAAAAATTTTGTGCCCAACACTAAAATAAAAAAAAATTTACACCAACTTAATATAACTCTTAATATCTCGAATTAGAAATTTAACCACTAACTCTCGAATTGGGAAACTGTCGCAGTCAACAAAGTAACAAAAATTAAAATTTGTCGATAGTCGTTTAGAAAGGACCAGGAAATGAAAATTAATTCTGTGGAGGAGTCGGCCTTCCCCCCCCCCCTATCCTTTTACACTTTTATTACGCCTAGCCTACCAAATAACTAACCTCAATTCGCTTACTAAGGATTTTACCCACTAAATCCAATATCTTGCCTAATGAGAAATAAATCCACTGATAAAATTCTTCATACAATGATTTATGTTCCTACATTTTATGTCTCCATTGGTTAATCTTTATAATTCTTGAGTCTTGAAAAAAAATGGTATCTCAATTTTTCCGTAGCAAAACAGAACCTAGAAATTATAATTGTCTCGACACTCGCGGAGAAAAAAAAAAATTTGGTAAATTTGAACGGCAAAATCTCGACACTCCCGTAAAAAGGAAAAAGACAAAAGATTTTCGGTTAATTCGAACAGCAAAATCTCGACACTCGCGTGAATCCTTATTATTCGGTAAATTGGTGATACTTCTGGTATGATGTTTCTGTAAACTCGAAATATCTCGACACACGCGAATATCTCGATAATGGTAAAATTTCAACACTCGCGAATAAATTTCAAATATCGGATATCTCGAAAGAAGAAAAAAAAATATTCTTGAAAGTGATGAAAGGAGGATCTTATGGTAGAGCTGAAAACGCGAAATATCTCGACACTCGCGTAAAAAGGAAAAAGACAAAAGATTTTCGGTTAACTCGAACAGCAAAATCTCGACACTCGCGTGAATCCTTATTATTCGGTAAATTGGTGATACTTCTAGTATGATGTTTCTGTAAACCCGAAATATCTCGACACACGCGAATATCTCGATAATGGTGCGAATGAGTCTTCTTAAAATCTTCAAAATCTTCGCATTATAAATCAAGAATAATTTCCGCTAAAAATCTAAATTCTATCTAAAATGGCCGACTTTCTACTAAAGGGAGGGAAAAAGGCTCCTCCAGAGAACAACAAAATGGCGGTTTTGCCGCCAAAACGTAAATTCGTCAAATAAGTTATAAACAATACTTATACACCAATAATTCACAAGTTGTACATACCGCGATAATTATTGAGGAATTACAATAATAACACACAAAAAAAAATTATTCTAACTACTCTCTCTCTCTTTCTCTCTGCCAAAATTCCTGGAACTGCTGCTCCTGCAAGAAAAATATATCTCGACCTACAAAAACAGTCAATTCCCCACAAGGGATGCCATTTGTGACGTGGAATCACAAAATTTTAATAATCTGAAATTTTAAGTTATACAAATTTTAAAACTTTATTTTCCCGATCACCTCTACCCTAGGCGCGTCGCGTGCAAATTGCGAATTCACCAATCGGAGGGGGGTTAATTTGAAATAACTTAACATTGCTAATTAAATTTTCATGATAACAACATTTATTAAATAATATAGGGATTCTACAAAATTTCCAATACAAATGTTTAACAAAAAAAAAACGTTTAGCCGATATCTACGGAGATATCAAAATTTAACAATTTAACTCGACTCGACTAAATTGTTATACCCGGGAAATCACGAACATCTCGAAAAGAATAAACAATTTATATAACATCTCGAAAAAAAAACTGCATCAACCTGAAAAGGAAAATTCCGAGCTGAAAGAAAATATACGAATCTCGAGAGTATCACTGATTCAGGTCCACCGGCTATTAGAGAAGAGAGAGAGGACAAAACAAAAAAAATAACTAAAGAACTCACCAGCAATGCCAAATAGAAAATAATAATAATTTAGACAATAAAACAAAATCCAAGTTTCCGGCCCACGCACCTTCTCTAATTTATTTTGGAGTATAATCCTAATCTCCGAAAATACTAAGAAATGGCTGAGCCTCGACTTTTGGTATGGCTCCTTTCCTTTTCGAGATCGGGCGACGAGTGAGTGTGTGTCCCGCTTTTCATCGGCTCGGAAACTCGATTTTCCCTCAAAAATCCATCTAGCATCCTTGTTATGCATATTAGGCAATAGTATTATCCTTGTCTCGTACATTTAGCAAGAATACACTATTGTTCCCGCCAATTTAAGAAAAGAGGGCGTTACAATCAATTATCCGGCCGCGCGACTATTTAAAGGCTTATTACTTTTTATATCATAAAAAGAAAGAAAACACCACCAAAATTCTCAAAAAATATAAAAAAAAATCCCAAATAATTTAATAAAAATTTATCAATTATCATAATAAATCAATCAATAGTTATCAATAAACTATCCTCCAAAAATCGTCTTTTATTCTCTTTCTCTCTCTCTATTCAATAGCTAACACTTGACTATACCAAAAATTCGGGTAAGGAAAATAATAAGTACGCACGGTATATATATACTCGAACTATATTTAGATTCACGATAAGGGAAGACAAAGACGGAACATCTCGATATTTCTATTAATTCTAATCCCTGGGGAGGATTACTATTCGCCTCCTGGTGAGCAAAAAGAGACTACTTGATTGGTCCTCGACATATTTTCCTATAGTCGCATCCATGTACTCGCACCTTACTTGCAGCTATCTCTGTTTACTGTCACCAGCTGATTCTCTCCAATTGTTTTCCTCAACAAATCAAATAAATTTTGTTATTAGCTGGGGATTAAAGTTAATTGTTTTTAACTTGCAGCGATGCAATTTCCTATCTTGCTCGTCACCCGATTTCAAGTATGTATTAATGAAATCTATTAACAAATTATTTTATTTGTCCCAGGAGGACGACCACTCGTCATAACTCATTAGGCCCCTGCTCGCGACGTTTCCAAAAAAATTAGGACATTGCGAGTTTTCAGTGGCAACGAACCATATAAAAGCCATTGCGCAATCCAGGAAAAATCAGAACACTCCGTCCTCTCGACTGATATTTCTCAATAAGAAGTTGCTAGTCAGAGAGAGAAATTTTCTCATCTATTCCTTACCTTTTGCTGCTACAGCACTTTGGAATCAACCCTGCGTTTGCTGATGTTTTCCAAGGTATTGTGTTGGGCAATCGGTTACTTCTGACGTCGGAGGTCTGTTGTCTTTGGACGGTCAAACTTTTGAGATTAGGGTTAATTGATTCTTCGTTCAAACCAGTCGGTTACTCCTGACGTCGGAGGTCTGCTGTCCCTGAACGGTCGTAATTCTGAGACAAGGGTTAACCGAAGACTCCCATCCCTATAGCTTAATTTAATAAGGGATAATAAACTTCTATTTTCAAAACCTTGTTCGATTAATCGTACGGCCGAGTAAGAGCTTGATTAGGGTTTTCCTAACTGACAAGTCATTATCCGCGTACCCGTCATACGGACAAGAAATCAAAACTTGTTGAAAGCGCAAATTCAAATTACATGTTTGCAAATTTGTAAGTTAACTTTATTGAAATACAATAAATGTAAAATTAAAATTTAAATCAATTAATCGTACCTTATTTAGAGAAACCTACTTTTACACAACCTGAAAGGCTTTTCGGGGTTAAATCTAGGCCTAAAAATCGGCAATAAAAAGCACTCAGTCTTCCACTGAAGTGCTAGTAACCCTGTCGCGTTCTCAACAGAAATATTGACAGTTTTGAATAAAACCCGCATTTATTAAAAATACATATTTTGTTGTCGGACGTGACACCATCTTTTATGAGATACTAATTTTTATTTTTTATTGTATAATTTATTATTGTATTCAAAATTATAAAGAAAATTAATGTCATTAATATATTAATTGTATTTTAAATTATTCCAATTTTTAACTCGACAATCACTGATCTTATTTAAACATTTTACAATAACTTACAAAAAGAATTAAAAAATATAGAGATGCAGATTATATAAGAGTACATTTTAAGTATTTTTATTAGCTCAATTCATTGATCTTGAAAAAAAAATACAGTGTTAACTAGGCAGTCTATTGACTGTGTATGACAGATCAACTGCAAATAAAACAATTTGTAAGATTATAATAATTAATAAGATATAATAATTAATATGTTGTAAATATTTCTTTATTGGTGCTTACTACTGGGCAGCTAGAGAGAGAGTGCCCTTTGTCGCACTTATCGCAGGAGTACTTGTAGACTCCCCCAGTCTTACCTGTCACGTGGCGGTTACCAGGTGGCTGATTTCGCCCCGGCTCCCAGCCACCACGCGATTTAAGGACTTTCCGTCCTCTCCTCCTGCTCGTATCGTCGCACGGAAAATCCGCGGACGCGGCGGGGCGAGTCTGGGTGCTCGCTGCTATAAGGGACGCGAAAAATGGGAAAAGGCGCGCGAAATAATTAAGCGGGTGTTTAAATGTTAAATTAATTATTTATTACAATAAAATTTACAAAGGGAATCCCGACAAAGGCGCGACGCTATCTATCTAACTCTTTCTCTCTCTCTCTCTCACTCTCCCGACGCGGATGATCGCGCACACGCTACAAAATATATATATATCAATTTCGCTTACTTTGGCGGCGGCGATCTTTAAGTTGGCGGGAATAACGCCCTCCGCTTTGTTGTTGAAGCTAACGCTTGTTTCGCCAATCTCAAACCGCAAGGCGAGATCGAAGCGTCCCAAGGTTCTCTATCTCGATCTTTCAGCTTAAGTGCACCTGCACTGTGATGCACCTCTCTCTCTCTCTCTCTTCTCTCTCTCTTCTCTCTCTATCTATCTCTCGCTATCACTTTCTCTATATACTATTTAATTAAGCTTAGGCTCGCGTAGCGCTTCGCCGCTAATCGTCTCGGGAGGCACTGTGTCCCGAGACACACTGATCGCAATCGTGCAATCACACAAGGATCGAGGGCCGATTGCGCGCCTAATTGCCCTCTCCCCTTCATTAGCCGCCGCGGCCCGCGCGCTTTCCCGCGCGACAATTACCGCGGTGCGCCGAATTTCGCGCAGCCCAGTGCCCCCCACTCAGCGCATGGTCAAAGCTGCGAGCACGTGCTCAGTACAGCGGTGACCACGGCGAGATACTCGTCGCAATACCCCCCCCCCCCCCCTAAACTTCACATCTTCCCAGATGTCAAGTTTATTCATCCGGTTGGTCGCCGCCAAACCTACACGCTTATTTGGCTACTCTTCTTCACCAATACACTAAATTTTACTACTTATTATTAATATCACAAAAAAGCTAAGCGTGGAAAGTCGGACAAGCAACCGAATTCAGAAGGGGCGGTGGCCTCTGGTGTTATTGAGGCCACCTTCGCAAGCTCAACGCTACCGCTCTTCTGCAAGCTCTACTGCAGAGTCGGGTGATCCCGGAATAACCGAGCCAATGCCGCTCGCATCCACACTCTATCCGAGGCTCGGCGCTCCGGAGCTCGCCGAGAAACAGCCTGGCCTCTTGGAAAGCGCGAGCCATCTGTGCGTATTCAGTCCCTGTTCCGACAGGCACGGCGATCGGCCCTGACAATGGGGCAAGCCCCAGGGAAACGGAATCTCCGCTTCCCACCGAATCGTCAAATGCCTCTCCGGACACTTCCATGGGCTGCACAGGGCTGGCCTCCAAGGACCCTGCTGTCTCCGCAGGAGGCATCAGCGGGGAAACACCGGATGCTTCAGCGCCCATTCCGACCACCGTCAGATCAGCCGCGGAGCTCCGTGCGGTCTGTATCTCCGCGTATGAAGCTGACGGTGTCAGGCCGACGCTTTCGCGATCCTGTGTCTCCATCCGCTTTTGCACTCCCTTCGCTACCGGAACGTGGGGTGCCAGAGTGCGCGATGCTACGGTGGCTCCTACCTTGGCTCCCGAAACCACCCGAGGCGGCGCACGCAATCTCTTTTGCACCGAGGTGCTGTTCGTCCGTGGCGGTGGCTGGGGCTTCGGGGCCTTCAGGCGCGGGGCTACCGGCGTTGGCGCCAGTGCCGTCTCCGATCGCGGAGATCGGCGCCGGCGCTTTCCGCCCTTACCATCAACCACCCCCGGAGCTGGCTCGACGGGATGGTTGATGTCTCCCTCCATTTCTCCACCGTTCGCCACCTGAAAAATGGAAAAATTGGTTAATATCACGCTAAACACTACACTTACACTCAACCTCTACCACGACACAAGAACAGATACTGAATTCCGACACTTCGTCGGTCGGCACGTTAGCTCGCCTCGGTGGTATATACCGCCTTCGGTGCTGAATATGCACCTTAGAGGTCTTCCGGCCAGCATCTTCGAGAAGAAAGACTGTGTCACTACGTACTTCTTTAATCTCGAAGGGACCAAAATATTTTGGTGCCAGCTTACCGGAGACTCCCTTCGCAGCATCCGAAAGCGTGCTTTCGCGCCTCCATACGAGGTCGCCCACCTGAAACGACGCGCCTCTTTTATTGCGATTATACGCTCGGGCGTTGCGCTCCTGGGATTCATCGTTATGCTTCCTCACGAGATCTCAAAGAACGTTCAATCGTTTCAGACGGTCAAGCCAATGCTCAGGGTCGGCACGAACAACTACCTTCTCTTCCTCAACTTCACGTCGCAAACTCTTCACTGGCTGTGGGTGGCGCCCGTAATTCAATAACGCTGGCGAGACTTTTGTGCTAGCTTGCACGGCCGTGTTAATTGCATGTCGAAACTCATGCAAGTGCTCGTCCCACTGACGATGATCATCCTCAACGAACGTGGCAATCATCGTTTTCAACGTCCTATTCGTACGCTCAACCGGATTAGCTTGGGGGTGATAGGGAGGCGTGGTTACATGCTTTAATCCAAAATCTTCCAACATCTCCCGGAGATGCTTATTAACGAACTCTGTACCATTGTCCGTCAACAAGAACTCGGGAGTCTCCCACCTAAATAACACCAACTCTTCAAAAGCTTTCGCCACTGCCTTCCCGTTAGCCGCACGCAATGGTTTCAACTCAATCCACCTCGTAAAAAGATCCTGAAACACTAAAATGTATTTAAATTGGCTCTTACTACGAGGCAGCTCCATCACGTCTGCAGCCACCACTGCCCATGGCCTCTCCACGATTCGCTTACCCATCAGCCCTTGAGGACCCGCCTGAGAGACTTTATAGCGCTGGCATTCGCTACACTGCTGCACGTATGCACGCACTTGGTAGTAAAAACCAGGCCAATAATACTCCCTCTTTACCCTGTCGTAAGTCTTCTCGATTCCAAGATGACCCGACGACGGGTGGCGATGTGCCTGCTCGATCACTCCAACTCTATACTAGTCTGGTACGAGTCTCCACCCCTCCTCTTGAAACGAGATCAGATCCAAGATCTCATCAGGAGAATAACGATACAGCATGCCATCTATCACTTTCCATCCCGGAAATTTTCGAGGGCAACGCTGAATTTCGTTTATTCTGTCATGATACCAAAGATCCGAGATCGTCTCAAAATTCGCCACAATCGCAATCTCTCTATCGATCCCTCTAGAGAGAGCATCAGGAACCTTGTTGAGTGCGCCTTTTGTATGCACAATCTCGAAATCCCACTGCTGCATCTCGAGGGCCCAACGCGCTAGCCTCCCTGTAGGGTCTTTAAGATTCTTGAGCCACGTTAGAGCGCTATGATCTGTTTTAGCAACAAATTCGTAGGCCTCCAAATATGGCCTCAGTTTTTTAATCGCCCACAATAAGGCAAGGCACTCCTTTTCCGACGTAGTAAAATTCCTCTCAGCCGGATTTAAGACACGGCTGATATACACAATCGGATGCTCAAACCCATCGTCATCTTCCTGAGTCAAAACGGCTCCAATGGCGTAATCACTAGCATCGTTTTGGACCGTAAATGACTTAGAAAAATTCGGACGAGTAAGCACAGGGGCCTTTACAAGCGTGTTTTTCAAAGCATTAAACGCAACCTCTTGTTCTCTCTGCCACTCCCACAGTTGATCTTTCTTTAACAACTTCGTGAGGGGCACTTTAAGCTCGGACTCTTTCTCAATCAACCGTGCATACCAGCCCACCATATCCAAAAACGTACGCAACTCTTTCACATTCTTGGGTGCCGGATAGTTCAGGACCGGCTCAACCCTTTCCGGGTCAGGCCTTAATCCGTCAGCATCCAGCCGGTAACCTAGGAAACGCACACTCGAACAACAAAACTCATACTTCTCACGATTTACCTCGAGTTCGGCTCCCACAACCGTACGCAACACAAACTCTACCCATTTCAGGTGCTCTTCGAACGTTTGCGTCACCACTATCAGATCGTCCAAGTACGCGAAAACGTGAGGTTCTACCTCGGGTCCAAATAAGGCCCCGATTAACCTACAAAACGTCATCGACACATTTTTCAATCCGAAGGGTAAACGAACGAATTGCCATTGACCGGAGCCAGGCACAGCAAAAGCTGTAAATTGTCGGCTAACTTCAGTCAAGAACACCTGGAAGTAAGCTTTCTTTAGGTCGATTTTAGAGATATACCTAGCTTCGCGCAACTTATCCAAAATCGAATCTATATTCGGTAAAGGATAGTTATCGCGTCCAGTCGTCTTATTTACATCTCTAAAATCTATACAAAACCTATAGCTCCCTTCTCGCTTGACAATCACTGGTGCACTACACCACTCACTAGCGCTACGCTCAATAATCCCTTTCTCAAACATCTTCTTCACCTCTTCTTGAGCAAACTCGAGAACCTTGGGAAACTTACGCCGAGGCGCGTGTCTCACCGACACAGCACCCTGGACATCGATGTGTTGTTCAATAAGAGTCGTAAACCCGTGAAGCTCTCCGGGTTTTGTAAGTAACTTTTCCATCAAAGCCTTCACTTGCTCTCGCTCCTCGCTTCGTATTTCAACGATACCACAGCATTCTACGAAAATTCTCGGATCTGAACTAAATTCACCCACTTTTGAGAAAGGACGCCATCTTCCACCAGGAATCCTCCAGAAACATCCTACCAGCGATAACTCAAAATCATACTTGAGACCAAAATCTACCCCGAGAATGACAGGGTGACCGGTATCCGGCACGATTCTAAGATCAACTGCATGCTCGATATTCTCTACTTCAAAGAGAACTTAACTCCAGTAACTCCACGAACCGCTAGCTGAGCCGGTTTCCATTTATCTTTAAACGCCTTTGCTTCTTCGGGGTCGATCAAAGAAATCATGGAACCTAGATCAAACAACGCACACACATCTTTGCCGTTCAATCGAACCGTTAGGTACATTCGGTTGTCGGTTATAACACCGGCCACCGTCTGCTCCTTACTGTTCGACTGTTTCGGCATAGCACCCTTGAGTACGCCTGTAGCCAGACGGGACAGCGAATTCCTCAGTGAACTCGCGGATCCTTCACCCGCAGCTTTGTTCGAAGCCTCACTGCTGCTTGGTAACGGCGGGAACTCCAAACTCTGCGCAGGCGTCCGACTAGGCACCTCAACGCGAAATCGATTCAGGCTGTGGAGAGCCTCTGGAGCTCATCCGTCAACTCCTGAGAAGCTCGAAGCGTCTTCTCGAGATGCTCTCTCTCTTTCTCACACTCACTCTGTGTCTCTCGATTTTGACGCTCCTGACTCGACTCTTCATGCCTGACTTCCTTCTCTCGATTCTCCACTACACTTAATCTTCCACTCGTCCTCTCGCTCGCTACCGTTTCCCCGCAGGTCCCAGGGGACGCGTCTGTTGCCCTGCTATGGCGTTTCCCAGGCTCTCCCTTACGTGCGCACAGTTCGGGCAAGTCCGGAAAACTACTCCAGGGCAGTCGCAAACTTGACACGCTACCTGCGGGCTAGCAGTTGGGCAGGCGCTCGCGTTGTGTCCCGGAAGCCTGCATTTACAGCAGACTCGCTTCGGGCACATCGAGGCTCTATGTCCAACGCCGTTAGACGTGTAGCACTGTCCATAAAACGGAGCATTCGCCATAGGTTTCGGAATTGGAGTCGGGGCATGCAGCTGAACATATGAGGGCCCGGGCCATGTTTTAGATGGCTGCACTTAGCCGCTTCGCTGTCCGCTTCCAAACTCCCGTCTTCCAACCCCCTGAGGAGGCAGATTCGAGCGCATTGGCCCTGTCTGCCCCGTAACGCGACTCTGATGCTCCGGCTGGTGCTGTTGCATCGCTATACCTTCTAGCAAAGCGACCTCACCGCTATCACTACTCCCGCTACCGCTCGCCGACGTACTCTTCTTCTTCTTTCTATTCTTTTTTTTCGACGCAGCGGGCGGCAGACTAGGAGCCGTAGATGCAGCATTCACACCAACTTTAGCATCACTCCTTTTCTCCACCTTCTTCTTGCTCGATGACGGGTCGAGTGACGAAGACTCAAACCTATCATCAATCCCCTGGACGTCCTCCAAGCGCTTACCCCACTGAACCAACGACCGCACGTCCGGCATATCTTTATCCATGATATACCGCCGGTAAGTCGGTAAGATCTGCTCAAAGATCATCTTCTTCTGGCGGCGTTCCGACGGCGGTTGACGCATAGCGTTCGCCTTCGTTTGGAACGCATCCACAAACCACGCGATCGTCTCTCCTTCTCTCTGGCGCAAACACTGAAGATCTCTGAGCAGAGTCGAATCGCTAACTATCGTGCAGTACTTGTTCTGAAAGGCTTGCACGAAAGACTCCCAGTCCACAAACATACGTTGGATGCGGTGGTACCATTTCCGAGCATCATCCACAAAATCCGATTGCAAGGAGCCTATCAAACATCTATCCGAAACTCCCAACTGCTCCTTGAATAACTCGAGACCCTCAAGGAAATCCCACGCATCCTCCGTATCTCTACCAGCGAAAGAAAGACGTGCATCTCGCAACGCCCGTCTACAGCGAGTTATGTCGCGAAAACTCACGTCTCTCTCTCTCTACTCGAACTATCATCGCTACTCTTCCGGGCCATGGTTGTTGCCAACTGAAGATCGCCCGCGGCTGACTCAGTCGTCGAAGGTAAAACCTGCCGACTGCGTCGCCTGGGAGCAGTATCCTCGACCCTCACTCTATCACGACGACTCACTAACTTGCTCGGTCGCGGCGCCGACATCAACACAGATTCTTCTCCTGACGATCCGCTCTGTGAAGAGTCATCCGCATCCGAACTCACAAACACCTTCTTGTTTGCTTTCTTCAAGGAAACCTTCCTTTTATGCGGCGTAGAGGCCACTGCAGGAGGCTTCCCTGTCTCAGCTGAATTAGGCGGCAAACTTGGGCTCTCACCCTTGTTAGCCGGCCCACCCGCTAACGCCATAGAAGGAGCAACTTGCGTAGTTACTCCTCTCAGCGTCTGCGGAATACTATCACACTGAGAAGCGAAAATTTCTGTCATCACGGATGAGACGATCTGCCGTATCTGCTCCTGCATTCGGAGGGTCAGCCCGTCCACCTCAGTCGACTCCGGCTTGGAGGTGCCCGGGACATCTACCCCTTGTTTAAAAACAGTCGGGGGATGATCCTTAGAATCAACTCCAATCTCTCGAACGCGAACTCCCGAAGAACTCTTGCTATCCTCTCCGGTCGTGCTGGTCGTGATAACTGCCGCGCCGTCATCCTTCGCGGGGCTGACCTCACGATCCGTTCCTCGTTTCTGGGGAGAAATCGGCGGCAACCACAAATCGTAACAAACCAAAGGAGGATCCAATGGTTCGGCGTCGTAGTTGTCATCGTATCCCTCAACCCAGGGAACGTCCAGCCGAGGCCGGGCAACCATGAGCAGGAAACGCCATAAGCGCTCCCGCAACTCATTATGGTCGCCTTGAAAGCAGAGCTTACTTCGGCACAACTCCATCACAACACGGTATATCGGCATGCCTCGTACATGCCTCCGCAGGCGCCTGGCATTCGCGGATGCAAGTGGCAAGGCACGCACGCGCTCACCGTAGCGCTCGCAAACTCTATTAATGGCGGCGACGAGGTCGCGAGCGCGCTGCATCGCCGCCTCCTCCTCCTCGTCAACACTAATAGTCTCCAAGCTGCTAATGGAGGACCGTTTTCTTTGGTCCGCCATTACGGCCCCAACTACACTCAAAGGGTGGTCGCGTCAGCACTTCAGGTGGATACAAAAAGGAATCACCGATCGGCAATACCCTCCCCCCGCTTACTAGGTGCTGGACCGCACCTCTGCGCGCTCTGCCAGCTAGATATAAAAAAAAAAATTAAAATACTGAAAAAAAAACGAAAATCTGAAAATCGAAAATTCCCTGAAAATAAAAACAACAATTCCCAAAAGAAAAATGCTAAAACAAAACACAAAAGAAAACAACTTACAAAAAAAAATATAAAAATATAAAATATAATAAAAATATTATTAAATATAATAATAATAAAAGATATGATTTATTAAAAATAAATAAATTATTATAAAATATTTGAAATTATTCCAATATTATAAATAGACAGGCACGCTCGCTACGGTCGCTGCGACACACACAAACACAAACTTATTTTTATAAAATAATTTGCACAAATCTTGCACACTTCCTCTGTGCCCCTGTGCACGAAGAAATGCAACCCCCCCTTCGCACACCGGAGCCTACACACGAGGGGTCAGTGCAAACCACCGACGCGCCCTCTACTATCGGCTCTAACTCGGTGTGACAGGTGTCGGCCTCCGAGGAGCTCGCTCAAACGCAAGCTCCTACCTCCCCGCGCCGCGCGCGGCGCCAAGCAGTCGACGCCTGTTCTTCACAGAACCTCCGACAGCCAGACACAAAAAGGGAGGGGCGGCCGCGGCTGGATCAGCGCGCGAACGCAAACAATCACTAAAATTTTTTTTTTTTTAAATTATTTATTTAAATTATTTTTTTTTTATTTTTAGTTTTTACCAAATCGGGGCAGGAATCGCGAGATCAATCACCCTACAAAAAAAATTAATTTAATTATTATTATTAATAATTATTAATAATTATTAAAATTAATTATTCTGCAAAAATAATTAATTCCGCTATTCCCGCTCCCGATTGCTCACAATAAAATAAAAAATTTCCCGCTCAGCGCTTTATTACAGCGCGGAGCCACGAGCTACTACCCCCCCTCTACACTCACATACACTCTCTTTTCACTAACGCTATACCACACACTAGCACTAACTAAATCGCGCGCAATTTTCGCGCCCGCTCCCTCACGAAAAAGCTACAATTTTCGTTCGCGACCCCTACCGCCGGCGTCCTGTCACGGTCGCCAATTTGTCGCCAGGTGGCGGTTACCAGGTGGCTGATTTCGCCCCGGCTCCCAGCCACCACGCGATTTAAGGACTTTCCGTCCTCTCCTCCTGCTCGTATCGTCGCACGGAAAATCCGCGGACGCGGCGGGGCGAGCCTGGGTGCTCGCTGCTATAAGGGACGCGAAAAATGGGAAAAGGCGCGCGAAATAATTAAGCGGGTGTTTAAATGTTAAATTAATTATTTATTACAATAAAATTTACAAAGGGAATCCCGACAAAGGCGCGACGCTATCTATCTAACTCTTTCTCTCTCTCTCTCTCACTCTCCCGACGCGGATGATCGCGCACACGCTACAAAATATATATATATCAATTTCACTTACTTTGGCGGCGGCGATCTTTAAGTTGGCGGGAATAACGCCCTCCACTTTGTTGTTGAAGCTAACGCTTGTTTCGCCAATCTCAAACCGCAAGGCGAGATCGAAGCGTCCCAAGGTTCTCTATCTCGATCTTTCAGCTTAAGTGCACCTGCACTGTGATGCACCTCTCTCTCTCTCTCTCTTCTCTCTCTCTTCTCTCTCTATCTATCTCTGGCTATCACTTTCTCTATATACTATTTAATTAAGCTTAGGCTCGCGTAGCGCTTCGCCGCTAATCGTCTCGGGAGGCACCGTGTCCCGAGACACACTGATCGCAATCGTGCAATCACACAAGCATCGAGGGCCGATCGCGCGCCTAATTGCCCTCTCCCCTTCATTAGCCGCCGCGGCCCGCGCGCTTTCTCGCGCGACAATTACCGCGGTGCGCCGAATTTCGCGCAGCCTAGTGCCCCCCCCCACTCGGAGCATGGTCAAGGCTGCGAGCACGTGCTCAGTACAGCGGTGACCACGGCGAGGTACTCGTCGCATACCTCAGCTTTGTCAGTCGATGATCGCTCCCCAACGGTGCACTAGCAGACCTACTGAGTCAATCTGTAGTTGTGGCGAGTGGGTAGAAAAATATGTTGAAAGAAATATTGAAGGGATGAATTTTTAAATTCCCTCAGAACTGTATAACCAAGCAACTATTTTTCAAACAAACCAGAGTTCCGAGTATAGAAAATTGGGCTAATAACCTAAATCTAGGAGGAGAAACGTGGTACAGAAATGGATCCAGGATAATGAAATACAGGTCAACTTAATAAGCATGGTGCAAATTCAAACAGATAACCTGAAAAGAAGGCAGGAATACCATACAAGAAGATTGCAATGCTCTGAATAAAATGATAAAACAGGAAGGAAGGGAATTTCGGGAAAATACCCAAGTTTTAAATAAACGTAATACAAAAATTGTACTGGGAATCCTAACTGGACATTGTAACTAACGGTGCTCTATAACAAAATGAAGGGAGATAGTAACCTTTGTAAGTGGTGTAATGAAGATAAAAAAGGAACTCATAGTCATGTTCTCTGTAAATGTGCCGTCTTCATAGAACGCTAAAGGAAGTAATTGAGATCCGAAACTCTCGAACCAGAGCATTTTGCAGAGGTGGATATACATAATTTGTTATCTTTTTGTAAAGTTTCAGGCATTATGGATGCCTCTGAGCCCTAATCGGAGGATAGGGATACAAAGGTGATAATCAAGTGTCCCTGAGCTTAGCACCCAAACGAATAATAATGCTTATGCATCAGAAGAGAGCAGATCAGCAAGGTACTCCGGTTTACGCAGCCGTAAGATCTTGTAGACCTGCAAGTACATAAAATATTCTCTCCAACTGTCTACTCCCATCCAACCCAATCGGATCTAAATAAACAATAGAACAATAATTAAAATGAGGAAAGACCAGTGAACGCACCAGTTTGACACGAAAAGTGTACTGGCGGAAAAAACGTAAACTATATAAAATGTGGTTAATTCTTTTACAACTCAATTCAATATGTGGTCTCCAAGTAAGACCTGCATCTAGCACAACACCAAGGCTTTTGACAGTCTCAAACAAAGTACAATTACCCCTTCCCAGAGTTCAATAGAATTGAACCCAGCCGACTCAATAGCGGACAGGAATCTACGAATTCCAAAAAGAATCGCAGACGTCTTTCCAACATTGAGCTTCAAAAACGCAGACGAGGCCCAGTCCGAGACTGCTCGGGCCGTAGTTGTTATGTGTCTGATTCCTGTCTCAAGGTTATGCCTAGAAAAACTATGATAAACCTAGAGGTCGTCAGCATATAGAATATGTCTTACACCCATAGAGTCAAGAGCAAGACTAAGGTCATTAATGTAAAGGCAGAACAGCAATGGTCCTAACACAAAACCCTGAGGAACACCAAGCGTGGTGGAGAGCCATGAAGATTTTTTTGCCCTATCCGAGATGATAAGTTGCTCTCTCCCAAACAGGTATGCCCAGATCCACGGCAGTACTCCTCGCGAGAAGTCCATACGCTTCATACAGTTTAATAGACGGGTGGGACATACAGTGTCGAATGTCTTGCTAAAGTCAAACAGTAACAGTAACATCACCTGTCTTTTATCTATAGCAGTACGTACGTCTTCAGTCAATCTTAACATAGCAGCCTCGGTTAAACTGTTCCGTCGATGCCCAGTTTGGAATGAGTCAAGGATATTATGAGACCCCAAATACTCCATAAACTCATCATAAACAATTCTCTCGAGCACCTTTGAGAGAAAGCAGAGTATTGAAATCGGCCGAAAATCATCTGATCCGGAAGGTGTTTTTGACTTGGCCAATGGCACTAAATAAGCCTTCTTCCACATCTCTGGGAAGCCTCCACTTTCAAGCAAGCTATTTTACAGGCGTACAAAAAACTGTCCTATAACCATAAAAGCTTTCACAACTACACTATGCAGAATGCCATCCTCACCAACAGCCTGTGATGTGAACTTAGATATTTAAAGTACAATATTACTAATATTTATAGCTTTAAATCGAAAAACACCATCAGCATCAGAATTGAACATGGCATGTACCCGATTGTCATCGATGGTGTTTGACATAGATACCCGCGCAAAGTGTTAAGCTAATCCGGCGTAAATCCATGCAAAGACCCATTTGCTTGTGGTAGCAACCCTAAGTTCCGCAACTAACGCCAAATTGTGCTGGAATTTTGAGAGTCGAACAGGCGATTATGAACGTATTCAGTCTTCTCCTGATCTATTTTCTCCTGGACGTGTTTGCGGAAATCGAGGAAGTTCTCGAGGAATTGCCTTCGTCCTGTTCGTCTGTAACATTTGTACAGTGCCCCACTCTTAGGCTGCAAGTCACGATGCTCAAATTTAATCCAAGAAGGCGATTTTTATTTAATTTCATAATTTTCTTGTGCGCAAATTTCATCTATTGCCGTCATTAAATTGTAGTTGAGCCTCGCAATTGCTGATTTAACGTCAAAATTCTCCGCCAGTAATGGTCCCCAATCATAGCCCGCCAACAACTGTACATGACCCTTGCTATCAATGCTCTTATAATGCCTATATCTGAAAGAGCAACAAATAAATTCAGGGACAGGTACATCGACTGCAATATTAATTATGTTGTGCTTACTATGAAAAGGAGCAAGTATATTGGCAGCAGAGATTACAGTATCATTGCCTTCCACAAGAATGACATCAATCCAGGTGCCAAATGTGAGTGCTATATGCGTAGCACCGTGTTGGATAATCTGCAGAGACAGCTCAGCCGCGAGTCTGCGAAGAAACGCAACATCATCACTGGCAGTGCAGAGATCAGCATTCAGATCACCGAGAATGATTTTGTGACTGTAATTCGGTATTCATCTCCGCAATTGATCCAAAAATTTAGAATTCTTCATAAGAGCAGATCAAGTACTCCAGCACCCCTGGCCTTACAGGCCCCTGAGTATTTGAGGTAGATAGTCCTACTCAAGAGTAGGATTTAAAAATTAATTGCAGAATATTTTCTATGCTCTCTTTTCCTCCATCAGGATCCGTCATCTTATACCTTAGATTCTTATACGAAAGTAACTTTCTATGATAAAAACCTATCAGTTTTTAAACCAAATTTACGGTTCTTGCTTTTACAATAAGAATATAATTTGGCAGTGCTTTAATTGGAAAAGAAATAATGTGGGCACTTTTGAAGTATTCTGTATGAATTAAATCTTAAATAGTCGCTTGAGGTGCAGCGGAAAAACAATGCATTGGACAAATTTAATAAACGTACAAAAGATATAATTAGTGATAATAAATGTCTCACAAAAATACATTCAATAATATAAGTTTATTAAAATAGGTGAGGATACAGGGGCATATAGTACACTTATTCGAAATTACTTATCGTTATTAAGCGCGACTTCCCCACCATTAACATTACGATCTTGCCGAACTATAGAAAATCCATCAATCCTGATGACTTCATCCATGATGCTAGAACCAAACCAGGTTTTCGCTACACCGAATAGATGATAAGTAGGATGATCATGTAAATGAAAACGGAGCCCCGCGATCTGAGCTCCCCTATTGTCTCTAAGAGAGTTCACATTCATAAAGCCCGTCTTAAGGAATCTACCACCCTTACGGTATCCCACAACCTTATCCTTATTATTCCTCCTCCCACTTCCGACGACCAGCGACGGAGCATTTGTCCGATCCAGTCAAATATGATCGGCCATTATTCCACAACTAGAACGTCCATCCTCACAACTTCAAGTCGACACAACTCATAACTCAGACGAAACGAAAGGGCTACGGCTTAAAGAAACACTGACCACGGAACCGCCACGTGAAGCTCCCGACGAATACATAAATAAATTAATAATGTCCTTCTCAGAGGCTACAGTATGACCGTACTACCCTCTCCTCGACCCTATCTCTATCTAATAAAGAAAGAGAGAGATATAGACAGAGAAAGAGAGCGAGAGATACAGTGTTACAAGTAACATCGGTACTTGCACATAAATGATATTTGAACTTACAGAGCGAATTTTTCGATTAAAGAAGCGATAATGATATTCATTCTTCTTCGAAACTGGCTGCGTGAATTTTCTGCTCGGCTGTTAATAGAACTTTATCTCACATAATATAAATAATATAAATATCGAACTTACCGTCGGGATGTAGAATTTATTAGTTCGATGACCTCTTCCTGTTAGCTACCTCCAACAATAATATTAGGTTGGCAAAAATCTCCCTTCCGTCTTTTTGTCTTTTGAATTTCGCGGCTAAGTACAAAACGCTACAGAGCTCATATATGGCAATACTATATATTATTTGAAAGGTATTGACATAACCTATAAAACGATACTATGCATGATTAGTTTGGATATTGTATTCAACAGTTATAGACGTGTAAACATGGACTTCACCAATGTTGAAATTCGTGCTATTTTAAAGTTTTCCTTCGTTAAAGGCAAATTTGCTAGAGAAACGTTTCGTGAGATTAATGGTATTTTGAGGGATGGTACTCTATCACTTTCAACCGCAGAGGAATGATTTCGATGATTCAAAGCCGGTGAAAACGACACCATGAATATGCCAGCCGGCGGAAGACCTGTGACGATGAATACCGATCATAGAAAAAATCGAGTTTGACTGCCATGTGGCATCTTATGACATCGTCCAGGACCTGGGAATTAGTCACCAAATCATTTTAAACCATCTGTAGGAGACTGGATACAAAAAAAAGCTTGATGTTTGGGTGCCGCATGATTTGACGCAAAAAAACCTTCTGGGTCGAGTCAACGCCTGTGATATACGCCACGAAGCAAAAAAGCGGAAGGGAGATATTTGCCAACCTTATATTACTGGACTCGACCAATAAAACTATACAAAATAGTCAAAAATAAAAAAATTTAATATATTTTTAGAATTATTGCATTGTTAAGTATGTAATAGAATCTACTTATCGGCCGCTTGATTTAATTAAAACTGAAACAGCTGTAGATATAAAATGTTCATAGTATTAAATAAAATACGTATGTCAATATATCGTTTCTATTATTTAATGTACAAGAAAATCAAAAATTAAATTTTTATAATTCAATACATACTAAAAAATATTGCAAGTTATAAAAGAAATATCTTATTGAATATTTTTTGTTTTAATTTATTGTATTTTATTTCTTTTTTATCCTGAAATGCACATTTTGCTGAATATCAATAATTATATATTTTACCATAACTTTTTTAATTTTCTGCATTTTTTATAAAATTTCATGTATTCACTGTAATCTGTAGAATCCAAAAATTAAATATAAAAATTGAATTGTTTAAAAAATGTTTACGTGAAAGCGTTCTATTTTATATTTATTTTATATGAAGAATCCAAATGTTGGTATACAAAATTTTTTTCATTTTTATAAATAATATATTTTTTGCCACATATATAGTTTATGAATGGAAATCATTCAATTTTTTAATGCAAGTCTTAACATTTTTGTTATTTTTATAAATTTTTATAAAAACAGAAATTTTTGTATTTTAAATTTGGTTTTGAGTATAAATGTTATGAATGCACTATAAATAAGCTATTTATTCGAACAAAAGTATAATGGAATTCACGCTTCAATGCATATTCTGAATTGTAAGTTATATATACTCAACTGAATGAACAGGAAACGTCTAACGATCGAGTAAGAATGAAAGATAAGAATTCACAGCAAATTAGGACGGAAACAATTAAATTTTGTTGCTTTAGTGCACACATTGTAATATATTCTATCTTATTTCTGTAAAGTTTCTGAGTTATTTAAATTTATTTTTTAACACGATGAAAAAAATAACGATTTGTCATATATTCGATATAATTTAAATAATAAGCCATCTTTAAGAACAGGTTCTTTAAAGCGAAATATTAAATAAGGAGTGTAAAGTAATAAAAATAAATTAACATATAATTATAATTTAATTATAATTTATAAATATTGAAAAAATAAAAAATTATATTCGTAATAATCAGTACCCATCTGAAAAGTTATAGAAAAAATAAGAGGAAAGAAAAGTATTTATTAATAAAAAGACAAATCTTATATTTTTACATGAACATTATATACTTATGAATTATAAAGAAATTAAGTTGTTTTAATATTTCAAAGCCGTTCATTAAACATAGAATAAAACTGATTTTCTTCATATTCTGATTCTTTTGAATTTTATTTATATAATTTTTATTATTAAGGTAATAATACTTTCTAAATCATTTAGAATTTTTTTTCATTACAGATGTTACGCAAATTTTTGCAAGAAAATTGGAAAATTAAGAAAGATGCAATATTATATTTCAAAGTTAATAGAAAATTAAAATGAATTAAGAATTCAACTATTCAACTATAATTCGAATTTAACTAACTGAATATAATCTAACAGATTATATTACATATATGCTCTTAAAAAAAGAATAAAATAATTTAATATTTTCAAAAATAATTCTTAGTTAATTAATAGCAGCGAAATCTATATAAATTACGCATTATAAGATTCTATTGCATGATAAAATTCAGAATTTCGATAATATTGTTGTTGTTGATATTATTGTTATTTTAGTTTTAAATTTAGCCAGGGGCTATTATTAAATTGCCATTCAAAAATTGTTAGGCGAAAACTACTTTTTATCCATTTTAGGCCTAGATTAATCATGGTCTTCGCCTTTGGTTTAAAAACCAGCGCGATCACTTTACTGACTTCGCTAATCGCAATTATCTTAGGAATAAAAGGCGAATTAGCTTTCTTCGGAGAAGCATTTTCTAGAGTAGCATTTTAACAGTAAGAAGCTGATCTTAACTTACAAACAAAAAAGGGTAAATTTTTAATCAAGAGAATTTATTATTTAGGGAATATAAACAATAAACAAAGAAGGTTTGTAACCAAATCCAACACAAATAGAAACAATTAAAAATTTTCTTAAAAATTTGATATTAAACAATTTTAAAAACTTGCGAGTTATTATTGTAGATTGATACAAAAATTGGTACATAACCAAACCGTTAATTAATTGTTAAAAGTGGAATAAACGTTGATATATTCGGAGGAAACGTAATGAGCTTTTGAGAATCTGCTAAAAAGGCTATAAGCAGAGATGAATAGAGAGATAGCCGATGCTATAGGCCCAAGCCGCGCCAAATTCGATGCGCCATAGCAATACGCGCCCTCGCGGATAACATTGTAATCTGTCGCACTTGAGGGGAAATGAGGGGAAATAAGGGAGAGGGAAGAAGTAAGCGCGAGCCACGAGTCGTGTCCATGTGACCGGCCGCAGGTATGTGTTGGTGCGCCCGATCGCGGCCGAAGCTGGCTCGGCTCTAATCGGCGAAGGAAGGAGCGCGAATGACGAGCCACGTCCGTATGCCCGGCACTCTTTATGTGTGCGACTGTGCATGTGTCCATGACTCGCGGCCGCATCGGAGGAGCCAGCGCGAGCAACGAGTCAAGTCAAGCCCAGATGGACGCACGTGGCCAGCACTGTTTCTGTGTGCGTATGTTCATGATTCGGTAGCTAGCTTGTGTCAGTTCGTCGGATTTTCGGCGGGTCTGCTTGCGGCTGCTTTTCTGCTGTTCGGCCTCACCTCGGACCCGAGGTCCGAGTTCGGACCTCAAGCGTGAAAATGATAACAATCGTTTTGCAATGCACGCAAGATTTATGCCTCGATTTATGCACATTTTCAAACAAAAGTAAAGATAATTTAAAATCAATAATATTAATATAATTTGACGATTACATACAATAAATCCACTTTATTTGCATAAAAGTTACAAATCATATGTATGCACACGAAAGAGCATAAGATAGAAGATTGTGTATATAATTTAATTAATAATTTTTTAGCGTATTTTTTAAAAACCATGTTGTATATAATTATCAGTAATTCCTACTTAATAATCTTTGTATACATAGCACAATTTGTATACAACATTATATTTCAAGATAACCAATCATTGAATGAAATGCATTGATTAATAGCATTTTAATCAAGGAGCGTTCATTTTTTATAATTAATATAATTTAAATTTTTATTATTATATAAAATGCTCTTCATAATATTTTTATACTAAAATTACATTACGTGCAGTATAGCTTTTTAATTAAATAAGAATTTTGTAAGTATATTTAATATTAATTGATTATAAGTATAGCATTTGTTATTCAGATAAGCTATTTTTTATACAGTATATTTTGTCGATTATTTATATTTATAAACTATACTTTCATGTCTATAAAAAATAGTCAGATTTCTACCAATCATTAATTATGCGTGGTCGCTCTAAGGCTTGTACCAAACTGCAAGAGATCGTGATGTCGTGCTTGCGGAAGGTCGGGAGTACCTGATGAATCCCTCCCGCCATTTTTACGCAATCCGAAGCTTCCGATGGCTTAGAATTATATTTTACAAAGATCTACGTCCAATGCGTTTAATCAAATAATTTTATTAATTAGTTGTAATACTAACTGGCGATAGTGTACCAATCTTCAGAACATAAAATATTTTCTAAAAACTGAAAAACACATTAGATAATTTTAAATATAGTAAAATAATATTTTAGCTTTTTATTAGTATTAGTTGTTATTCTTATGTTTATTAGTATTATTTATTTTTATTTTGAATCACTAAATAATAAAAATTGAGAAATTATAAATAATAATTACTATCATATTGGTTGTTTGGCCGAACGTATTCATTATACAAAATTAATAAGTAGAAATACTGAATACAGAGATTTATACTGTAAATTGTATTATGATTTTTTTCATTCAATATTTTATTACTAATGGATACGTTCGTTTTCAGGGGGCACCACGGGAAGGCAACCAATATCACCCCCTACCTGAAACATTAAAATCTGCAGATAAATGTATTAAATATTAGTAATTTAACATTATAACAACTTTTATAAATTTTATTCGTACCTTTTTGAGTATTTATAGTAATATATAAGATATATCCATTATGTACCTATTAAATATAAATTTTTATATACAATTTTACACAATTTTATGTTAACATTATTAATTCAATTATTTACATTATTTTGCAATCGGAACTTTTATTTACATGAGTATAGATAATTTACATATTTTTAATTATTTTTAATTTCTTATTTTTTGAACAAACTCCTACTTTATTAGCAATTTTTTTATTATGATTATGTTCCCTAGTTTAAGCAAAGATTTTAACTAATAATAAAAATTTTAAAGCATTTAATCTATGTTCATAGCAGTGTTCTCTTTGTACTCTTTCGAAATAGTACTAAGTGAGCGGCCCCTCGGATTTTTCTAAGAGGCACACGCTTGAACACAGGACCATCGCGCTGCGACGGGCGAAACGCCGCCCGCTGCATTTACCCGTTAACGCGCTTCCGCGTCCGACGGGCTGCGCACTAAAAATCTTGAAAATTGGGAAAATCCGAGGGAAAATCTGAAGAGATTTTGAAAGAGTATTTGAGATTATACTCTAAAAATTCGAGCCAGCTTGAGCGAGAGGAGAAAGGGGGAGGAAGTAAACAACAGCTCGGGATCGAGCTCGCTGCTGCCCTTGAACTCGACGCTAATCAAAACATTGACCGCGCAGGTCTAGAGAACATGAAAGAGTATATTTCGGAACGGGAAAGATTATTTCGGATTGGAAATAGTATTTTGAAGCATTCTCCATCTCTTGATGATTAAAAGATTAATCACTTGCCGCGCACATAACCGTCGGCCGACGGACGGAGTGCCATCCAGTGCACTCGCCCTTACAATACGCGCTTGAACCGTCGTGCAACACGTTTATTTCCGCCTCGGGGAGGTGCAGTCTCCTTGAGGCTTAAGTGACCAGCTGCGCGCGAAAGTCCGCGCCGTGACACGCGCTCTATGGGCCGCAAAGCAGCCGACGGACGACCCGCGACTGACATCGCTACGGCTCGAGGCACGCGGGGCACCCGCGCCTGCACCTGAAGCAGCGTTACCACGCGACGCGAGCGTGCGCCTCGCGAGGAGGTGCGGTTTTCCGAGGCTTAAGCGCGGAAAATTCTGTCAGCCTATGATCGGTACATCGAAGACAAAGAATTTGCGTGCAAATATCGCTGGATGCTTCGCTTCTTAGAAATTAGAAAATAAGCGACAGGACCATGTGACGCGACGAAAATTCTCGGAAGCTTGCAAGTAATCATTCGCGAGATTCTCGCCTCCACGTTTACCTCTTATAGAGAGTCACATGCAACGATTGATATATAGATGATAAAACGATGGGTGCAGCAATAAAATGAAAAACACTCGGAAAAACACATTTCGTATTATTGTTAACGATAATCACCTGAATTTTCAATCCAGATTTTTTGCCCCTCCTCTGTAGCTGGAAAACGAAACAAATGGAATTGATTCTGGGAACCATTGTTACAATGTGCATATTTGCACCGATTCTTTGTAGTTTGTTGACTCATTGTTGCAACTCAAAAGACTCCGTACAATAATTGATTTTTAACCTACTTATCACAACACTTTTTTATATCTACGCGACGCAAGGAGTTCTTAAGCAGAATTGTCTATGCAACAATTAATTAATGAACAAACACTAAAAGAATCTGCTGAAAAATCAATTTAAGAATAATAATTATATGGAAAGGCAAAACGATTTAAAGGACCAAGCAGTTAAACGACTACAACGGACTTTAAAGATCGTCTGACCACAAAAACAAAAGCAGAGTTCAGAACGGCGGCTTATGCTTCGCCGAATGCAACAATATAGAATATACATATATGTAACTAAGCTCCTCCAAAGTGTATACTTTGTGACGGGGCGTATGACATCGGCGCGCGCGCGGAGCCGATCTCGCGAGACGCCGCGGCCGCGGCCGAACAATTGATGCGGGCGGGCCCATAGCGCCGAAAAGGGGGAGCTATCGGCCCGCGGCGCGATCGAGAGGCGCGGATGGATACGCGGCCAGTTTTCGCAGGGCCACGACCGCGACCTGATAACTCGGGTTGTGCCCATCTCCCCGCGATACGCGCTGTAAACGGAGAGAGCGAGAGAGCGAGCGAGCAGCGCCACGCGAGGGAGAGAGATAGAGAGAGAGAGCAACCGGAGCGAGCGCCGCGATCCCCAGGACATCGGGGAGGCGTTAGGGTCAGCGTTCCCGGCCGGTCTGTGGCCGGAAGGACCAACACCGCGTCGGCCAAGGTAGGCGATATGTGATAAGGCGCGCGCGAGAGAGAGAGAGAGGGCGGCGCGGACGCGACGGGCGCGGGCACGGCGCGGGGTAGGCTGGACTGTGGGCGCCCGCCCCAGGTGTAGGGGCTCTCCGGAGCCCGCCGCCTGGGTGCAATGCGCCCGGTGTTCCAGCGGCGGCGACCCGGCTGTAGGCGTCCGTGGAGGGCTCTACGAGAGCCCAGGCGGACGTCCTCGGCGAGCGCGCGTGACCCCGCGGCACCCGATATTTGTATCGGGAGTGTTTTGTTTTGTGAAGGAGGCGTGCGGCGGGGAGGTGTCGTCCTCCCCGACCGCGAATAAAGCATGTTGTTTCGACAGAGAAGTGCGGCCTCTTTTGTTAATTCCATCCTGACATGCCCCCTCCCTCCCCCGATTACAGACCGCCGCGACCATCGTCGGCCAGCCGCCCGGGCCGGTCACAACTTTTATAGATACATGTATTGGAATATATTTTCGCTTAATAAGTAGCAGCTACTCTATCAACATGTTATATATATATATATATATAGAATTTTCCGCGCTTAAGCCTCGGAAAACCGCACCTCCTCGCGAGGCGCACGCTCGCGTCGCGTGGTAACGCTGCTTCAGGTGCAGGCGCGGGTGCCCCGCGTGCCTCGAGCCGTAGCGATGTCAGTCGCGGGTCGTCCGTCGGCTGCTTTGCGGCCCATAGAGCGCGTGTCACGGCGCGGACTTTCGCGCGCAGCTGGTCACTTAAGCCTCAAGGAGACTGCACCTCCCCGAGGCGGAAATAAACGTGTTGCACGACGGTTCAAGCGCGTATTGTAAGGGCGAGTGCACTGGATGGCACTCCGTCCGTCGGCCGACGGTTATGTGCGCGGCAAGTGATTAATCTTTTAATCATCAAGAGATGGAGAATGCTTCAAAATACTATTTCCAATCCGAAATAATCTTTCCCGTTCCGAAATATACTCTTTCATGTTCTCTAGACCTGCGCGGTCAATGTTTTGATTAGCGTCGAGTTCAAGGGCAGCAGCGAGCTCGATCCCGAGCTGTTGTTTACTTCCTCCCCCTTTCTCCTCTCGCTCAAGCTGGCTCGAATTTTTAGAGTATAATCTCAAATACTCTTTCAAAATCTCTTCAGATTTTCCCTCGGATTTTCCCAATTTTCAAGATTTTTAGTGCGCAGCCCGTCGGACGCGGAAGCGCGTTAACGGGTAAATGCAGCGGGCGGCGTTTCGCCCGTCGCAGCGCGATGGTCCTGTGTTCAAGCGTGTGCCTCTTAGAAAAATCCGAGGGGCCGCTCACTTAGTACTATTTCGAAAGAGTACAAAGAGAACACTGCTATGAACATAGATTAAATGCTTTAAAATTTTTATTATTAGTTAAAATCTTTGCTTAAACTAGGGAACATAATCATAATAAAAAAATTGCTAATAAAGTAGGAGTTTGTTCAAAAAATAAGAAATTAAAAATAATTAAAAATATGTAAATTATCTATACTCATGTAAATAAAAGTTCCGATTGCAAAATAATGTAAATAATTGAATTAATAATGTTAACATAAAATTGTGTAAAATTGTATATAAAAATTTATATTTAATAGGTACATAATGGATATATCTTATATATTACTATAAATACTCAAAAAGGTACGAATAAAATTTATAAAAGTTGTTATAATGTTAAATTACTAATATTTAATACATTTATCTGCAGATTTTAATGTTTCAGGTAGGGGGTGATATTGGTTGCCTTCCCGTGGTGCCCCCTGAAAACGAACGTATCCATTAGTAATAAAATATTGAATGAAAAAAATCATAATACAATTTACAGTATAAATCTCTGTATTCAGTATTTCTACTTATTAATTTTGTATAATGAATACGTTCGGCCAAACAACCAATATGATAGTAATTATTATTTATAATTTCTCAATTTTTATTATTTAGTGATTCAAAATAAAAATAAATAATACTAATAAACATAAGAATAACAACTAATACTAATAAAAAGCTAAAATATTATTTTACTATATTTAAAATTATCTAATGTGTTTTTCAGTTTTTAGAAAATATTTTATGTTCTGAAGATTGGTACACTATCGCCAGTTAGTATTACAACTAATTAATAAAATTATTTGATTAAACGCATTGGACGTAGATCTTTGTAAAATATAATTCTAAGCCATCGGAAGCTTCGGATTGCGTAAAAATGGCGGGAGGGATTCATCAGGTACTCCCGACCTTCCGCAAGCACGACATCACGATCTCTTGCAGTTTGGTACAAGCCTTAGAGCGACCACGCATAATTAATGATTGGTAGAAATCTGACTATTTTTTATAGACATGAAAGTATAGTTTATAAATATAAATAATCGACAAAATATACTGTATAAAAAATAGCTTATCTGAATAACAAATGCTATACTTATAATCAATTAATATTAAATATACTTACAAAATTCTTATTTAATTAAAAAGCTATACTGCACGTAATGTAATTTTAGTATAAAAATATTATGAAGAGCATTTTATATAATAATAAAAATTTAAATTATATTAATTATAAAAAATGAACGCTCCTTGATTAAAATGCTATTAATCAATGCATTTCATTCAATGATTGGTTATCTTGAAATATAATGTTGTATACAAATTGTGCTATGTATACAAAGATTATTAAGTAGGAATTACTGATAATTATATACAACATGGTTTTTAAAAAATACGCTAAAAAATTATTAATTAAATTATATACACAATCTTCTATCTTATGCTCTTTCGTGTGCATACATATGATTTGTAACTTTTATGCAAATAAAGTGGATTTATTGTATGTAATCGTCAAATTATATTAATATTATTGATTTTAAATTATCTTTACTTTTGTTTGAAAATGTGCATAAATCGAGGCATAAATCTTGCGTGCATTGCAAAACGATTGTTATCATTTTCACGCTTGAGGTCCGAACTCGGACCTCGGGTCCGAGGTGAGGCCGAACAGCAGAAAAGCAGCCGCAAGCAGACCCGCCGAAAATCCGACGAACTGACACAAGCTAGCTACCGAATCATGAACATACGCACACAGAAACAGTGCTGGCCACGTGCGTCCATCTGGGCTTGACTTGACTCGTTGCTCGCGCTGGCTCCTCCGATGCGGCCGCGAGTCATGGACACATGCACAGTCGCACACATAAAGAGTGCCGGGCATACGGACGTGGCTCGTCATTCGCGCTCCTTCCTTCGCCGATTAGAGCCGAGCCAGCTTCGGCCGCGATCGGGCGCACCAACACATACCTGCGGCCGGTCACATGGACACGACTCGTGGCTCGCGCTTACTTCTTCCCTCTCCCTTATTTCCCCTCATTTCCCCTCAAGTGCGACAGATTACAATGTTATCCGCGAGGGTGCGTATTGCTATGGCGCATCGAATTTGGCGCGGCTTGGGCCTATAGCATCGGCTATCTCTCTATTCATCTCTGCTATAAGATGCCGTGCCGATCTTGTCGTACCACAATTTTGACTTTGTTTTGGGATAGCTTAAATTGAATCAATTGAAGTGTTCACTTCAAATGAGGGCCGCTCACTCTTAATTACCAAAATATCATTTTTACAACTCTCAATAAACTCTTGGAAATCTTTATAATTTTTTCCTCGATTTTTTCTGACTTTTTGGGCACCACATCAATTAGTTCCAATTAGTTAAAAATACAATACAATTAGTTATTAAATACAATTAGTTCAAAATATATATACATCAAGAGTTTAATTCATTTACGCCCGCATACAACGACTCTTTCCTTTCCTCATCTACAATATTACTTTTGTATTGAGTATAGAGATGTAAACAAGGTGACAATGCGTGACAATTATCTGTTACCGAACATGTATTAGGTACTGGATAAGGTGCACAAAGCCCGTTATTCCTGAATATCGACATTAAAAAGGCTTATTTTAGGTATTTTTAAGTTAAATAAGTGGATAGTTTACTGTAGTATTAGCTGTGCCTGGTTCAGGTCAGTGGCAGTTTGTGCTACTACCTTTCCGGTTATCTAATGCGCCAATGACGTTTTACCGACTTACTAAAAACATGAAAGAGTTACGCACATTTTTAGGCACGGTAAACTGGTATGCGAGATTTATAGAGAAAGAGTGAGAAATTAAAGCGCCCTTGGCGGAGTTGTTAAGAAAGAATCGAGTGTGCGAGACGAGTGAAGCATATCAGGCGGCATTTGAAGCCGTGAAATCCGTGCTGTCCAAGATTTTACTGCTCGCCTACTCGAATTTATTTTGTGATGACATAAGAAGATGAAGAGGGGCACGAGCATCCGGTTGTATATGTTAGCAGTGTATTAAAAGCGGCTAAAAAGCATTACACAACTACGGAAAAAGAGTGCCTTGCTTTCTTTTGGGCGATTAAGAAATGGAGGCGATATTTTGAGGTCTATGAGTTTATAGTAATAACAAACTATAGTACGCTAGAGGACCTAACACGAAAGTTGTCTCGTTGGACTGTTGAAATGCTCTTTTAAGGGGTATTGAGTGAGAAATAGAAATATCAGCATTTTCATCACATATTTTCTGGATGGAAAGTTGAAAAAGGCATGCTGTATCATCACTCTTCGGACGAAACCTTAGAATCGGTTTCTTTTGGAGAGGAGGGATGGAAACTCATTGTACACTGCAAGCATAGAGATAGAGTAATTAAGAGTGCACACTGTTACCTGTGATCAGGTTATTTCGGTATCGAGAACGTCTACGATCGAATTAAAAGAAATTACTATTGGTCAGATTTTTATTACAGTATCCGTGGTTTTTACAGCAGTGTAATGAATGCTAGCGCTATATGATAGTAGCGGCTGATGTAATAGAGTTTCCCTTGAGTAAGGGCCAATATAAATACATTTTAGTGCTTCACTACCTCTTTACTAGATGTGTGAAGGTAAAACTTTTATAAACAATGAACGGGAAAACAGTTGCTAAAACTTTTGCAAAGTTGATCATTTTCAGGTAGCTCACACTCAACTTTTTGTTCTGAAAATGATGAGTGCCATGTACGAGGTCGATCATCAACAGTGAGACGAGCACTTGCACGAATCAGGCATGCTCTGAACACAGCAGTACAAGCTAGTATTAAATTCTTATTCGGAAATATAACGACAATGCTCAAGAGTGCAATATAGTTTTGCAACAATATAGTTTTGCGAGTTAGTTTTGCAGCATAAAAACAGACTCTTGCACGCTAGAAATGGAATTTTCAATAAATTAGCGTCGAAGTTTGCCGAGCTTTTCAAGATCAAGGAAATACTGAGTGATAGTGTTTCTACTTGAACAGGCTAGGCGAAAACCAGTGAAGGTGCATATTGAGCATATAAAGCGCTATCTACCGTCGAAAAAGGTTAACGAACTGCAAGAAGAAGAAGAGGAAGAAGAGGAAGCTGATGTTGACCTCATGGAGTAGTAGAGTAATATATCAGAATGGAGTTGAGAGTGCAATGGAGTTATGAGAAGGAAAAAAATGAGCGGTATTAAAAAGCATGTGTGCTGTCTGCTTACTGTTTCAAATATTCGGTGACGAGAAGTCAAGTTTTCTCAGAAGAGCAAAGATGTAGATGGAGTGAGATCAGGCGAAAGGCTTGGTGTCGTCGGTGTCGAGTCTAATCTTCTCGGATGACGAGGTGCTTCTCTTCATCGACGCTGATGAAAGCATGATAGAGATTGAAGCTGTCTACTGCACCCACGTTCGGCGTCGTTTCTTTGCTTCCAATTTCCAGAAGTCTTTCATTGAACGACGTCGCTGAGTCGGCCATCATCGTCCAGCCGATGAAAGTCGAGGCCTCCGGAGTATCTCTAAGAATTAAGGGACGAAGTGAGTCGCGAGCAATTGCTAAGGTCGAGGTACATAATGAAGCGAAATCCTCGGCATTAGTTAGAGAAGGATAACAACGTTGTAGTGGGAGGTGTATCACACTTCCAGCTTGGGCTCCTCAGTACTTCACAATGAGAGGACCGGTGGGAGTAGGTACGTCGACGACCCACCGTGGGGTTGAAGAGAATGGTGAGATCTGCATCAGAAGTGTACGCCGGCCCTTCAGTTTTGTTGGTGACGGTGTCGGCGGTATCACCCCGGGTGAGATCGGCGATGGCGTAAGAATGCATCGCAGTACATGGCAGTAGGCTGCTGTATCCCCCTGTTCTTATCATTGACCCGTGTCGCGTTTGGCACATTCGGTGTATGGGGGATGACAGCGTTTGTGCAACGGGTTCAGCACACGTGTCCGGAGTTCTTCTCCCGATGGCAGCCTTAGCTCTTCAACTATAGCTTTTAAGTTTCCTGGTTTTTCCCTGACTTTTGGGTGACGGCCATCGAGTCAAAGCGGCGGTTGTTGCGGAACGTCCTTTGGTCGGTAAGTCACTGAGAAGGTTTAATTTTGAAAAGACACCCTCCTGAAGGGCTTACATCGCCAGGGACTTATCGAATGGGTAGTGTCAGCTTTTTATCGACTAAAAACTTCCAAGAGAGAGGATCACCAGGTAAACAACTTTCGTGGGTCGACGTGATTTCAGTGATCACGGCTAAATTTTTAGAGGGGAAAAAGGATAATGGGGGGATCCGGTACCTAAGCGTTAATAATAATTAAAATATTTTTATTACAAGATAGTTTCACTTATGGCCGTATTTATTAATATAATTAATACAACAAAGTAGATCTGGATCAGTGGTACAATAAATTTGCATCTCAGAGCGCTATTAACTCGGTCGCATCCATATCATTTAGCCCTTACGTGGCCTGCACGCGTTAATGCGTCAGCTGCTCAATGATCCGTTCGCAAGGCGCTCGTTTTAAATTTACGCCAATATACTCCTATGCATCGAGAAGATATGCGCTGGGAAAAGTCCGTCTTGCCTCATATCTATAATTGGGGCTCTATGGAGTAGAGTAAAGAGGGCGATTGCAACCTTACTTATGCAAAAAAAAAGCCAGCAAAATCTGAAAATAAGAAGTGTAAATAGAATATTGTAAATGTAGGAGATAGCCAGAGAATGGGAAACAAAGTAGTAGGTAATGATAAAAAAATATTACTTACCAGAGAGAGGTAGGCTAGCAGCTTAGCTCCAACAGCAACATGGGTAGCTCGCTCAGCTTAGATGCCCTGTATTTAGGTCCAAATAGTTCCTTTTTGAACTTGCATGAAGAAATGCGGCCCCCTCTATGGTTTAGAGCTAGAAGATGGCGTAATAATAGGTTTTAAATCGAGAAAATTTACAGTAGGATTTAGAGGGATAATCAAGCAGGACGCGGTTAGTAGGCATTATTGGGCGACCAATGAATCGAAGTAGGTCGCATTGACACGAATACCCGTTCAAGATGTCGAAGACATTTCAACGACCTTCAGAGTGGCTACGCAAGTATTCCACTATACCTCAGGAATGCGACATTACGCTTTTTTCACCGTTTATATCATAAATGCGCACCTTAGTGCGTGTAACTTTTGTGTAGATGTATTTAATCTTTTAAATTATATCATTTTCGTTTATTGTATGTTTGGTGGTATGAATATGTTTTGACCAATGCAAATCTATTTTATTTTTTATTGTTGATACTGCGCTCCATTTGAGATAATTATTGACGAACTGTGATATCTATGATTTAATGCATTTTATTAATGTTTCATATGGCGTAGAACGTATTTTATGTGACTGACATGCAATATATTTTTGTAAGATATGCTACAATAAATAATTACTTCTGCCGCTTATAGGGATAATCCTTTCTTTCTCTTAATTACCTATGGAATGAATGATTCTGAGAATTCAAACAATGGTATTCACAATCCAAGTACATCTATTGATGATGCTAAGCACACCAGTAGCACGTGACGAGATTTCTGCAACTTCTCTTCTCGTAATAGTGATATCCTTCTGCGAATCATTTGTAAGTAATTTATAGAAAACATGGTGTCAAGAAATACCAGTAAAAAAATTACGTTTACAAGACATTCACATTTACAAGATCATAAAGCCACGTAAGTTACAGTACGTCACTCATCTCTTCTCTTCTAATGCTTCCGTTCGTCCTATTAAGAATGACACTGTAGAACTCGTACTTTCATCGACGTGTACTAAAATAAGAAAGAAATCTCACCGTGTTAAAGAGACTCGAAAAATAATATGTTAGCGAGGATTTTATATTGCTGATAACTAAATGACATTTTCATACCCAGAGGACAGTTTCGGTAAAGCAAAGCATGCACAGGTGTGTAAGTGTGTACTCATATCTGCCTTATTAGTGGTAGGGCATGGGGCAAAATCTCTCGCCTAATACGCTCACAGAGAGACACCACTCAAAACATCAGTAACAGCCCATAATTAGATCCAGAATTGATTTATTTCATGCTCTATTAACCAACGTACTCTACAGCTGCTTCGTCTGCGGGCTCATCGTATGCTCACATATACATGTTATGCCTGCATGACACCATATAATGCATTCATATAAATATACAAACAACCTATAAACTAGGATACATGCTTAGTGCGACGGTGAGACATCAGAATTGTCATGTGTAATCGCAAGATCATGTTCCATCAAATGCTCCATCACCAGCCACTTAAAAGAGTGAAACAATGACACATTCCTTATACAGGATGACCGGTATTTCCGTGGATGAGCAACTTGAACAAAAAATTATCTATTCCTATCTCAGTACGCATCCATGGAACAGAAAGTTTTCTTAGGTCACCCCTAATTTGGATGGGTTGGAAGACTCAATATAAAAAATAAATCTACGATTTCCAAAAAGAATCGTAGACATTTTTCGAAAATTGGGCAAGAAAGAAAAAGGGAGAGAGAGATTACGGACTCCGGGCTCCATTTCTGAAGAAAATCTAGGTTAAAGGAAATTTCTTTTTTTAAAAGATTTAAAAGATTTTCTTAGGAAAATCTTAATTATCTGTAATTAAGTGTTCTATGCTACTTATAATCCAGACATCGATCTTCCTCTCGATATTTTAAACATCAAAGATCATCTCGAGCACACTCAATATTGGAGTCATCCTTTTAATGTCACAAACGTCCAACTGGGCCCACTTTCAATTATCCTTAAACTCTTCTATTTTCTTGACATTAATTAAGCAGAACCATGTTGCCAGGATAGAACAGAGCTTGACTTTGAGCGCCAAATGAACGTCTGAATAGGCAACTCAACACCAACTCTATTTGTCTGGCGCAACATCAAATATATTGCAAGCAGTAAACAGATACCTTAAGATACCTTTCATTTGCTTCCTTACTTTCAGGTGGTTGGAAAACTAGCTATATTTGAGAGTTTAATCTACATAGTGCATAATTGTATCTCTAAAACTATTTGTGTATAATCTACAGCTCCTTCCGCTACATTTTGAGATATCTTACTTTAATTATGATAATGAATTGAAGTCCATTTGTAGAGAACAGTTTCGGCCTTTTCAATGTTTCCTTCAACCTGCATTTTCTTCTTAATCGCTTCTTTTCTTTTTTGTTTTGTTTATAATGCTATGCAGACAATCTATACCTAATATAATAAATAAAAAACTTCATCATTGTATCATTAATCATTGAGCTTTGAACGATAATAATAGTAATAAATCCAAGCCCAGAGAGGAGACACTATCATAACTATGCACAAAACAAATGAAATAACACTTTTCTAATTTAATCTATTCCTCCAAAATTAAAAGAATTCCATGTTTCCATTAAAGAGGATTTCATAATCCCACGTTATTTGGGAGAGTAGATAATATGAAACTTAGTTTTGATGAAATCTGTGTATTTCTAATGAAAACCCGTGATTTGGGCCTCACCGGACCCAAAAATTTATCGGGCCCCAATATTGGGCCCACCATTTTGAAACATTGAACAAACGCAACAACTTTTGTAGTTATGATTTTTTCAATTAATAGATAGAATAGATTATAGGATTATTTAAAAATTTAACCGAAGTGAAAAACACGTTTCAAAAAAAAATCGCCTATTAAAATTTGCATTTTTTATAAGTAACATTAAAAAACTATTGTTTAAATTGATTTTTTCGTGAATCTGATCTGGGATTCGAAAAGATCGGACCCAAAAATGTCGTTCCTTTTTCGATATAAATATTAGGCCAAAACTAGCGACGAATTTTGTTCAATTCAGGCGTTAAAGGTTTAAGGCGGTACATCTACAGAGAACGGGGCTGGAAGTTTCTTCTTCTTCGTCACACCATCTACGTACGTTGCTATACCCTTTAGTTTTGTGTGCATAGCACCGTAAATCGCAATGTCCGGTTAGAATTGCCAGTATAGTTTGTGCATTACGTTTATTCAATTTGGTGATCTTACTCGACCAACTATTCATGTAATCGCCCAGTATTTCTTTAGACCACCTGAATCCTAGGGAATTTTTCCAAAAATCCTGTCATTTCCTTTTTAACACTTCATTTAAAACTTTGCAAACTTCCCGTTATGGAACTCCTACCTCCCTTTCTGGTTGTTTGTCTGTATTCGCGCCTTGTTTGGCAAGTTGGTCTGCTTTTTCATTTCCTTTATAGCTCGAGTTACTCAGTATCCAGGTTATGCAGACTTTTTTTCCCTGACTAGATCATTTAGAGTGCTTTATACATCTTCCTCTGACATTCTCTGCCTTCAATTTATTAATACATGTTTCTATGGCGGCTATTTCCGCTTGGAATACCGTATTATGTTTTCTCGGCTTATAAGCTGTGTTTTGTATTCGTTTTGGTCCATAGACTCAATATCCAGTATCAATATCTGTCTTGGATCCGTCCGTGTACCACGTTTTTCCACTTGAGTGTAGGTTATTTATCCAATAATCTATACTCGGAATTCTGGTTTTATACCGTCCTTCGAAGCAGAGATGTTTGGTCATACGGTCCTGAGGGAATTTTCAAATTGGTTCCTGTAGTATTTCCTTCTGAATGGTTTTATGCCCATTTTCTGTTCCTACCCACTCTCCTCCGCATGTTAGTCTGTAGGCAGACTTTGCCGCGGCCTTCATTATTTTGAGGTTCAGGTCATCTATTCCCAACAGAATTCTAACTGAACTGATACTCAACATGACAGTCTGTATGTGGTCTAGTATTTTCATTGACATCTTATTTTCGAATAGGTGAGCTTCGGTTTTAGTATGGCTTCGTAAATCCATAAAGCTTTTTGGGGTTCGAGTCCTCACCTTGTGATAATAGCAGATCTATACTACATAAACATGTTTAGGACTTTGTTACATTGCATCTTCAATGCTGTCCTCATAAAAGTTTCTTATCTAGGTATATTCCTAGATATTTTCCTCCCTCTGCATACTGTATTTTTTGTTCATAGAAGGTTATTTCTATGTTTCTATGGCGGCCATTTCCGCTTGGAATACCGCGTTATGTTTCCTCAGTTTATAAGCTGTACATTCGTTTTCGTCCACAGACCATTCCTTTACCTTCTCGAGGATGCTTTGTAGAAGATACGGAAGGATTTACTCGTATCGTCTTTTAATGAGTACAGCAAAATCACCCGCATACCCCGCAGCAAAGATACCTTCTCTGCTTAGCATGCTTAATAACGAATCAGCGACTAGAATCCATAAGAGAGGTGGAATCACCCTTCTCTGTGGATATCTCTCATTGACTCTTTCTTTTACAAGTTTTCCCTTCTATTCACTAAAAATCTCTCTATCACTGAGAATCCCTGCTATCCAACGCCGTATGGTAAGCGGTATATCCCGTTCTCATGGAGCTTTGTAGATAGCTATTTTAGTGATGCTGTTGAATGTACCCTCTATATCTACAAAGGATCCTATAACAGTTTCCTTGTTTTCCATAGCTTCCTCATTCTAGCTGACCACAGAATGTAGCGCTGTTTCTATGGATTTACCCGCAGTATACGCATGCTGACTTCAGTGAAGTGGATCAGTTCTATTAGATGTTTGTTTGATGTAATAGTCCACCAGCCTTTCCATCATCTTCAATAAGAAGGATGTCAAGCTGATAGATCGGAAATCCTTCACCAAGGAGTAGCTTCTTCTCCCAGCTTTTGTTCTGTGGTCTGATATGTATGGTTTATTTTCTATTCTCCATACATGTATAACTTCTTTAATTCCAATTGAATCTAGGGTAAGATCACAGACCTGCCTTCTGCTTACTATGACAAAGGTTGGTTCATTTCTCTGGTTTATAATGTTCAATTGACTTACAGTAATGAATTCTATTAGGGGTTCATCTGTGCTTCTCTATGCGTCATAGTGAGCATTGGTGTCGCACCCGATAATTAATTTCAGGTTGTTGCGCTTGCTGTATTCAACTACCTCATTCAAACTTAAGCTAGGGATCTCTTCGTCATGGGGCAAGTAGATCAATGAAACCAGTAAGGTTCTCGTTCGGTGTTACTTGTCTTTGAATTCTATCTTAACGGTTGTGTAGTCTCTGGAACACAGCTGCTGTAATAGAAATTCATTAATCCTCACCCTTGATGAGAATGTATGTTCTTGCCCACGTGCATATGCCCAAAAATATGATAATGCTGAGCGATGTAAAACTATGTAGAAATAATATAAAATTTTATTTGATATTATTCAAATTGATTAAGGACATGAAGTCTTATCATTGTGAATAAAAGTCAGGTTGAAAATGCAGATAGCTCTGATAGCGAAGCAAGCGATGACATTGATTTGTTTTAAATATATCGAATTAAATATTTAAATTTGTGTAATTATTTACGAATCTCTACATGTATTTGTGTATGTTTGTATGTGTTGGTCTGCATCCATATATATACATTATAGGTACCTAGGTACGTATACATATATATTATTTCTACATAGTTGTACATCGCACAGCATTATATGTTTGGGCATATGCGCGTTACAGACGAACTCTATATCTATATAGCATATAGAGGCCGCCTTACAATAGCACTAAAAGGGTCTTCGTAAAACTTGCATAACTTGAGATTCGTATTAATGACAGTTTCAAAAAAAATTAAGCTAATAAAGGTAGCGTTAATAAATAATTTAAGATCTTTTCGGTTCAAATTACTTTAAAATTTCATACAATAACTAAATGTTTTGTATAGATATATGATACTATTTTTTGTTAAAAATTGTCCAAAGAATATAAAAAATTTTTTCCGAACAAAAAACAAAAGTTCTTGTTTTTGCTTTAAACAAAATTGTTTAACTATTTATATTGAACTTTTAAAAAAAAATAGTTACGATATTCGAATTGAGCAGGTCAAAATACATAAAAAACATATTCAAACTCCTTGGCATACCTCTGCCATCAAAAACTATAAGCCAAAATTGATTTCATTTTTTCAAAATGGCCAGTTTTGACGAATTTTATGGTTAAGTAATATGTTAATTGTCATTGTGAGGGAAACGGATCCTTATAGCTTAGTCCGAGAGGAACATTCTCGATCTCGAGTCATTCAAATCAGTGAAAAACTCGAGGGAAGTCATAATTGCTTCCATTTTTTCTAAATGGAACCACTGAGCGCCGTGGCCATCTCGATAAGGCGCCGGTTGGCGTCAAACATCACCGCTGTCGCACCGCACCATAGAGGAGCCACAACATGCCAGCATGACGCGAAATGCTGTGCTCGAGACAACCGATGCCGATTAAAGAAGCGATAATGATATTCATTCTTCTTCGAAACTGGCTGCGTGAATTTTCTGCTCGGCTGTTAATAGAACTTTATCTCACATAATATAAATAATATAAATATCGAACTTACCGTCGGGATGTAGAATTTATTAGTTCGATGACCTCTTCCTGTTAGCTACCTCCAACAATAATATTAGGTTGGCAAAAATCTCCCTTCCGCCTTTTTGTCTTTTGAATTTCGCGGCTAAGCACAAAGCGGTACAAAGCTCGTATCTGGCAATACTATATATTATTTGAAAGGTATTGACATAACCTACAAAACGATACTATGCATGATTAGTTTGGATATTGTATTCAACAGTTATAGACGTGTAAACATGGACTTCACCAATGTTAAAATTCGCGCTGTTTTAAAGTTTTTCTTCGTTAAAGGCAAATCCGCTAGAGAAACGTTCCGTGAGATTGATGGTGTTCTGGGGGATGGTACTCTATCACTTTTAACCGCGGAGAAATGATTTCGATCATTCAGAGTCGGTGAAAAAGTCACCATGGATATGCCAGTCGGCGGAAAACCTGTGACGATAAATACCGATCAAATCATAGAAAAAATCGAGTTAAACCGGCATGTGGCATTTTATGACATCGCCCAGGAGATGGGAATTAGTCACTAAATCATTTTAAACCATCTGCAGGAGACTGGATACAAAAATAGCTTGATGTTTGGGTGCCGCATGATTTGATGCAAAAAAACCTTCTGGACCGAATCAACGCCTGCGATTTGCTTCTGAAATGGAAAGAAATCTATCCATTTTTGAAGCGGATTGTGACTGGCGACGAAAAGAGGATCACATACGACAATATCAAGCGAAAACGGTTGTGGTCGATGACCGGTAAATCGTCCCAAACTGTGGCCAAGCAGGGATTGATGGTCAGAAAGGTTTTACTGCGTGTTTGGTGGGATTGGAAGGGAATCATCCACTATGTGATGCTGACATATGGCCAGACGCTTAATTCTACTATCTACTGTGAACAAGTGGACCGCTTGAAGCAGGTGATCGACCAGAAACGTCCAGAATTGGCCAACACGAAGGGTGTAGTGTTCCACGAGGACAACGTCAGACCACACACTTCGTTGAAGACTCGTCAGAAGCTACGGGAGCTCGGATGAGAGGTTTTATCGCATCCACCATATAGCCCGGACATAGCGCCAAGTGATCACTACCTGTTCCTGTCCATGGCGAACGCCCTTAGTGGTGTAAAGTTGAACTCAAAAGAGGCTTGTGAAAAGTGGCTGTCCGAGCTCTTCACAAATAAGGAGGGGTCTTTTACAAGGAGGGTATTATGAAGCTGCCGTCTAGATGGAAACAGATTATCGAACAAAACGGCGCAGATTTTAACTAAATCCGATCACTGTAACACTTTTTATGAAGCATTGAATACAGAGCAAAAGAGCGGAAGGGAGATATTTGCCAACCTTATAGTTGTATCCAGCTACTTGTATAATACTAATAATACTAAGCTTTTCAATTCGTCTCCGCAAAGATATGGGCGATTAAAAAATGGCTTAATTTTGACCCCCAATGGGAACGAAGTCAGTCTTTACAGGCGCGACGCGTCTAATAGACACAATAGAAGAGGTGCTTTCATCAGTTTTAGAAGTGTCACTGTGGGCTGCGCGTGAAGAGACAAGGCGGGATCGGTGGATCAATGCTAATATGGACAGGCGCTTTGAGGAGATCTGAAAGTCTAATCATAGTGGCGGCGAGAAAGAGAGTAAGAGTCACTTCAAGAAGAGTGAGGCAGATGGATACCATGCAAGTGAAGCGGCGGGCCTCCCGCCGCTCTCTGCGTCGTATTTATGACAGAAGCATTAACAGTACAACATGGAAGGCAATCCACAACTATAATAGCAGCTTTAGCTAACTGTAAATACTGCCTTTTAGACTGCAATACTTAAATTGACGATATCTCGGAAAATCTTAATTCAAGTATTTATGCACCCATCTGGAAACAAGGACATATTGCAAAAACTCCAAAATATCTGCATTCAAAGAATTTAAATTAAATAATAGATGCGAGTCAAACTACCGAACGAGTAGTAGAAAGTATCGTCCACGCATGCGACGATACTGCGTAGGGTGCGTGTGTGGAGGATGGGGGGGAGTCGAATTCTCGACAAGGGCTGGAGACTGGAGGAGTCCTGAGGAGACTAACTCACAGTTTTCGGTAGACCGGTAATCCGGTAATCACAGTTTCTCCGTGGTGGCGGATATCGGAGCCGCTGTTCTCGAGCATTCGGCGCGGCTTCGCTCAAGATGACCCCGCGCTACGTGTGCGGGCCCCCCGGTTTTTCCGAGGTAGCGGATATCGGAGCGGTTGACAAAGCTACTGTCTGATTTTTCCCCTTCTTTTATTTTTGTCATTACATACATTTTCATTACATGAGCGTGATATGGAACTCGATATAGAGTCAGTTTTAATGCTGAGTATTTTCGTACAAACAATCATATATACTTTTTATATATACTTTTATATCACGTATACTTTTATAAGATAATTTTATTCTAGTACTGGAATCTTGTGCCCAATTGAACTAATTTATAAGTTTACAGACCGATTTTGCATACGGATAATGTTTGTATCTAATTAAAACTTATAATAAATTTATAAATTTAATATTAAGAGGTAATAAACATATTAATTTAAAATATTTAACAATAATGCATTACTGATAATATAAATAATTTTATCCTCTCTTTCTAGCTTTACTAATAATATCGGAATTAACTGATTTAACTCATTTTATTGACGATACAAACAAATTGTATATGAATAAATAGTACACGAGTAACTTAAAAAATAACATAACGATGATTTAATATAAAGAAGTTAATAAAAACTTAATAATTTTAATATGAAAATAAATTATTAAATATAATTTGTGTTTATTATTTTAATATATTACAATTAGTTATTTTCTATCAGTTAAATATGACAGCTTCATTTTTATTATTAGAACCTTGAATAAGTTCTTGCTGTTTCTTGAAAGATAACAGTTGCACGGAATTTCGAATGGTGACACACGTGCAAGGAAATATTATATCGAACCTTTAATTTCAATATATGATAGTTCACTTTAATGTAATCAAAGTGATGTTTTATTAAATCTGAAAATATCTACTTTTGTGCCAAATAAAGTATATTTTCAACGAATTTCACTACTTTATTTAATAGAAATCTGCAGCTGAAGAAACACATACAACTCTTGTTGAGGCTCATGGTGATAATGCTCAGACAGATTCAACATGTAGATACTGCTTTCGGTGCTTCAAAAATAATGATTTTGAACTTGAAAATGAAAATTGTGTTGACAAAACTGTGGAGGTATAAATTGATTAGTACCGATATGAAACACTAGTAGATCTTAGAAAAAAATTACATACAGTTGAGTCAACTGTTTCATATCGTTTAAAAATGTTAAGAACGGCCCAGAAACAAGGACATTGAGTGCCGTACCAATTGAAACTGACAGATGGCGAATATTATTTTGTCACGTGTGAACTACTGTTTTAACGACAGAAAAGAAAAAGTACAGTATTATGATTGGCAATTTAAAGTGGACTACGCATAGTACGAGTACACTACGATAATCACTATCGACTTCAATTGATGCGTTTGAGTCGAGCTCTAAACGAATAACGGTCGTTACGCAAACGGAGAGATGACAAAATGAGTTTGTTACACAGCAACCTTTGAAATCAAGTTACAAAACCAATGAAAACCTAGATTGAAACGCTTGAATGAGAAGTTCTACCCTACTCGCCGTATCCACCTTACACAGCCTTTTCCGATTTTTACCTATTTCGTTCGATGACACAAAAGTGTAAACATTTCCTTAAGTACGTTAGTCTTCATTTACTAACACCTGTAAATTATTGTTTTCCAATATTTCAATAAAAATTCTCTTCTACGCTTTAATTGCCACAAATATTAACATAATCGATAAGTGTTGTTGATAAAGTATTGTTATTTATGATTTTAAATAAGATTATGTCAAATTGTATCCTATGATATATATTTATGTATTCATTATTACTCTAAAGATAACTATTATTGACATTTACTTATTATTACTAATACAAATTATTTCCTTAATTGTAGATTTTTCTAGTATATCTTCTAGTATTGCATTCAGCAGATTATGCAAAAATAAAAAAAATAAACTAAGCTTATAGAAGCGATAAATATAACAGAATCGTTAGTTATATTTTACATTTTATTGTATCAAACAGAAGTACATTAAATATATAACTTGAATGCCTTCGTAACAACGATATTATTTTTTTAAAATATAAAAAACACTAAATGTACACAAAATATAATAAAATAAAACATTAGTAATTAAAATAATTTAATATGGATAATGTGAAGAGATTTATAAAAACTTCTCATTTTTTGTTTTATTTTTCACTTTTTTACAAAGTTTTGTAATTTTTTATAACTCTAAACATTTCACTTTTCCACACTTGCTTCCAAAAATAACTTCTATGGATGTTTTAGTAAGAAGACGTACTTGTCTTTTAAAACCAACGACTATTATATAATGCAATTCAGAATAAGAATATAATTGTTCTTATAAATTTGGTGTATATTATTTTTTCATTATGACGCTACTGATACATACATATTTTTCATTATCTAAATTACTATATTTGGTACACAAAAGTTATAATAAATAAATTTAAAAAAACTATTGATAAACAATTTCACTTGTGTAAAACAGTTGAATTTTATTCTAATACACATTTATAAAACATAGTTCACATCCTAGATTTAAAAACTACATAGAGCATTTCAGTTCTATACAATACGATTCTACGTGTCACAGATTTGATACATTTTTTAATACATAATTAATCGACACGCTCTTATTCTACACACCAAAAAAGAGACCTGAAGGAGACTCACACTTATCCTTGATCTGCAGTTAAAATAGATGTAATAGAAAATATATAATAAGTAAAAATGTGATATAAAATCTAATATAAAAATAATAAAAAAAAGAATTTTTTTTCGGTAAAATATAATAAAGTTGGTAGTTAAGCGAGATAAATATAAGTCTGTAAGTTCATTTAACTTTAATCTATAATATTTTCAAAGTTTAAGATTTGACGTGTATTTTCTCGTGAACCGATGAATGAATTTTATTTCATAAGAGCTTAAAATGTAGGTATTTAATAAAAGTAGCTTTATTTTGTATCAATTTCAACTTTAAAGTGTAAAAAACAGTTTATTTAAATGAATATTATAAAAATAACTAGAATTTAATTTTTTTCACTTTAAATTAAATAAAAAAAGGAAGAGTTTGAATTCATCAAAAACAAAGTAACACTTCGAAAGCACATTAAAGGTCTCGATTCTCACACATAATAAAATTAACACGGAATTATTGTACACCGCACATTCTTCACAAAAGTCTGATCAGCTTGCACATCAATGCGGTTTGTTGGAGAGCGTTAAACTATTCGACACATAGTTCTTTGATTGAGTGACGTTCTAAATAGCATAACTCTAATAGTTAGAACACTAAACACTTACACAGATTGGTAATTTCGAAAGTATTTTGCACAAAGTCATAAATTAAAAAAGTTGTCAAAAAGATAATTATTTAAAATGCTGTATAAAAATTTAATCATAATTCACATTTTACTAAACGGATTTATCCAATATCAAAGTATAAAAAAATTCGTTTACTGGCGAAATTATTGAATGCTTTATAGACGTTACTTTCAAAAAGTTGAACTGTTAGCCTACGTATTTGCCTTCCATCTTGAATCATACTTTGAATGTATGAACGACAATGATTTTGTAGATTGATGATTTTAGAAATACTTGAATAAAATGATTGTTAAAACAAAAATTATAATAATATAATACAAAAAGGCATGAAAATAAAAATTTTTATTATTCTTTTAGCGAATGTAGTACTTCTTTTCGGTGCTTTTTTTCTTATAATATAATTCTAAATTCTATAGTGACTAAAATAAGATTATAGAAGAACCAAACTAAATAGATATACGGTATTAACCATGTCAAGAAATTCATGTTTTTAATATAATTTTAATGATATTTTTATTATTATAGATTTTTTGATTTTACAATGTTTTTATGTAAATATTTTTATAACCATCGATAAAGAAATGCTTAATCTGAAAATCAAATCACTTTCGCTTATAAACTCAAAGTAATTTTGCCAATAAACAAAATTCTTTTATACTTTTAGCGAGATTTTAAAAACATATTGAATAAATCCGTTTAGTAAAAATAAAAAATGTGACTTTTGTTTTAATTTTTATGGAGTATTTTAAACAAATGTTTCATAAGAATTTTTTTAATTTATGACTTTGTGCAAATGCTTTTAAAATTTCTAATCTGCCGATTAAAATAGGCCTAGACACTTTTAGTTTTCACAGGAGATTCATCGGCCATCAAGACCATTTGGCTCTAAACTATAAGAGTTATGATGTGCTGTATATAAAAATTCCAACTTAATTTTAATACGTGTAAGAATCGACCCCAATACGTGTACAATAATGTTACGTTGAATAATTTAATTTTGCTTAAACTCTATTTTTCAATGTGTGGAATAAACGTATGTCAAATACTCATGTATTCAAAAAGTGTATCGAATCTGTAACGCGTGTAGAATTGTATCGTGTAGAAACGAACCACTAGCATTCCAGAAAATATTCGTCAAACTCTTCTCTAACCTGTGTATATAGACTTAAACCTTTATAGCTTAACAAATATACAAGAATTTCTATTAATATTTGAATTTTGTCATAGTTTTAGAATACCGGCAATTAATAGAAGTAATTAATATTCGGTCTTGCAACTCTATTTTCTTTGTATAATATTTTAAGAACATAACTATCAAAGTTCTAGAATGAAACTCAAATTAATCTCGTATTTATTATAATAGGTAGCACAAATTTAAAATCTTGTAAAGTAAAGTAAGTTAGTAAGTCTGTAAGTAAATTTTTATTGCTAAAGTAAAGTATTTATCATGAATTAATAATTTTCGCTAACGGTAAGTTTATTAAAATAATGCAAAAAATATGGCCTAAATATTCGTAATTTGTACTACCTAGAAAATCTGATTTCATGCTATGAATAACAAAGAGTTAACGTTCAAAATCAAGAAAATATTTTTATACATTCACCTGCATTTGAAGGCAGCACTGTGATGATTTTGAAGTAAATATATATATATATATATATATATATATATATAGAATTATTATCACTGTTATATGTTATTAAATTAGAATTACTATTACTTAATTTGTTTCAAAAACGCTCAATCAAAAATATGCAGAATAATACGCGTACGACATTTGACACCAACATATGTTTTTATCTAAAAAATTACAGATTGTAACACTAAGCTGTAAATGTATTGATTAAATAATGTATGTCAATATTAAAAATTGTGGAGATTATTGATCTGCAAATCAACTTGAACAGGTCTTATCCTATATGTCTTTATATGTCTTATCCTCGAAAAAATATTAATTCTAACTAGTGAATTCATAAGAGAGTGGTGAGCGAAACATTCACCTGTTTAAATAAGATTTAGTTACCTCTGCCAAAATAAATAGAAGATTTTACCTGAGAATTCTAAAATCAAATCACTATAAATGTATTCTACTATAAACGATCTTGTTTTAAAGGGAGAAGATGATTGATAAAAACCATCGAACATATCTGAATCGTTTATAAAGTACGTACAATTAAAACCCTTCCAAAACGGATTTCGTTTTGTTAAAAAAAAAGTCTACATCAAACTAAAGGGTTTAAAAAATATTGTCTGACAGTAGAATGACTAGTTCCTTAACTTTTTGTGGATTTCATTTAACTGCAAACATATAACCTACACACAACACAACTTATTTTAGCAAAGAATAATTCATCTTTTTATTTAGGGGAGGATAAGTGTCAAATATTAATACATAATAATAGTATCATTTGCTCTGCCAATAAATCTTTTTTGTGGGTAAAAAAGATGCTTTTTCTTTTTCATTCATACTTTAGCTAAAAAATATTATAACAATGGTAAAATTTAATAAAAAAATATTGTTTAAAAGTTAGAATGCCACTAATAATATATAAAAATAGAAATGATATTTTATTTTGTTATTCAAAAATGTTTGAAAAGTCAACTTTTAAAAAGACCCAGAACCATCAAATCAGAATCCGAATTGCAGACGGCGTTCTTAAAAGTAGATCACACTAGATTTTTAAAACAAATTGAAATTATTAATTTATAAAAAAATACTATGCAATAAAGTATTTTTAAAAAATAATCTTTGATTTGTTGTATCATACATTTATAAAAAGTATGTACATTTCCCATCTATACCTTTTTTTCGATCAATAGGATAAATGGCATATTTCGATTTAAATAAATTATATTTGCGGTAAGATTTAAAATGTTATATCAATTAAAGTACATTCAATTCAGTACAGATTTATTACAAATAGATTATCAGCGTCAGATTTTCTTACAGAAATGCCAATATACGTCTAGCACTTTTAAAAGAACATTGCATTACAACTACATAAATGAAATCATTCAAATTATGGATTATTCTTTATTTATGTGAAGTGAGAATGATAGGTATAAGGCAAATAGCTAAGAATAATCTTAATAATATTAAAATATTATATTAAATGTTTATTCGTTAAATCACTTTCTAACATTCATAATAATATATTTAAAATAAGAAAAATATTTTTTATGTTAAAATTTTACGAGTGGATTGATTATAATTTATTAAATAAAGTCAAATAAAGTAGTTTTATTTATAGCTATGCTATATATATTGTAATTAGAAACTATACGAATATTTCTAATTCTTATTTTATACAACTACATATTAATATCACGAACTTCTTATACGATCTTATAAATTTTATTCAATAATAAATTAATAAAATTCGATAAATAAATTTTAATTAATTATCAAAAAGCATTCATCTAATTTAGAAATATAATTAAATCCTTAATTTTTAATAAAAATATAATTAAACTTGTTAATGCTCGGAAAGTTTAACCTATTACCATTCGAAACTTAAAATGTACGAAGTCGGTCGATCGGATTTGTTTAGTATTATTATTCAAATTACAAGATAATTATCGAACAATTTCAGAGCTTTCATAAGCATTTTTATGAGTACTAAACTGGTATCTAAGGAACAATAAAGTAGTTGGTTGAAAGAGATTAAGTGCTAGGATCGTAAGATTAATAATTAAAAAGTTTGTTCTTTGAAATTGCTATTTATGATTAAATCATTCTTATATACGCGTTGTAACTTAACTATTTAAAATTTATCTCTATGACTTAAGATGTAATAGTTAACAATTATTTTGAATATAATAAAATACATAAATATTTTATGAAACATTTTATGAAAATTAAAAGAAATTGAATGTTGATCATAGTAGTGAGTCTACAGGAACTCTCATTTAACCCCCAACAACAATTTAAATCTGTAATAAAATGTACAAAATATTTTATTTTATTCAAAGCAACAACTTTGCTTAAAGTATAATTATATTCGCAAATTTCTAATCGATTGTTTCTTACTATTTTTATATAAATTTTGAATTATGTAAAAGCATATATATAAAATACATACAGTTCAAAATAAAAATAACAATAACTAAATTAATTTCGTGTGAATGCATATAATATAAAACTGAAAAAATCATTAATACCACAGCCTCGGTCTGTATTGAAATTTTCTCATGTGTAGTAATTTATCATGATATCAACTAACTGATATTAAATACTTAACAATCACCTGTTTATCAGTCATTAGATTATTACTATTTAATTATAAATTATAAAAAATATACCAAATTTGAAAATAATATCTAATTCGTTTTATAAGCATTTAAAAGATATTTTATTATAGAATATTATTATTTTTTTGAGTCTTACAAACATAACTTTAATCTTTATTTAAAATATAATTATTTACTAGAATCATATTATTATTTAACTAATTTATTTATTGTATATTAATATTTATTAAAAAAGAGATCGCTAATATTGTCGTAGAGTAGCTCTTAAATTTTTATACTGTGTGTTTATTTTAATTGAAATATTATGTTATACAAGAAAAAGTCTTTACTGATTAAATTTCGTGTACAATATTTGTAGAATTAAAATGACTTAAATTCGCATGAATGTTTAATGTGTTCTATTATAGAGAAAGTAAAAAATTCACAGCCCAATTCTATTCAAAATTTTTTCAAAAGTGAATGTTTTATTTTTATACAAATTCATGAAAATAAAATGTTTGAATTATTTTCTTTTATAATTTGAAATTTTTTTTTCAGAATAAATAATCTGTAGATTTCTTTGTATATATAAGAAAAATTATATCATATCTTTAATTATTTACAACTCAATTATAATGTAACAGAAATAAAACCATATTTTTAAGTTAAAAAATACAGACTAGAATGCATCACTCTGAAATAATTACTTAAATGCTTGAACTAGTATCGGTTTTGGTATGAACATAGCAATTTCTTAAATGCAAGTGATCGTACATTTGCACTGGTGAAAAGTATTCACTTTCCATGATTGAAAACGTCGGATTTTTCCAGTTGTTGTTTCCGCTTATAGGATTTGGTTTAGGGCTGATCATTGGTCTCTCTGACTCAGCTACGACGTCTACTTCAACTTCGACATCCTCTTCATCATGTTCATGTTCATGTTCTTGCTCCTGCTCTTGTTCGTTATCATGTTCATGCTCATGTTCCTGCTCTTGATCATCTTCACTACAACTGAGTCTACGAGATTTTTGCGGTAGAAATGTTGATTGTATGTATTGATCGTCAGGTGCGAGAAGTGATGCTACATCAAACTGTCGTTTTCTCGACGGTTGAATGGGATATCGTAAAGTTTGTGACTCCATATAGTAGTTTCGATGTGATTGCAAATGAGGTGATTCCAATTGATGTTGTGGACTCCAAATAGGTGGTGCCGCAGTACATGTAATTGTATTTATGTTTGGCGGTGTTGCTGTCTGTGGAGGTGGACTTGGGCTATCCGGTTCCTCATCAACTGCCAGACCCATGTGTCGTCTGACTTTACGCTGAGCCTTTCGCCGTCGAAAATCGCCACGTCGGAAATCTTCCTGATTGGCCGGATGGATAGCCCAATAGTGGCCTTTGCCATTTGCACTTCTGCCTGACTTAACAAAACAATCATTTAGGGAAAGATTGTGTCTAATAGAATTTCGCCATCCTGGGCCGCGTCTACGAAAGTATGGATAGTGTTCAAGAATATGCTGATAGATATCGGAGAGAACTAGCTTTTTTTCTGGTGAAGAAAGAATTGCCATTGCTATGAGGCCTATATAACTATGCTGGGGCTTGGGTTCTTCAGGAATTTGATGATGATGAGATTGTAGAAGAGCCATGGAGAGAGCTAGACTACGAGAGTAACTGCTCCCTGGAGGATAAAGAGGCAAAGGACTTTGAAATGAAGAAGATGAGCCAATACTGAGATGTCCGGATGTCGGCTGTCCAATATTCGACGGCGGACCGACACTATGCTGCGTCTGTTGGATGTGAAGTTGTTGCGCCAATCGAATACGCTCCGCCATTGCATAATGATATAGTTGCAATCGGTAATGTTCGAATCCTGGTAAAAAAACTGTCATCGAATTACCGCTAGGCAGATTAACTGCAAGAGATTCTTTAGAAGGGGGTGGGCTCTCGTTACTGCACATCTTATAAATATTTTCTTCAGTTTTCTCTGTATTTACTTTAAAATTTTCTTCGAAATACTCAACAGACTGTATAATTTTGTTTGTGCGGATTTTTTGAAGTTTGTATTACTCGTAATATATAATTGTTTTGTTTTATCACTATTTATAAAGATCTGTATAAGATTCACTCGTGCTTTATAACTACAAATTAAATACAGAATAATCATAAATTCATTTGCAAAAAGCTATTTACTAGAGTCAATTAAAAATCAATTAAAGATCTAATAAATTAATTGTTGATAAATTTTAATTTAATGAAGCACTAATCGAAAACAAAAATGTATAATATTAGGTACAAGCACTCGAAAGATGTTTGAACCGTTTGGTGCTGTGGGAACAACTGGCTATGATTTATGAGGTGAACGCGCGAGGCTGGCTTAAACTGGAGAACGCGCCCAGTGTCTCCGCCTTCTGGCTCCCTAGCAGCTTTCATAGCCAATGAAATGACGCATGGGTGGAGCAAGTCGAGGGCGTGGCTATTCGCTCGCCCCGCGCTTACTTAGCTACTGAGATATTGATCTAGGGACAACGCGCCAAGCCAGCTCGGATTGAGTGCCAAGTATAACAAGAAGATTCGTCATTGCATTGCAAGAAACGTGCCCAGTACTAGCCGATTTGAGTTGTATCACAGTCATGTAATTCTGGATTTCTTTGTCAGAGAATTTATATACTACTCTAATGTACGGTTTACCATAGACTGTTAACTAAATGATGAAAAAAATGTTTTTATAGTTTTCCAAATCCCTTAGTTTCCATCCTTTAACTTACTACTTGGAAATTTTTATTAATGGGACTTTCATTATAATGTAAAAATTGATTAAAAATGAACGTTCACTTTACAAAAACTACACAGTCTATTATGTAGTATCTATTTAATTAAATGATAAAAACAATAGAATTAGTGTAAAAAAAGTTAAAATGTTATTTAAGCATTTTACCTTAAAAGATTTTACAAAAAGTTTTTTATATTTTTATAACAGTAATATTTTCATAATCTATTCACGGTTTTATCATTGATTTAAATTATAACATTAGGACACATCTTTCATAAACATGTTGTTTTATGATTAAAAATTTACTGTTTTTATAACGTTAAAACGTTTATAACGTTTTAAAAAATGTATTATAGAAAGTTTTATATGTAAATATTTAAATTTACAGACAAAAAATTTTTATAAAATAAATTTTGATAATTCAAATGTAAATGATTTTTATAGAAGTTTTTTACTATATTTTGCATTGATGCGAGCATTATTTGTTACTTTATAAATAAACTATATATAAATAAATCTATATAATTCTAGATTCTTCGACCTTTAAGTTTGTTTATTCACATACTTTAAAATAAAGTAAGAACTTTTTGAAAAATCGGAGTTTGTACACCATAAATTGTTGTAATTTTTCAAAAATATTTATTACTATATTTAAAAAATTGGAAAGGTCAAATATGCTCCTAGTAATTATAATACCTGTAAAAAAGCTATTAATGTAATTTAATAATTAAGTGTATATAATGTATCTAATAATAGTCAATTATTCGTTACTGACTATAGGTTTCAATTGTTTCACAAATAATAAATAAATAAACGAGATGTTAATAAACAGTTATATTCTAATATTACTTAAAGAAAGATTACATTATCAAATTCTACAAATTATATAATAAATAAAATTATTTAAAAAATTATTAAATTTTATACTTGTATACTCAGCAAAATCATTTAAATGTCTATAGTGATAATAAAAAATAATTATAGTAGAATCTTACTGATTTTGGAGTGTAACCTGTTTACTTTTGTTCATGTATATATCTTATAACATTTTTACTTTTGAATGTTGAATCTTAATAAAATTGAGATTTTTATTTTATGCGAATCTTCAAAAATTGTACAGATTTAATAAATGTTAAATAAAATATAATGTAAATGTCATCGAAGCTACAGTTTCATAAATGTAACGATGATTAATTTACGTAAATATGCACTATTTTCATTAAATTTCATAACATTTTGTTATAAGTGAATAATTTTATTATTTTTGAAGATTTTCATTATTTTATTTTGTAGATATTATTTCAATGCTTCGACATTTTTTATAGATTATTTACTAATGATAATCAAATTTTAATTTGTTGATATATATTATTAAAGATTCATGAAAAATGGAAGCAAAATTTATTTAACATCGACTTACGTGTGTACTAAAAATAATTAGTATCTATAAGCACTTGATTGCAGCGAAATAAATGAGTCGTGATTTAACTACTTAAAGTTCTTGTTAAATCAATTTTTATGAATCTGTACATTGATTCATGTTTAATATAATGAATTGAAATTCCCCTTACAATTGAAAAAAATTATGCATTGAATTTAAGTTTATATATTAAAAAAGTTAATAATACGTATACTTTCGTATAAATATAAAATTACAATTTGATATTTATTCAAAACATTTTTTAAATTAGTTTCATGTTCTGAAATTGGCTAAATATTCATCGAGAATTCTACCGGGACTGAGTCGTCTATACGTGTGTATAATGTATTTTGAGCCACCTTAATTGCATATTAAAAGTGTATATGTCAAATATATTTGTAATACAAATAAAATATGTTTGTTTTAGATTAAAAAATATGCCCAATATAAGTTTTCAGGAAATTTTTTCAAAAAGCTTAATAAAAAACAATATACGCTTTTTTATCCAATCACTTGCAGTTATTCAATCACGAGTAAAAATGATGTCTGCTTATGCTAAATTGATGGTGCTGAGGTAAAGTTTTAGTTTGTCATACGGAGAACTGGAGTTCAAATCCTCATATCAACGGTTTCAAAATAAATCTTATATCCATTTTCTTTTAGTAAATAATTAATAGTGTATATTTATAATAAGAAATTTTTTCTCTAGAAAATTTTTTAAATACTACGATGAATAATAAAAATATGGTAAAAATTTCACTTCTATGCTTAATTGTGCTTAGTGAAGAGAAATATAATTATAATATTTTTAATAAATAATTAACTTTCATTTGAAGTTTATAAATACAAATTTTATTCATTCTTAAATTATATCTCAAGTTAAAATAAATTTTTTATTTCCTTAGTTTAAATAATCTTAGAAGGTACAATGATTACATTTCTATGTTTTTCTATATATACTTTCATACTGAACTATGTAAATCATTTGTATAATAAAATTAACGACTCAAATAATCATTCAATATATACGAAGGACGTATTTCTTTATATAAAAAAGCAATTTGTCCAAATAAATTATTTATTAACATTATGCATCTACTCATTTTCTCAGAGAAATTAGAGACTATTTTTCTTAAGGATCAACATAATAAATTTTAAAGGTTATAAATATTCTTACATGATGGTTATTAACACTATACCTATAAAATATTTTTGTAAAAAAAACTCTGACAATAGCTGGCTCAGCATTGCAGAAGTATTCTGATGAAAAATTGACTATAGATTCAAAAATAGTGCTAAATAAATAATATTAATTTATAATGTAATATATAAAAAACGTAGAAGGCTATAAGAAGATGATGAATATAAATTAAACAAAATGTATATGTGCATCTTTTTATACCTAAAATTTGTATTTAATTAAAAATGTGAACTCACAAATGGATTTAACCTATATATATAACATTCTACTGATAATTTGTTTCGATAACAGTACCAATTTTTATAGTTTAGTTGTAAACCAAGCACTTTTATATCAATATACCTTTTCTAGTTTACTAAATTTATAGTAATTTCTATCTTTAAAGAATCTTGAACTCTTTTATCTTGAACATAAAATTGTAGCTAAAAAAATTGTTTTTTTCTTATAATTATTTTTTATTCAATATTTATATGTAATTAAGAGCGATATAGCTATAAAATAGTTAACAAAATAATACCGATAAAATACTTACATAGTTACTTCTTTTTGCAATGACTTTTGTCAAGGGTTAAAAAGTAAGTAAGTGTTTAGACTAAACACTAACAATTTTTACGTTAATGTATAGACGAGGTATAATTAATGACTGGAGGATAGCTATAAAGTATCAGTATAACGATTCCCTACTATAGAAATAACAGATTCAAAATGATTAAAAAAATTAATATTTTTAAGATAAAAAATTTATTAAACTTATGTGATATTAAATAAATTTTTTTTAATTCTAATTATATCCGAAGCTTAAAAAAGTGATAGAAAAAATACAGAAATTATAAAATTTGGATTAAAAACGATTAAATTTTATTATGTTCACTTATTTTATAGAATCTTTGAATACAATTAGAGTTAAATCACATATAATTTGAATATCTTTCTTAACTTATTTTATACTTTAGATGAATTTTAACAATCTATTTTTAAATCTATACAATTCGATTCGCAATTTTGTATAATGTTTATGATAATACTCGCTTGCTATTTTACAGCAAATCTACACTAACACATGTTACTCACAATCAACGTTATTACTATCACGTTAACAAACTTTTATGTAGAAACTATAACTCACACTATCCACTTGCGAGAATCAAACATGAGTCGTACGCCATCTGTGGTGGAAAATGAACTACAATATAGTATAAATATAAAAGAGTATTCAATTCAATACCAATATTATGTATTAATAAAGATTAAACCTTAAAAATGATAAAATATCATTTAAAGTTAATAACGTAATGGCAGATTAAAAAAAATTAAAATACTTATCATTAAAATTCAACAACTATGGTTTTCATTTCAATACTTGATGGGTATATTAAAGCTTATTTATGATAAATAAATTCAAATTTTAGTTAAAAAAGAATTAAATATGAACACGTAAATAGAAGATTAAAAACCATTAAAATATTTTGTACTGAAATAAATAAAAGACATTTTTTCATTTTAATACCGGTATAATGAATTATAAGTTACTAAAATAGTGACACATTAAAATTTGTATACAAAAGGTTTATATTTTAATACTTCAATAGCGTATAAAATTTGATTAAACTATTTATTATTGAAATAACTTAAAACTGATTTCATTTCTATTCCTATAATATGTAATTTAAATGATTAAAATGAATAACGCATGTTGATAAAATATTATTTAATGTAAATACTATAATAATAGATTTAACGACATTAATGTGTGTGAAATTAAATATGATTAAACTGTATTCAACATTAGTGCTTCATTGGATATTAAAAGCGATTTCTCATCTTTCGATGTTAAACATCATTAAAATGATCAAAAATCAATATTTAAATAAAGAATTAAAGTCGATGCTTATAAAAAACGATTAAACTGATTAAATTTGAATTCCATAACTATTTCCAAACGGATTCGTGATATAAAAAGTATTTATTGAGATTCAGATTTAATACACGTTTATCTATCTCAATCTATTATTTCTAACAGAATATTTAAGAAGATTTTCAGGATAATAAGCATAGAGTGATGCAAATGATACTTGAAGACTTACTTGTGATACTTGACTTAAATCCTAATATCTTTAAAATGAATAATAATAAATGTATTTATTATTATTACTTAATACCTACTTTATAGATTGTAGAGAAGTATGAAATTTATCTGCAGACACATACAATGCGTATGTATCTCCACAAATATATGTGGGATAGGGTTCGTGAATTAATTAATGCAATTAAAATAACAATAACAAAACGAGGTTTATTAATAATGATTGACAGTGTAATGCATAAGATATTCGTATAATGACAATGCGTCCTACTCGCTCAACTCTCAGCGCTAAACTAAACCTTTAGAGGGCTGGTGTCACCGCCCTCACCTCCGATCCTAATATCTATCTACCTGCGTTAATCCCAAGGTTAATCCCTTGGTTCACCCTCGGTCGATGCCAACATGCACTCCAACCGTACTTGTTCTTTCCCTATGTATTTTACTTAAGATCTATTGTACCGTTACTGTTCTGATACTACATTCGGCCGTCCTGACAAAACATCTGTCCTCAGATGTTGTTTACAGAATTGTTTTCTTCTATTCTATACTCATCATCAGACTCATTATCTGATTCTAATGACCATCTCTTCATATAGTCGGCAGCAGTTGATGTTTGATGTGGTCCTTCATGCCCTCCTACCTTTTCGACGACATAGCGATCGTTCCGCATAACTTTTATTATTCTATATAGGCCCAGGTATTTCGATGCAAGTTTAAGACCTGGCCCAAACTGCGTCCTTTTTATTGCTACTAGATCTCCATACTTATAACTTCTAGCGGCCTTCCTTTTTCTATTATACCCTCGACGATTTTCTGCTTATATTTTTATTATGTTTTCTTTTGCTTGCTCTCTTATTTCACTTCTCTCTTCTTCAAATTCTTCTATCCACTCTTGGTCTAATATCTCTCGTATTTTAAAATTCTCTTTCATTCTCGTTGTCGTACCAAATAATAAGTGAATGGCGTTTTTCCTGTACTTCTATTTGATGCTGCATTTAAGTATTTTTGGGCTATTTCTACATGTTTATACCATTCTTCTGTCTTTGGTGAAGTTAATTTACTTAGCAAAGGAATTATTGTTCGATTGGATCTTTCGACCTGTCCATTACCTCTCGGGACACCTGTTGTTATTAGCAAATGTTGTATCTCTTGCTCTTTGCAGTATTCTTCAAAAGCATTTGAGGTAAATGCAGTGCCTCTATCTGAAACTATTCTCCGAGGGTTTCCAAAGGTCGCGGATTGTTTACTTAGTTTATCAACTACTTCTTTTGTATCCGTAGACTTTGTTGGATACAACCATACAAACTTTGTAAACGCATCGACAACAACGAAAATATGTTTATAATTTTTCTTCGAAGCATGCATAGGACCGACGTGATCTCTATGATACGTGTCTAAAGGGATGTTGCCTTTCTCTATACTGTTTAAAAATCCTTCTTGTTTGCCCTGTTTTTTCTCAGCTAGGATACAACTAATACAGTTTTGAATACATTTTTCTACTTTATCGCGCATTCCTTTGAACCAAAAAATCTTTTTTTTATTATTAATTCTGTTTTATTAATTCCAAAATATCCGAGCTTGTGCGCTTGTTTGATAATCTGCGTTTGCATTGCTTTTGGAACTACAAGTAATAATTCGTCGCTTATTTCTTTATACAATAAATTATTTTTAATAACATAGTTTTTTTCTTTCTTCGACCGTACATTTTTGATGATTTCAGCTATTTCTTTGTCTTGGTTTTACGCTGTTCTAAGTTTATATAACAAACAATCTTTTTTTTCATTTATAAGCATTGCTTCCGGAAGGGGATTACGACTTAATGAGTCTACGTGCCTCATGCTTGTTTCAGGTCGGTGCTCGATTTCGTACTTGAATTCTTCTAAGAATAAAGCCCATCTGGCTACTCGTACATTTAATTCTTTTTTACTCATCGTCTGAGTAAACGCTTTACAATCGGTTACGATTTTAAACGGAATACCCAATAAATAAATCCTAAGTCTTTTTAATGCTTTAATAACCGCTAGCACTTCAAGTTTGTAACTCGTGTATTTCTCTTCGGCTGGGGTGGTCTTTCCGCTCGCATAATAAACCGGATAGAATGCACGGTCGTTACTATCCCTTTGTAAAAGTATTGCCCCATACGCGAATATTGAAGCGTCGGTATGTAGTTCGGTTTCGGCTCCTATCTTATATAGTTTTAACACTGGCTCTTTTACAAGAGCTTGCCGTAGTTCGTCAAAAGCTTGCCTTTGTGTAGGGCCGAACTCAAATTTTGTATTGTTTCTTAACAGATTAGACAGTGGTCGAGCAATAAATGAATATTTTTTTATGTACTTTCTAAAATATCCTGTGAGACCGAGGAAGCTTTGTATTTCTTTTATGTTCTTTGGTATGGGGAACTTAGCGACAGCTTTCGTTTTCTCTTCCGATGGTTTAATTGTTCCATTTTCTACAATATGTCCTAAATATTCAATTTTCGTCTGTATAAATTGACATTTTTTCCAATTTATTCTTAGATCGGCTTGACTCGCTACATTTAGAATACTTTCTAAGTTTTTGACGGCTTCTTTTTCGTCGTTTGCTGGAAGCACCAAGTCGTCGAGGTACGTTAGTACGCTTCCATCTTTTATTAAATCTTTAAATACTGCGTTGATGTATCTTTGAAAAACTGACGGTGAATTACATAATCCGAATGGTACTTTTAAAAACTCACATTGACCGTTTGGTATTATAAATGAGAGGTACTTTTGGCTTTCTTCATCTACATCTACATGGAAAAATCCGTTTTTTAAGTCTAGTGTAGTAAAAATCTTGGCTGTTTGTAATTGATCTAAGTGATCCGTTATTGCTTATATTCTGTAAATCTACTGTATCTTCTTTTTCAAATATATCAATCTTCATGACTTCCGATAAATCTGCTTTGTTGTCTAAATCGCGTACTGGTCTAATGGTAACTACGCCTTTAAGAGAGTGTAGCTCAACTTCGTTTAACACGTTAGCCCCTATCAATAATCCATGTTTTAAAAGTTCGTCGCTTACTATGTGCAATGTAATGTCAAATATTTCGCCATCTATAATTAGTTTAGTATTGAATGAGCTTTCTGTACTATTCGTCGCTCCTATTCCTTCAAATAGTATTTTATTTTTTAATTCTGGTGATCCGATCTGAGTATAAAATTCTTTTGAAATTAAACTTAAGTCAGCGGCGGTGTCGATTATGGCTATGAATTTTCTATTTTCGATTATTACATTTTTAAATTGCTTGTTTTTTACGAGAGAGTCTTTCTCTGTACAAACTTGGACTTTATTTTTGTCTTTATTTGCAGATTCGTTACAATTCATCGCGATGTGACCGAATTTATTACATTTAAAACATTTCGCGCCTTTGTTTTTTGATGGGCAATCTACACTTAAATGTTCTTTACTACCGCAGTTGAAGCATCTTCTTCCCGATGATGTTGTTTCTCCTTGCTTTATCGGTTTCTTCTTCTCTTCAGGTCTTTAAAGCCTGGCCTTTGCTTTTTCTTCCTTCTTCATCGCGTCGTATTGGGCAAATTTGTCCTTTAATTCGCGGATAGTTCTGGCTCCATATAAAAGAGACTTGTTGACTGCAGCGTCCGGCACTCCTTCTATTATATATTGAATCACTGCACACGTTTCCATATTAGCTTGTGCAGCTATTTCTAACATTTTGTAAATGTACACTTGATACTTGTACACTTTCTTCACTTGTTTTTTTCCGTGACGATAGTTGCTTGTGAACCGTATAGCTATCTACGGTTTCCGTGAACTCTTCCTTCAGTACACTTTTCAGTTTCTTCCACGTTTTTGTAGATTTATCATATCTAATAAACAGCTTAGCTGATCTACCTAAGAGTCTTTTGGCATACGTGACCTTGTGAATATCGGACCATTCACATACTTCAGCTACTTCCTCGAAATCGTTAATCCAGTGATCGATGTTCATACCGTCGTCGCCAGTAAATATTTCTAACGACGATTCGACGTCCTTGAATGTTAGCGGAACTTCGTTTCTTCGGCTTTGACGAGAACTTCTTTCCCGCATGCATTCATTTTCTCGCGTCGCATCTTCGTCGAAACTTTCAGAAAATCTATCGTTTCTCACAACTGTATCATCGTTCAGTGCATAGTCGTCTTCTGTGTTGTCTTCATCACCATGCAGAGTCTCTACAGACAGGATCGCTTTAAATCGGGCGATCAGGTCGTCTTTATTACCTGTCGTCTTGAGTTTTCGCGCTTTCAAACCTTCTTTCAGCTGGGCGACTGTCATTCTCTTTACTCTGTCTTCAATGACATCGTTTTGCATTTCATGATTATCGTTGTTGGCCATTGTCTTAATCGTCGTAATCGTCTTAATCGTCTTCAAGGCTTTGCAACAACTTAATCTGCACTGCTACTTCTTCGTCTGAACTTTCACTTAATTTATCACTTTGTCTATTGATCACTTTCCTATCCCGGACGAGCCCCCACAATTATGTGGGATAGGGTTCGTAAATTATTTAATGCAATTAAAATAACAATAACAAAACGAGGTTTATTAATAATGATTGACAGCATAATACATAAGATATTCGTATAATGACAATGCGTCCTACTCGCTCAACTCTCAGCGCTAAACTAAACCTAATATCTATCTATCTGCGTTAATCCCAAAGTTAATCCCTTGATTAACCCTCGGTCGATGCCAACATGCACTCCGACCGTACTTGTTCTTTCCCTATGTATTTTACTTAAGATCTATTGTACCGTTACTGTTCTGATACTACATATATATAAAGGAAGGTTATTACTGTATGTAGGTTCAAAGATATCATAAAAATGAATGTAACGTCATTGTTAAGGTTTATTAAGAACATGGAAAGAAACAGAATTTATTTTGATTTTCAAATCGAACCTACTTGCTTTATATAGGATAGCTACATGTTTATTTGGAAATAAACCAAAATTATATCTGAATATATCGACATGACCTTTGAGTTTTATTATCATAAAACAACTATGTTGATTATATCTAGTTTTATGTCGATTTATTACATGCTTGCTTGTCGACATTTCTCAATTGAATTTAAATTAAAAAAATTAATTTATTTGTAAATATATACTTATCTATTTTGTAAAATTTATTTTAGCATCAAATGTGATTTAAATTAAACAATGTATATTGATATAGTTCCAGATATTCCTAAATCTTTTAATTCAAATTACTATTTACTGTTTCTATCATTAATATACTAACTAATTTTCGATTTAAACATTTTAAAGAGCTTAAAAATTAAAAAACCAGAACATACGCACGCGCAAATAGCAGGGATGGCCAAACGTGACGTATCTACCTGTTACAGATCATGGACTTAAACATGCCTTAAGATAAGAGGTTATGTGAGTAATTAATAAAACATAAAGATCATATGTACAGATCTATTAATGTAGGAAAAAATCATTTTGTAGCTTAATGTTAATTAAAATTGTGCAAAACTAAAGAAAATTAAAGCTAAATATGCGGATATTTCATAGGATAGAAATAGTTTTTGTATTTGATTAATTCTATCTCATTAATATTATTTTTGCTAATTTTTATAATTAACATATCAGGATTTTTTTTAAAAATTATTAATTTTACAATATTGAACTAATATCTTACGGATCAAAACAATACAAGTTCAATAAACTAACATTTTTTCATATGGGAAAGTATTGAATCTGATCGAATTTCCTTGCATATTATCACATCATCTTAAACGTAACAAACTATTTATGATATAAATCAATTCTAATTCCTTAGATTATTTTATTAAAGTTTTTATATTTAATATATTAAGTGAAATAAAAGCGAAATAAAAACAATTTATCTATAATTTTTTTACTAAAAATATATTTTAAAGGCATAAATTACTATAATAATTAAATATTTCAAATTTTTTTCATTTTAAATTAAGTAAAAGATAGAGTTAGAATTCATTAAAAACAAAACTACAACCTAATGTACATGAAATATCGATACATAACTTATTCTGTATTACTATCAGAGCTCCGGCTTATTATCGCTCCACAATTTTTGGACGTACGTTGGTCTTTTTTCAAAAAACGATAAATGAAAAATAAATTCATCAAATTGAAGGTTTCAATATAAAACGTTATAAAACGCTGTGAACAATTATATTAGACAATTTCTTATAGTGTGTTTAGAAATAAGGCCGACGTATGTCCAAAGCTATTTTATCCGAGAATAATTAAAAAATTATTTGGAGTCGATCTATGCAAACATTTTGACGGGGCATTGGAAATACCGAAGTTGCAGAATCCAGTAAATGCAGGAAAAAGCGAGTGTGAACGCAAAGATTACATAATTTGTCGAATCAAAGAAATAGAATTTTCTGATAAAGATAGATAGATAAATTTTTATTTGTAAATAATTTACAAAATATTACACAAAACAAACGTTTATAGACGCTACATTTTAAGTCTACTTATAAATATAATTACACACTATCACAGCATTAGTCAAATCACAGATGTAGTACAGTTTTGGCATAAATATTGCTTGCGTTTTCCTTATTATTTATCAGCCGAGTCACACACGTACACACATTCACTCAATGAATACAAATCAGAGAGAAACGATAAATTCACACATACTCATTACACACACATACAACTAATTTAGGGCGCAAATTAAAACAAAATTAAGAGGATGACTGACTAGAAAAATCTATTGTAATGTACCCTCAAACGACCCCTCAAATGCTCCATCACTAGCCCCCTGAAGCAAGAAAGAGAGGGCGTATTTCTAATACAGGATGGCAGTCCGTTCCACATATGAGCGCCTTGAACAGAGAAAGATCTAATTCTCGTCTTGGTGCACATTCGAGGAACGGAAATCTCTTTAGGTTCACCCCTGACCGGCCGATCAAATGCATCAGGAGAGAGCAGATCGGTGAGGTACTACGGCTTACGCAGCCGTAAGGTCTTGTAGATCTGCAAATACATACAAAATTCCCTCCAGCCGTCTACTCCCATCCAGCCCAATCCGATCCTGAAGGAGGTGATATGATCATCCCACCTAGCACCCGTCACATACCGTACACAGGAATTCTGTGAGCGTTGTAATCTTGTCCTTAATTCGTCTGAACGCCATTACTGAAGTCCAACAATAACAGTAACGTCACCTGTCTTTTATCTATAGCACTGCGTACGTCTTCAGTCAATCTCTGCAGTGTAGTTTCACTCGAACTGTACCGTCGATACCCAGTTTCGAGTGGATCGAGGATGTTATGAGACCCCAAATACTCCATGAACTGGTCATAAACAATTCTCTCAAGCACTTTTGTAAGAAAGCAAAGTAGTGAAATAGGTCGAAAATTATCTGGTGTAGACGGTCTTTTTGATTTGGCCAATGGCACCACATGAGCCTTCTTCCGCACCTCAGGGAAGCGTCCACTTTCAAGCGAGCCGTTGTACAGACACACTAAAAACGGACCTATAACCTAAAAAGCCTTAACAACTATACTATGCGGAATACCATCCTCAACAACTACCTGCGATGTGAACTTAGATATTGACAGTACAATATCATTAATATTTATGTCTTTAAACCGAAAAATACCATTACCAACAGAGTTGAGCATGGCATGTATCCGATTGTCATCGATGGTATTTGACATAGACACCCGCGCAAAGTGAGTGTTAAGCTCATCCGGCATGAGCCCATGCAAAGACCCACTTTCTCGTGGCAGCAAACCTAGGTTTCGCAACTCATGCCAAATTGCGCTGGAATTTTGAGCATCGAACAGGCGATTATGAACGTATACAGTCCTCGCCTGATCTATTTTCTCCTGAACGTGTTTGCAGAGATCGAGGAAGTTCTTAAGGAATTGCTTTCGATCTGTTAGTCTGTACCGTCTGTATAGTGCCTCACTCTTACGCTGTAGGTCGCGAAGCTCAACTCCAATCCAAGGAAGGTGATCTTTATTTAATTTCATAATTTTCACTGGGGTGAGTTGATCTATTGCCATCATTCAATTGTCGTTGAGCCTTGCGACTGCTGATTCAATGTAAAAATCCTCCGTCAACAACTGCACAAGCCCCTCACCATCGATGCTCTTATAATCCCTATATTTAAAAGAGCAACAGATAGATTCGGGACAAGTATCTCTATTGTAACATTGATTATGTTGTGCTTACTATGAAAAGAAGCAGGTATATTAGCAGCGGAAATTACCGTATCATTGTGCTCCACAAAAATGATGTCAATCCAGGTGCGGAATGTGGGTGCAATATGCGTAGGACCGTGTTGGATCATCTGCAAGGACAGCTGAGCCACGAGTTTACAAAGAAACGTAGCATCATCACTGGCAGTGCAGAGATCAGCATTCAGATCATCGAGAATGATTTTACTACTGTAATCCGGCAATAATCGCCACAATGCATCCAAAAATTTAGAATTCCTCATAAATGAAAGCTCGGGGGGCCTATACACGACACAAATTAATGTAGGCTCAGAGGTACGATACTGTATAGAGCAGATCAAATACTGGAGCACTCCTGGCCTTCCAGACCCCTCAGTTTTTGAGGCAGAGAGCACACTTACTCGAAATTACCTGTTGACATAAAGCGCGACTCCCCCACAATTAATATTGCGATCTTGCTGAACCACAGAAAATCCATTAATCCCAATAACTTCATCCATGATGCTAGAACTCAAACAGGTTTCCGCTACACTGAACAAATGGTAGGTAGGATGATCATGTCTCGTAGATGCTGACGGAGTCTCTCCATGTGAGCACCCTTAGTGCCTTTAAGAGAGTTCACATTCATGAAGCACGCCCTTAGAAATCTGCCACCCCTACTGGAACTCACAGCCTTGTCATTATTATTGTTATTTTTATTGTTACCCCTCCCACTCCCGACTACCAGCAACGGAGTATTTGTCCGATCTAGTCAAATGTGATCGGCTATTTTCCCACAAATTGATCGTCCGTCCTCACAACCCTAAGTCAACTCCGACGTAGCGAGAGGGCTACGGCTTAGTGAAGTCCTGGCCACGGAGCCGCCACGAGAAGCTCCCGACGAGTACATGCTCATAAATAAATTTATAATCTCATTCTCAGAGGCAACAGCATGAACCCTAATGCCCTCTCTCCATCTAATAAAGAAATTACCGCGTCGATGCCAAACGTACTTAAAGCCGAGATCGCGCGCAGTGTCTCTGCACTGCATGAACGCACCATATTGACCTCGACTTAACCACAAATTTATAAAAATAGTACACTGTTTGACATCAGACACCGCCACATGCGAGCGAGAAAATACAACATCCTGAGTGGAGAAGGCAATAAAGTACTGCCTCGCCTCCAAGACCAGATTAGCAGCTTCCATTGTCCTAAGCTGCACCCTAATTGATGGGATTGACGGTTAGAGTTTTCCACCAACCCCTCCATGTGAATTCGCGTCCCGAGCTGCAACGCGGAGACCAGGTCATCAGGTATGAAGGAGGGGAGCACAGAATTTATGATGTCGAGCGCGACATCAGAGGGCAAGACTCAGCTTAACCGCATCAACCACTGCCGAGACGTCCCGATCATCATCAATCATCCCGACGATTGATCGAAATATGTCCGGGAATCACGAGAGCAGATTCGTTAAGATGACTATCTCTATTGCTGTTACTATTGTTTTTGTTATGTTTTTTGCTGTGTTTATTGTTATTATTATGTGTAAGTTTACTATTTCTCGTTTTAGTTATAGTCTCGTTTTTATTTCTCGTCCATCGACCTTCACCTTGATAGCGCCTCCAATTTCCTTCATTAAATTTTCTAAATTACTGATCTCACTGAGGAGCAGTGAGCGATCTTTGCGCAGGGCCACCAGCTCGGTTAAAATGCGTTTTATTGATACTTTCCAGCTCAGAGACCCGACTCATAAGAGCCACCATCGTCTCTTCTGCTGCTGGTCCGGATCGATTCAATTCAAGATGATTTGAGCCGAGACTCTCTGCCAGAACTGAGGTCAGATCGGCCACCGCTCGATCAATGAAAACAAATCTATTGCAGTGAAGGTGAATGGTATACACTGAGAAGTTCGATCTCACCTTCACTGCATCAGATAAGACCTGCAAGGATGAGTCCAATGACGCTGGTGATGATGTAGTCTTCTGGATCATCATGCAAGCCGCTGTGGGCGCCTCTCTCCGTCTGCCGTGCTGCATTCAGTTCCACAGTGCGGGGAGCAGGCCGCTTCGCCCCACTCGGTTGACTGGCGGAGCGGGAGAGTAGCGCTCTCTCTCTCTCTCTCTCTCTCTCTCTCTCTCTCTGATAAGGAGGGAGTGCTAGACGAAGCGCGCTTAGGCGACACACAGGCGTGACACGTGTATACATGTGCCACGCGCGACGCTGCCGTGGATCATGCAGGGTAGCAGTGCAGCGCACATTTGCTGCACTTCACCAGCGCTCTAACACTTCTCCTCGCCTGTGTACAAACACAGCAGGTCGCGCCTTCTATAAGGGAGTTGCAGTAAATGTAGATAGATAGGCGGACCACTACGAATGTTAAGTGGTGTGTCTGTGCGCAAAATAGGCGGGACATTTCGCGCCACCCGTTTCCACCGATGAGGCACATATAAGTGCTACACAGTCACTTATCTGTGTGTGCGCTGCTCACCTAATCGTTCTCCAGGCACTAAAGAAACGAATCTTAAAAATCGAACTCCTCGGCTGGTTGAATGGAGCCGGCAGGAGTCCTCGTGCCTATGTAAAATATATAAACTCCATACCAAATATTAATATTACTAAATGCAATTTAAGTAGGGAGCTCGCCGATAAACATCTATCATACTTACCGAGAGAGAGAGAGAGAGAGAAAGATGGAGGTTATATATGCACAGATCTACAATAAAAATGAAAAACTCTTTAAAAATTAGAAATAAATTTTTATATTTATTACAATATTTATAATGCAAAATTAGCTACTATTTTTATGCAAATTATTTCTTACTTTGTTTCTATTATTCGTACTTAGATTTGCTAAATTTTTCCTAGATATACTGACTTAATAATTATTTCTTTTTGCATATTTATTTTGTTTAACAGCTTATCTTTACTTTTTTGGTATGACAATATATCAAAACAGATCAACTAATCTTAATAATACGGTTGGTGACATTAAAATAAAAATTATAAGTAGTTTGCACGTTTCTTTAACTTCACTATAAAGTTGTATAAAATTCTTTTAAATTAATAAAAGAAAACGTAGATATTCATAGAAAATACAGATTATTTTATAGAAGTTCACAATGTTGGATTTATGTTCCGACTCAGTTCCACAAATTGCTATAGATACGCATGCTTGGTAGTAACGCATCGCGCTTGGTAAGTTGACATGGTAAGATAATGTGTCTGCTAGGTACAAAGTCATGCTGCGACTGTTGACACCAACCAATTATATTTTATAGCTACTGTTGATAAAGAAGACAGAATCGTTCTATTGTATGTATATACACGAATGCAGTAGACAGCGTGTTTTGACGCGCTACGTGAGACGATTTTTTGGTTATGAAAATCGCGCGAGTCGTAAATTCGCGTTGGCCTCACTATTTTATTGGGGCGTCGTTACATTGAAAACTAATCCGGTGCAACAAGGTTTTTAAATAATAGACAACGTTTTGCATTAAGATACTACGTTTAATATGAATGTTAAAAGAAGTGTAAAGTGTACACGTGATTTTTATGTCTAGAGACGTGTTGACGCTACGACGAGTGGTCAACGACTGACTCTTCCTCCAAGGAAGAGGTGTACTAAGGGTTGCTTATATTTAGTGACCAGTGTCATATTGTTGTGGGCACAATAGTCTAAGTGCGCAGTACTCGCACATTTGGTGCAGCTGGCAATGCCGCTATCGACGATGCGACCCTTTTTTTATGGCGGGCGGATTATCTCTCGGTAGACGCGCGGCAATCGGCAGCTGTCTACGTATTCAGAGAGAAGCATTTTATTATGAGTTATCTATTCCTTAAGTATTTTACCGTAATTTAATAACTTATACCTGATCACGCAAAATAAGCATCTCTTTTATGTTTTTATATAGCTAAACAGTTTACAGTGAATTTTCGTCTTATTCTTAAAGGTTCAATAGTCTATAATATACTTTAAATAAATTCTATTTTCTATGTGTATTGTAATATCTGTATATGTTATTAATGACTGTAAAATTAAACATTTAATTGAATTTTATATCTATATATATGTATTTACATAATGCGACACAACACAGCGGTTATATATAAATTTGTTACGTCTGATGTCGTCTGATTTAGTGGGTGGATGTCAAAGTATTCAAAATGTTTAATGTATTTTTTTTAATTTTTAAATTTATAGCTTTTAGTAAGCAAATTTAATATGGGCTATATCATTATGAGTATAAGCATCATAAGGCTTAAATTAATTAGCAGTTACTGAAAACGTGTAGTGTTGCTTCTTATTTACATATTTTAATAATAAAGAACGACGAATATTTAATACTTTGATAGTATTTGTACAAATGTAACTAACAGTTTCAAAGACTTTAAATTCTGCAAATCTCGGAATGATAAGAAAAATGAATATTGACGCATCAGAAGCTCATCATAATTGTATGTGAATAATTTTTTATTTCGGATACTGCTATTGAATCTTTACATGTCAAATATTTATTTATTTATTCTCTTTTTAAGGAAAATGAATCAGAAAATGAATCTAGCGTCTCCGTCGCAATTAGGTGGAATAGAGATTCAGATAGTGAATTGCAAGAGGATGATTCTCATTGAAATGATCTTACTTATAAAAAATAGCTCTAAAATGCAAGCATGTTTGAATACAGAAATAGAACGGTGTTAAGCATTCATGTTAGTACACCAGTGATTAAATGGTGAAATTGTTACAAAAAGTTATAAATGCAGCGTTTGAATTACAGAAATAAAGAATAATGATTTAAGAATCTCCAAGCAGATCTTCAGATGGTGGTATTCCTTGTAGCGGAGATTATATTCTCTTATTTGATCTTGTTGATCATTATAAACCGGAAGAGGAAGTAGATATTGCTGCAACTTAAAGAAATAATCATGATAAATTTATTATTTATGTGTAATTATGAATTTAAAATAAACAGTAACATACATTTAAATAGTTTCTATTTCATATTTTTATTACTTTTATATAATTGATTTAAAATGTTTTGATAGAAATAAATAATAACTTAAGTTTAAGAATTTGCATTGTTTTTCAATTGTATTCATACATGCGAAAATCCTGGTATAGATAAATCATAATATCTCAAATATACTAAAAAATGAAGCCTTAAGTAGATTTTATAACGTGAAGATGCTTTTTTGCTCTTGGTGGCTTCACTGTTTTAGCACTTTTAAATACTGGATTGTCTCATTTATAAGCCATATAAGGTAAAAACTGTAGATTTATCATTTAACATTAATTTGAAATTTTATATTTTATCAAACATTATTTGTTATTTTTACAGATAAATGATTAAGATCGAAAATCTATTCACAAAGCTGTGGAAAAACAAAGTATTTCAATTTTTTAAGCCAGTATTCTTATAGTACCACGTGTAAGATGTGAAGTAATAATTGTATATAATATAATTGGTAGAAGATTTGGCTAAGTTTTTAAAATTTATGTTTAGAATTATTATTATTATTAATTATTCTATCACATGTATAAAGATACAATTCAAATAAATTCTAAATTAATTTAATTGAATAAATTATATCACATTTTTAAATTTTATGTATTATAAAAGTAGTTTTATTCTAATTGATTTGTAACACAGTGTATAGTTTGCGTAAAGTAAAATGTCCATCAAACATTGAATAATGTTAAACGATCTTGTAACTATATGTAGCATTCCGTGTTTTAATTTTCGTCCAAACTACATACACAAAAAATATTCATTGATATAGTATATATTGATATTTTTATAGCGTAATATATTGTATGTAATCAATACATCACATTTAGATTAATTTGCAGATAAAAAGTAAGTATACGTTGAAATAGTACATCTTGATTTTATATACACATTTTATTATATAATTTATTTATGCAATATCATTTATGAAAACCAATACATACTATTTAAAATATAATGCATTGAATCTACTAATCAACATTCAAATTTATAAATTTCTTCAACTATTGATTTGAGAAGATAATGTAGATTGAAATAGTATGTATTGGTATATTTTATCGTGTAATTTACTTATACAAAATATATGAAAAATAAAACAATGTTCTTGAAGAAATTCGCTATCTGGATTAGAATCCCCTTAAGACCTTGTGTATGAAAATTCATTGATTGATTCAAGAGAAAGTCTACGTTAAACCTACAATTTTGAAACATTTATTTATTAAAGTTATATGACCTTACATACTTCTAATTTATTTGATTTAAGTACACGTTTAAATATATTTTACCAAAAATAATTCATATTTTTTTTATTAATGTTTATATTATAGCTATTACAATCTCGGACAAGGAATTAGTGTAACCTCTCCTTATTATTTATCATAATTTATAAACAAAAAGTCCATCTTATAATAAAGACTTATGTCGAAATATGAAATTGGTATCCCGGCCAGCTTATGTAAATTTAAACAGTGAATTAAAACTAAAAAATCGTAGATATATGAATAAAATAACCAAATATAAGGATTTTTAAAATCAGTATTGATTTTAACCCAACGATAGTGTTATTTTTACTCTTTCTGTATCTCTTTTTCTCCCGATGCTTCGAATATCTTACGCGCGAGGCCGAAAATCTTCGCAAGTTTATTTGACCGGATTATGAAGTATTAAAACTAAAAACGAGATCTATAACTACGGTACAACTGTAGTACGAATCTTCAACTTTTTAAATCTGTTTTCAAAATTAAAATTGGATAAGTAAATTATAAGTGAATCTTTTTGCAATTTAAAACTGGAAAAAATTTAAATTACAATTGCTTTTATACACATTAAGAGTGCAGTAATAGCTACTTATTCCCGAAGAATCATCTGTCTAGCTGTATAGTTAACAAAAATATGAATTTCCACTTTTTCATAAAAACATTAATAAATGAGTTAAATAAATCTAATAATAATAATGGTATGTACATAATAACAGTAACAATAGGAAAAACTATTTTAACAACAAAAATAGTATCACACTGAATTATATAAATAGCAAATACGTAAATAGCAAACATTTTGGCAAAAATACCAATAGTAACAAGTTAATACATTAATTTAATTGTTTAAAATGGTGTGTAGACGAGAATTTACACAAGATTAATATGTCGACTAAGTCGATTTATTTATTATTTACATGCATGTTTTGTTTATTCGTTTGATTAATTATTACACACAACTAATAATGCATTTTTCAAATATATTTCCTAGTAAAATTTCTAATGACGAACTTACATTGTCTAAAATTTAACTAATTTTAATAACTTAAATTTGGTTTTAACTTTGAAATTCTTAATTAAATACTAATAATTAACACATTCACATACTATTTTCTCCTAAAAACTAAAATATTTTTTTAGAAATTTGAAAGTATACGTCTGTGTACAATAGAAAATTTTGAAATTAGAAAATGAAAATATTAATATCAAAATTAATCTTTATTAATACCAATAAAAAATTTTATAGATATTAAAATCAAATTTTAATACTATGTTTTTGAAAATAAATAAAATTTTAAGAAACAGCTGCTCGTGTTTATATATAAATAGAACTAACTTTTATAGAATCTAAGTGAATTAAAACGTACATTAAAAATAAAGTTCATAAAATTCTTTTTAGTTAAATAGTTTCAAAGATTTTATTTACTTTTAAATACACCGAATCAAAACGATTGAATTCATAACACTCGAGAAGGTAGCATTGTATTACGCAGGGTGTTTACAATTTAATTTAGTTCCTTTTAGGAGTGTAAGGTTTTCTAAGTGCAATAGAGCTTTCAATTATTGTTACTCAAGTTATCAATAAATTTAGCAAATTACAACGCATTAAAGAGCATTAGGCAAAGTAGATATAGCTAATTGGTTCGTGAGGTAGACGAAGGAACGGTCTTGCGCATCTTAATCATTCGCAAAGAGAAAAAGTAGCCTCATACCGCGTAACTCCTCACAGGAAAGGAGAGTAAGGCCTCTGGTCTCCAACTCAGAGACTCGACTCCCTTCGAACAAAATAACTATCACGCTGAAAGGAAAAATTTACCCTTTGATTCGAGGAAACGATACAGGTGTATCTAATGTACACATAAATACTGATATATCAAGCATATTAATCTACTACTAATTAAAATATTACATACATTAATAAGTTATAAAAGCTATTTAAATTCAAAACTACGAATAACAATGCAGGTTAGGCTTGCATTCGCTTGTATGCAGCTGAAGCCTTCAATTTATAAAATAAAGGTCCAGAACATTATTTTCTTGTAATACCTGATAAACGATTTATCCCTCATCGATTCGATCTATGACTCTGTGGTGTGGTCAATAAAGTAAACCTAAATATTTACTTTATGAAATCACACTATGTGGAGCTAATTCAATATTTGTGATCATAGTCTATTGTCCATTTCAAGCCTTATTTGATTTTGGCTTTGATTTCATTCATAAGATAATTACTTCTGACCTTCTTTTCAACTTTGAAGGTGCTAAATTCATGAGGAAATTTATTGCTAAGTATTTTGTTTCGGTATGTTCGGTCAACTCATCGTATAAACACGTCGAACTCGTAACTGGATCTTTTTCTTGTGGATTCGGAGGATGAAATCCGTTAGAATATAAGATAGATTTATATTAGAAAAAGAAATAACATTAATAAAGCGCCACCTTATGTAAAAGATGATTAGCGCATGAAAGCTAAGTGAGAGAGAGCCCGAAAGTACAGAAGAGATTCTTCCTCCGCATGGAGACGTTACAAGGGAGTTTGTCGATAGGAAGGCCTCAAATCGAGCCTCAAATTCACATGAATAGTCAGTTACCGGCATATTACAAATAGCGGCTTCAGAGAACAAAGGATTCATGCTACAAGTATTTGACGGAAAATACTATGATAAATGGAAATGCAATTTGAAACTATTCGTGGAATTCAAGGAGTGTAACGAGATTATTCAATGAAGAAAAACCGGCAGCAATAGCGGATGCTAAGTGGAATAAAAAAAAATAAGAGTGAAAAATTATATTGTGAACAGTATGACAAACACGCAGTTAGAATTGATTATTTCTGAAAAAAGTGGAAAAAGATGATTGATAAATTGGATGAAAATTATTTGGTTAAAGGTAGTACAGTAAAATTATTGTGTAAAAGAAAATTATTAGATTTAAAAATGGAAGAAAGTGAAAACCCGACAGACTTTTATAATACTTTTGAAAAATTTATGAATGAATAAAAAAATGCAAAAAAATGTAACAAACGAAGATAAATTAAATTATTATTTATTAACACTGCCAGAAAGTTTATCTCATATAGTTGATATAATGGACGTATTACCAGAAAAGGACAAAACGGCAGAATTTGTAAAATAGACTACTTAAATAAAAGTATGTATAGGTTATTTAAAGAGAAGGGTGTTGTGGTTGTTATAGCGAACGATTGTTTTTGTACAGCGCTATGATTATAATTAATATGAATGACTATTTATTTTATGCGAACATTTAGATAGCGCTGATCATCATCCACGATCCTCGAGAGGGCGAGGGGGAGCCGGAGTGGAAAAGGAAAAATGCGCGTTTTGAAGCAGTGATTACCCGCGCGCGAATCCACAAGGGATTCGTGGCGTCAGCCATCCGCTCAGGTAGGCACATGGGCCTGCCTGAGGCGTTATAGACCTCGCGAAGCTCAGCTCCTGGAAGATGAAGGTCACCCCGTGTGCACGGGGAGTTTACTCTCCGTGGCCGTCAGGCACTCGATAATCCCGCGACACTCGCAGCATTTTCGGGAAGCTTCGGAAAACTCCCAAGCGCCGGCACTTTGTTCGGCGCTGCGACTCGCGTGGCCGCGATGACTCGAGGAGTGGGGATGATGATTAGCGGCGATTGCACTCGTCGCGGACCATAGGCCCATCACTATTGTTTTGCACACCCGCCTTTTTATTTTGTAATTTATCCTTACCGCGAAGAAATTCAATTGTTTATTTTTAAATTAAATATCGTTTTAGTGATTATTTAACATTATCCTCTCCTTGTCCTTGTCCGTTACAAAGGGAGTTGAATTAAAACCATATCCCCCCTATGTACATGACTGAAATGGTACAGCCGAATGGTACAATACGACAATTATGGATAGTGTTAGGTGTTTATTAGCCGAGACTAAGCTAGACAAAAAGTATTGACCAGAAGTAGTATGCGCGGCAGCTTATTTGAAAAATAAAGTTATAGCAAACACAATTAAAAGAAACAAATCTCCTTACGAGATATTTTTTAACCAGAAGCCAGTTATAAATTATTTAAAATTATATAGCAGTAAAGTTTTTGTGAGAGTAACTGAAACTAAAAGAAATTCGAAATGGGATAGAAAACCTGAATTAAGGTCTCAAATTTCTGTAAGTTTTGAAGAGTCTATTGAAACTAACGAATCTAGTTTTTGAATTCATGCAATGAAAAAAGAGATGAACTGTTTAGAGAAAAATAAAACGTGACAATAAGTTGAAAAACCAAAGAATAAAAAAATATTAGATTTGAAATGAATTTATACAAAGAAAAGCGAAAATGTTTATGAAGTAAGGATAGTTGTAAGAGGTTTTTTAACAAACAAATGTATTGGATGATAATGATTCTCCTGTGACTAAGCATCAAACATTAAAAGTATTGTTGTCAAAATGGTTTGTTAATAGAACAAATGTATGTAGAGATAAATATTGAATATCATGAAAAGAAATATGAACTATGATTAGATCAAGAAAAGTATATTGAAAATTAAACATGCAAAATTATATGAGAATTAATTATTATATGATTAGAATCCACGAGGAATTAGATGAAAATGTGAAAAACAAAAATTTATTAAAAGCACTTTTATATATCAATTCAGGAACAAGACCAGATATAAGTTACAGTATAAATTATTTAAGTCATTTTCAGAATTGTTTTAATGAGATTGTTGTGTCTTATTCGATTGAAATAAGAACACTGTAATTTTAGTTCAGTTATTATTTATTTAACAATTATATTTTAACATTTATGTATAACCTTATATATAATTAAATTACGGATACGCGAATATGAAGTTATATTAATTAAAATTCTGCAGGTGAGACTTTGCCGATACAATTGGTGGCAAGTACAAGTCCACTGCCGCTTTTTTCCACGACGTAGACTCGTTGCTGTCTACCAATATTCTGATTATAATTGTATTGCGAAGCAAAGGTCCGGTAAAGCTTCTCCCTCTCTCGAGCCTCCCTTCAATCAGCAGGCTAAAGGTAGAGGGATTAGCGCCGAACGCAAAGGTAGAGAATTAGCGCCTCCGTATCCACGATCTAACAAGTTCTTCTAAGTAACGGTTACTAAATTATATTGTATCGAAATTGAGGAATATAAGTGCAGTAAGTAGGCAGATATATTGTACTGGTGATAAAAGAATACTATAATAAAATATGTTTCTAGACGGTCTCGGGGATTTTTCTACATTAGGCGATATTAGAGCTTAAATAATAAATTACATAAATCTAAACAAGATGGATGCATTATAAGTATGCTTTAAGAATTTTAAAATTTAACGAAAGCCTTAAAAATTAAGATATAAGAAGTTTGAAGGGGTAGAAATTCTTGAATGCTATGTTGATGCAGACTGGGCAGGAAATTGCACAGAAGAAACAGAAAAGCGTAGCTAAGTCTTCAACAGCTGCTGAGTACGTTGCACTGTCTCAAGCTGTAAGTGAAATATTATTAATTAAAGAGTTATTAAGTGATCTTAATCTTAACATACATTTTACAAAAAAATCAAAGTACGTTGAAGTACATTACTATTTTATAAATGAAAATTATGTTGAGGGCATAATAGATATTGTCAAAATCAGTTCAGAAAAGAATCAAGCAGATATCTTTACCAAAGCTCTAGGACGATTAATATTTGAAAATTTGAGAGGATTGTTCAATTTAATACATTAAATTGAACAATCGTAACATTAGTGTAATTAAGAAAACATAAATGTAAGGAGGTGTGTTAGAATATAAGATACATTTACATTAGAAAAAGAAAACACATGGATAAAAAACCAACTTATGTGAGAGGTGGTTAGCGCATGAAAGCTAGGAGAGCCCGAAACTACAGAAAAGTTTCATCTTCCGCATGGAGATGTTATAAGGGAGTTTGTCGATAGGAAGGACCCAAGTCGACATGAATAGAGTTATATGAATAAAGAAGGAACATATATTTATTCTTCTTGCCACCGCAAGTTATCTCTATGTTGCCACCTCAAACTGAAACTATTTTTCAAATTGTTGGAAGACTTAACTGATTTATTGGTTGCACTAAATTATAAACTCTAAAGGGTTATCAATACTGGAATCTGTTACATCTATGTATACATATATTGCCCCTTACTATAGGAGGTTTCGTTGTTTTATAGTTACGTAGACGCAACCACCTTAATGCCGAAGTGCAGGTTCTCCTCAACTATACCTTTAGTTTTATCCTCAGTCGTTCAGTATTGCGTTGGCTCAGGCGTTCGGGTGCTACCGACTTGATACCTGGACCTCATGTGTGCTCTCAGAGTGCGCGCTTTCTATAGTTTATATTAAACTGTTGGTGCTAAGCTCGCACATCGGATTACTAACTGGGATAATGTCGCTTGATTATATCGTTACATAACTCCTCCTTTTTCTTTGACTTTGATATTTTCATCAAGATACATCATTACCCATACGTTCAGATATTAAACAAATACTAAGCATCTCTCACTTTTCAAATACCCATTACGATCCAATCGCACATTCCTTGCATTTTATTAATGAATACATTTTATGCCGTAAAATTAAAAGTTAAATGCAACTTCATTCAATTAGCATTATATTAAAATTTATAAAAATTATATTTGCCCGTTGACCTTTAATCTTGTACATGAACTCCGTCAACTACTCGCCGCGCTCTAAATCAGTCGCCTTATCCAAGCATCACATACTTGATCACAACTTTTGAATTATTCATTCAATTGTTAATCAATTTCATATCACGTATTCATTTTTGTACATCCTTATCACTACTTCGATCATTTCGCAAAGTACAATATTTATTTTTATAAATTATAAATTTAAATCGCTGAAAACTAATTCAATTACATGTAATAAACTGTAATATTGCAACGTATTGTTTCTTCAAATTACAGCACTGATATATCTAAAGAATAATACTTTTGCGAATTCACGCGGTTTATTCGTTTTATGATTTGATAAGATTCTTTAAAAAGATGAAAGAAGTTCCGCGTAATTCTACCATATGCATCCATATATGTTTTTGTTGTTGGGATCGATTCACAAAATTTTTTCTCTATATTTTCGCTAGCAAAACTGGATCATATACTCAAGATCTATGATTATAATCTTTTATTGGTTTACCAAAATGTATTTCAATCGTAGGACATACCGTGATAAAATGTGTTTTGATATTTAACAAATTTTCTATTTTCTTTATATGCTCAGCCCAACCCGCATGCTTTGTATCACAATATGTTCGAAATAATCTGCTCAATTCACGCATTACTTGTTCAGTAGGATTTGACGGAGAATGGTGGATTGAGCTACATATAACTATGATTCCCTCTTCTTCTAATATATTTTCCATCGAGGTGTTGTGAATTGCGTTACATTATCGCTTAAGATTCTTTTTGGATTTCCGCATTTTGGTATATAGGCCTCTAAAATATTTTTTACCGAAGATTGAATAATCGCTTTTGTCATCGGATATAATCGAACCAATTTTGAAAATGCATCTAATACTATAAACACATATTCAACTTCTCCTCAAGCACGAGGAACGGGCCCATAATAATCCACGGTGACTAAGTCAGAGATAATCTTCTTGCTTTAACCTCTTCATATACATCTTCCATCGAGCTCGACAAATATTTGACTTTTTGATAAATATCACACGTTTTCGAAAACTCTTTTGTATCATTACTCATACTTTTCCAATAATAGAAATTTTTCATATACATTATTGTTTTATAAACTTCTGGATGACATAAATTATTATATGCGTATTAATTTGCTAGGTTTTTCTAAAACTGTAGAATTTGCGACTGGACTAGTTATTTTTTGTTTTAATCTAAATAGGCACTGAATAGAATTCATTCAGGAATGCTGTTTAAAATATTTCATTACATTTAATCGTCTCATCTTGTAATTCGATCCAATCTCACGCTTTACCATTTAAAACTATGTTTGATAAATTTAATTTTTGTGTCATTTACATTTTTAATTATACAAAATCGCCTATAGTGTTCTAAAAATTCTAACGGATCATTAATTTTTTTATCGATTTAACAAGTCATTAAAAATTAACAATGTAAAAACATAAGCGTTTCTATTACTATTTAGCTGTGCTTTAAAAAATAAAAGTAAGGAAGTGAAAATAAAACACTAACGTAATGAGAAAATGAAAAATATTTTATTATTGGCCATTTTTTTCTCCACATTTTGACCATCTGTCTGGAAATTTGTGGATACCACGCCAACAGAATCTAATAACCGTGATTATATAAAAGATAATCAAACTTTAAATATTGTAATGCTTGCTAATAACATGCATTTTTTATTATAAAAATCCTTTTTAATCATTAATAGCATAAATAAAAATTACTTGCATGTACCTTCGAAATATAAATTCTTGTATGAAGGAAATATAAACCTGAAAATTTATAGAGTGACTTTGCACTTCAAAATATCTATTTAATTTATTTTATATAATATTGAAAAGTATTCAATTCTAATAATTCTAATCTTATATGCACAAATTTTTTTTAATTCAATTAATATGAATGCTTGATAATAAGGCTGTAATGATCTGAATAAATTTCAATTTAAAAAGATGAATTTAATTAATTCTTCTTATATATTTTTAAGTGTCGCATTAAACTTAATATTAAAAATCTAATAATCAATAATAATCTTTTAATCGTTTTTTATATTATTGTCTTCTGTGTCGTTATTACTACATTTTGTGTTCTAGGTTTATAAGAAAATATTAGTTTATATGTAAATGTCATATTATTTCCTATTATCACAATTAAAAAGAATTGATAACATTTAACATCTTTTTTTTTAATTTAAAGAGCTAAGATAAAAATGTACAAAAATTAAAACGATAATATTGATTAGCTATGATGATTTTGATCTCAGCACTTATGACTTAATCGGCATAAGGATTAATTTCCATGATATAAGTTGTGCATAAAAAGATTCAAGTAATTTTCTAATATTTTGAATTATTCAAGCTATTGTTAAATTATAATCAAATAAATATAATAAAAATAAATAATAATATATAATAATAAATAAGGAATAATAATTGAATAAAAGAAAATTATACAAAAGTATATGTATAAAATTGAAGTTAAATACCAAATAATCATGTTTATTCAATTAAAAATAATAGTAATATGTATTTAAAATTAGAATTAAAAGAGAGCTTTTAATTCCAAGACTTTAAAAAACAGAACAAATAGGTACTAATATTATCTCTTGAAAAAAATATGCAAAAATAAAACATTTACAAAAATGCTACGTTCATTTAATAGTAGTCTTACTACTTTATATTTATATTTTATGTATTTATTACCAGGTGTACCGGTATGAATTGAGCAATTTTTGTGAATATAAAACACTAATTTTAATAGGAAAGTGAAAAACATTTTATTCAAAGTGTTGGCCATCTTTTTTCCACATTTTGACAATTTGTGGATACCACGCCAATAGAATTGTTTTTCTTTTAAAGCAAACTAATCAGACACCAAATTGTTGACTTCGTCGTAGTAATCGAACCTTTGCCATTCTTGTCGTTTTTTGATCAATACATGATTCAAATTGATCATTTGTTATCGGTAGCGGTCAGTATTAGCTGTTTCACCAGGTTTCGACAACACTGCGCCGCTTTAGTATCACCAAACACATAGCATTGTCTTCTTGCCGAATCGATCTGGTTTTGCAGACGATGTTGAAGGTTGTCCCGGATTAACCAATTATTTGTTGTCCAAGATTCAACATCTCTGCCGTTTGCTACTGACTCGATTACGATTCGGCGCCTGCAAACTTTTTTGTCGGTCTGCCACGTTCTTTATTTCTGACATAGAAATGATTGTGTCGAAATTGTTGAAACCACGCTTTGCATATTACTGCTAATAGAACATGATCATCAGATAATGTCGATAAAAATTCGATGCAATTCTGTAGGACTTTTCTTCAAATAAAAACCAAAAATTAATGCTTTCCGTAATTAATAAAAAACGATTAAAAGATTATTATTGATTATTAGATTTTTAATATTAAGTTTAATGCGACACTTAAAAATATATAAGGAGAATTAATTAAATTCATCTTTTTAAATTGAAATTTATTCATATCATTACAGTCTTATTATTAAGCATTCATATTAATTGAATTAAAAAAAATTTGTGCATATAAGATTAGAATTATTACAATTGAATACTTTTCAATATTATATAAAATAAATTAAATAGATATTTTGAAGTGCAAAGTCACTCTATAAATTTTCAAGTTTATATTTCCTTCATACAAGAATTTATATTTCGAAGGTACATGCAAGTAATTTTTATTTATGCTATTAATGATTAAAAAGGATTTTTATAATAAAAAATGCATGTTATTAGCAAGCATTACAATATTTAAAGTTTGATTTTCTTTTATATAATCACGGTTATTAGATATTGCATATTTTAAATGATATACCAAATAATAATTATTAATCAATATTACAATACAGAAAATTAATTATATGAATAACTGTTTCAATCTTTAATGTTTACTGTTACAGTCTTTTTAATTTTAAATTGATAACATTAGTATTAAATGTCTGAATTAAGTATTTTTCGAAAAAATCTTTTAATCTATCAAGAATTCTAATTAGACTTCAATCAGGTTCATGTTACTAATTGAGTTACTTAAAAACTAAATGGATACTTGTAAGTGTCAATTATACATTAATAGGTGCTTTTGACGGTATAAGGTAGTTTAGAGGGTGACTGATAATAGAATTTAACTACGTTTGATCTCTCTAATGAAAGATCTGATTGTACCTGGTACGCACAACTGAACCTGAATAGAATTTACGTAAAGTGGTAGCATTATTTAAAACACAAAAAATCTAATAAAGAGTGTCAATGGAATAAATATCAAGTTTCAAATAAATTAAAGATATATTGCAAAATATATTCATATATTGATATATTTTATAATTTACTAATCGTTTTTAATGAACTGCAAATTTATCTGATAATACTTATCTTTTTTAATTATTTTCTAATAATAATTGTCTTATAGAACTTTATAATTTAATAATGTTAATAATTATATAACTTTAATTATGTCTGTTTATTATATTTGGTATTGTTAGTACGTTACAGTACTAAGAATTGTGATTTAGTAGTTTAATAAGAATAAAATATTTATTTTAAATATATTTCAATGTATAACATAAATTTAATTTATTAAAACATTGTAAAATTACTCATTCATTAAATTATTTTCAGCGGATTTTATATTATGACAAAATTTTGAAATTTATGAATAATTAACTCAGAAAGCGTCTAAGCTGACGAGAAAATTGTGTTGTTGCATTGTCTGTACAACCTATACTCAGTCACCATATCTTGCATACACATGCAACCACTGTACTACCATGTAGCACCGGAGTTTTCAACATGACGGCAACTATACTGGAAGCGACATAACTTTTGAAAATGCCGATCGATGTAAAGTGCCTGAGAGAACTCACTGGAGAGCAAACACGCAAGGCCCAATTTACTTCTACATGCACCAACATACTTGCTTAGGCTTGCAGAGTCGTGAGAAAAATTCAGACGAATAAGTCTTTCTTTTTCGGAAGTTGGTCTTTAGATTAGTTTTCATAATCTAAACTTTTACAGTTTCTTTTGGTCTGTTTAGGATTTAATCTCATTCTCCACTTCTAGATTTTTATTTTAACTTGTGATACGAAAAATATTTTACTAGTTTGTCTTTTATGCAAGAGTTCAATAAATTTTCTTTTATTTTAATACTAGAGTCTTTCTTTATCTTAAAACGTTTGTCTACCTAATCACTTAGAAAGATACCTGAAATCATTATCTTCGGCTCAGGTGAGTAGAAAACAATGTAAATTAACACAAGATTTTTTATTATTTTTTATAATATTTTGTCTGATTTTCTTTTACTGAAATTATTATCGTACATTTTCGTAGTTCGTACTCTCCGATAGTTCTCTTTAATGTTGCAAATTTTATTCTGTTTGTACAGACTAAATTTAACTCGATAAAAAGGTAGCGCGTTAAGCTCGGTTCTTCTGCTATTGGCCGTTATAATTATGTTACATCCTACTATCAGTCGATAACCGATAAAACGTACATTGGTAAGAAAGGAATCGGTAGCACTCTCACTACTTTCTTTACCACCTAACGAATCCACAGGTGTAACAAAACTCTGTCCTTGCCCCTTTCCTCACCTTCATTCACTTGCATCTACAGTATAGTTTTCGTATATAGTATTATAGTTTTCGCGGAGCGCTTACACTATAAAAGAAAAGCCCGGGCCATGCAAAAATCAGTCTCACTGTTTCCACTGTATCTTCAAATTCAATACACTCCTTAAATCGAACTCGCGAACTCAGAATTCAGTTCAGTACTATCCATTCATTATACTTTATTATTATTATCTATTGTAATGTTCATAATCAACAAGAACCACTATAGCAGAATAATAAAAGTAAGTAAGAAAAAATTTGTAAGGTTAATATTTTAACACTAACTAAGCCATTTATTCCTTATTTTATATGTTACATTTCCTTTGGTTCCTTCTCTGATTCAAGTTGCTGAGGCAACTTGGATGAAGGATTGATTCTGCTTCTGTGCAGAATCCAGTAGATCGAAATTTCTCCTAGGGCGTTGCCATACTAAGGACGAGATTCCTCTGTAGGCATCAGCCAATCACACTAACAACCTAGTCCGGCTGCTCAACAATCAAGTGTACGACCTGTGTATAACAGCTATTCCTTTAAGAAAACCTTGAATCCTTGGTGACCCTCGATTAGGCGTTCACAAAGGATTAGTTTCACATTATTTTAATACAATTCAAAGTTTTGTAAAGTAAATTTTTCTGCCTCTTCCCTAGCTCGTGTGCTCAAGTACAGGCTAAAAACGAGGCAATCGACTGGTTTAGTCAAACTTAACTTGTCGAAAGTGTGACTTCCATCCTCACAAGGGACGGACGTCACAATTATTACATTCAATTTAGAAATAAAAATGAGCAAGAATCGAAAGATACAGAATTAATTGGATTAATTGCTGTATTACACTAGAATCTTGTAGAGTGAAGAGTTATTTGCGAATAAACAATAAATTGAAGAGTCAACTTTTAATGTTAATATGTGTTCATAATTTATTTATTGAAGTTCAATTGTACCATAAGTATATGAATGTTTATACGACTCTAGATTAAGGCTTTTGCTTGTAATATATATATTAATAATATATATATATATATATATATATATATATATATATATATATATATATTATATAATATATTATATATAAGATATATAGCCTCAACATTAAAAGGTAAGTTATACCATTGTCTAGCTGAGGAAATGTAAAAATTGCAATTCCCAGTCGCAAAACTTTTAGTTACATGAAGATAAAGGAGTTTGAAAAATCGTAAAAATGCAACCCCTGTGGTTGAAAATTGCGGCTACGGGGCCGTAAGGCGAGTCGTAGATTGGCCCCGTCCTTTAGGTTTAGAGGCAGGTCCATTCGGCGACTGCCGCAATTTTAAACAAGTAGACAAGGCGGAGCGACAGCGAGGCGGGTATGCAGAAATGGAGAACGCAGGATTCAGGCCGCAGGTCAGCCACCGCACTCGCTGCCACGGAACTATTACTAAAAACAATAACAATTAATCCAAGTCAAACGAAATTGCGATGGCGACCGCGGATAACAATGTATTAGCTTTCGTACTTTAATCGATGATGCTATGATATATAAAAGAGGAAGATACAAAGCACAAGACATCCAAAATTTGAGTTGAATCTCTATAGATACCAGTTATCAGGATTGCAACAATTTAGTTGCCAAATATTTGACCGAGCGCATTTATGCTCTTGTTGTTGGCGGCTGATTCTATGCTTAAGCGTCACGACTCAGACGAAGAGTTTAGGACATAGTGCAAGGACAGCTGTTCTACTGCCGGAGAAAGCATCGTTGCACTGACTATCAACAGCTTTTCAATACCAAATTGACATCACACCTTTTAGCAACGTATGGTCTCTTTCTCTTATCTTTTTTACTCTCCCGTAATTGGGATCATTCGTCACTGAACTTTTGATAGCCAGGTACCGGTTAATCCGAGATAATTAGATTCAGAAATATTTTGTACATTATGAGCAAAAAGTAATTCGAAGTTAGCGAGCTTTAATCCATAATCTTCCAAACATTCGCATACTTTTGCCACAATTTAACTTTAGTAAATAAATTATGAACACATAGACATCAAAAGTCGATTCTTCAATTTATTATTTATGCGCACATAACTCATCCATATTATGAGGTCGTAGAGTACGACATGAATAGTCTAATTAATTTTGTATTTCTCGGTTCTTGATTTCTCTTTGTTATTCTAAATTAGACGTAAGAATTTGATAAACTATAATTTTACGTGATTAAGTTGGTTAAGATAATTTAATAAGATAATTCATAAGATATATTTTCAAATAATAAATACCTATCTCCTTTAATTCGTACTAGTTATGCCATATAAAATTATACAACCATAGATGTCTAAAACTTTAATATAGAATTAACATTGTATAAAATTATAAAATTTTAATTTGTTGAGAATCAAAAAATTGGTACCATCTCTAGACGAAAATCAGTATTTTTTATTATAAATAAGATCCAATGGTAGAAACTATTTGTGAGCTACGATCATAAATCTTGAATCAAATTTAATAACTTTATGCACTTTATAGATGATATCTTATCTAATAAAATATTTGAACATACAATTGGCTATAACAAATTTTCCTTACTTGTGTTGTATCTTACTTAAATTTTACCTTACTTATGTTTTTTACAGAATAAAGGATATAAGATTATAAAACTAAAATTTAGTTTTTGAGTAAATGCCTGATATTATATTTGGGCCTTAAATATAAATATACATTAAACAGCTCCATAAACTAATTATTTGTTTCGTTCTCAGAATAAACATCGGGTAAAATTCTTTGAGAATACATGGATATGTAAATCGCTCTAAAAATTCACATTTTAGTCAAATCAGAGACCACTACAATGTATTTGCACTAAACCTGTTCCAATACTTCTCTTCTTTATTATGTATGAGACCAGAAGAGTCCACACCGATTTTCTCAAACGCTTAAGCCTGCGTAAAATTGTATTCGGAAAGTCAGCCATGTCAGCCTAAAAGACGCGTGGTCTAAAACAAATGCGTATTCGTCAAATCTAATTTTACTATTTGAATTCTGTGTAGAAGTTGTGTTAATGTGAATTAGAGATCAAAAAGTTTGTTACGTAATTTACTTACTATGCAGATTGGAATGGCTACTTCCTACTAAAAAATAATTGATGTTAATTTGTTAGTTAACATTATTAGTGTAGCACACTCATTTCATACTCATTGTGTTAATATCTGTAGGAAAACATATATTAATATTACAAACCTAAAATTTTTTACTGAAATATATAATTTAAACTATAGTTTAATGAAACCTTTTAGAAATATCCCTAACTATTCAATTGCAATTTATAAATTTTTGAAAACATTAAATTTGGCGTAGATTTTCTCTTGAACCAATAGATCAATTTTATTATAAAAGAGCATAAATTGTAGGTATTTGATGTGATTTGCTATGTTTCTAATACAATTAGGAATAAGTATATTTGTACCTAACTTTAGTGCCTGATAAAATTATGGAATAAGGTACGTTTCATTTCTGCACTAAATCAGGCATGAACTTGTTGGTTGAATTATCGTTACTTTTTGATTGGTAGGCGCAGTCTGTTACCAGTAGTTTTGAAAGTAAAACAGATAACCGCAGTTTTGGTATATATATAACTTGAATTTCCTTATTATCTACCAGTCGAGTCGTACACATACATTCCCACAGAGAATATAAGTATGGCAGTATATACATATGATGAATGAAATGAAATGAGATCACGCACACCCACATACAATGAGTGAAATGAATATATTTACAATATGAAGTGAAGGATGAATACATACATACTCATGACACACGCATACGGGACGACTGACTAGAATAATCCATTGCGATGTCCCGTCAAATGCTCCATCACTAATCTCCTGAAGCAAGAAAGAGAGGACGCATTTCTTATGCTGGATGGCAGTATGTTCCACAGATGAGCACTTTGAATAGAGGATAATCTAATTCCCGTCTCGGTGTGTATCCAAGGAACAGAAATCTCTTAGTAGCACTCTCTCTCACTCCGCCGGTGTTATCTTTCTCTCTCTCTCTCTCTCTCGGATAAGGAGGGGGTACTAAGCGATGCGTGCTTAGGCAACACACAGGAGTAACACGTGTATACATATTCTCCTGGTGCTTTGGCAGGCTTCAGCCACGACCTGCCCGTGACTGCTTTACTGCGGCACAAAGGCCTAACACATGTAAACCATAGATATTTTATATGCAGACGGAAATTATATACACATTAAAATCATTCTAATGAATAATCGATCGGAGCACTGACACCTTTAATGTTATAAAAACTATATATAATTACTTTAATATTAATAATAATCTTTTTACAATAAAAATTGTAATAACGATATAGTTATTTAACAAAATTTTTTTCATTTTACGTTTTAAGCCATAATTTTTTAAATTTAAAAAAAAATTTCCATTTAGAAAGAGAAAAGTAAATGTTTTTAGGAAGTGAATGGTATTTAGAATTAAAAATAAAACAAACATTGATTTTATAAAGATTTTTAGAGTCATACCTTCTGAAGGAGAGATTTATTTTCCAACTGTTTTTTTGATCATATATAACATACTGTAGACACTTGTTGCGAAATATCCCTAGGAAATATAGTGGAGGGTAAGCTTGCGATAGAGTAAGTGCGTCCGCAGTAGTTCCATTCCGCCGCTTTGTTCGAGCAAATCTTCATTGTATTATATGCTAGACCTGTGAATAAAGTGAGACAAGCAAACACGAGGTCTGTTCATAATTTTCGGCTTTCCTACATAATTCAAAATCTCAAGCAGATTAGGGGCTGTACAGCTACGAACCGTACCTTGAATAATTCGACAGATCTTTTGTCAAAACAAACCACTTTTCTAAATATATGTAGAGGACCTTTTGTTATTAGAGAAAATTGAAAAAAGTAACGTCTCCTTTCCCGAAACTATACGATATGAATTTCGAATTGAAGCAAATCTCAATATTGTTACCTCATCTCTCAATATTGTTATCTTCTCGAAACTCTCTATATTTTTATTTGCAATTAAAACTTCCTTTTTAAAGATTTTTCCTTTTTTATAAGAATCCCACTAGCTATTATTTATGAGTAAAAAGTTTTTTTCAATATGTTTTTCAAATCTAATCAGACTTGAAGATGTTTTAGAAAAAATACTTTGGGCTAAATGCTTCGTTATATTTTGACGAGAGTTTATATAATGTTCGATTTTAATTGAAGCTGTAAGAAGCGTCTCTTATTTATGTATTTGACTTTTAAGAACAGCAAATTAAGCAATCTTTATAAAACAAATCATACGGCTTCCAAGACGGACACCAGCGTATCTTGTCGTTATTGGCTAAACATCAGCGTGTCTTGGCTTGACTGGCTGAAATGTAAACTTCAAAATCTCAGTATCAAATGGATTCAAAATTAATGGACAAAATTTTGAAGGTCAAGTACATGGTCGCCTTTGAATGCACCGTTTTATTATACCGTTATACAGTTTGTTGTTTAATTACTTAAAGTAGAATAGAGAAAACAGTCAATGGCAGAGAGTAGGGAGAAGCAATCGGGGCACAAGGCGAACAGTGGGTCTGACCGCGACATGGAGAGTGGTGAGTCGCAGAAATCGGGCCTCAGGCCGACCGCTCGTCCCCCTGCAACGGTTCTACGGCCCGATACAATAACACTGGGGCGAAAACAAACGAAATTCTGACGACGACCACGGATAACATTGCATTAGTCCTTGTTGCTTTAATTGATGGTATAGTCTATCAAACGCAGCATCTAGCTGAAGGGTACATTCGAAAGCTAAGGCAACGGCGTTTTCGAAATACTCATTATATTTACAGGTATCTTGTAATGATCCCATAATATTGGATTCGACAGGGTGCATTTTTTCTTTGACAGCATTGAGTTATTTAGCCGAGTTATAAACTGCATCCTTCAATCGCCGACATCTCGGAGCCTCTTTATCGCAGATACTCGTTGTAACGTGCATTGAGAAGCTGAGATAACGAGGTTTTCAAAAAACTTATTATATTTAGATGTAATTTGTAAAGAAACCACGATATTGGTCTTTTCAAAACTTCGTTATCTCGCTTTCTTAATGCACCTTACAGCGAGAATCTGCGATTAAAATCTTGATGCGAACACATAGCGGTGTCGCTTTATAAGAGTTTGAATACGACATAGCCTAGGGGCGTGTATCTATCAACTTTTGAAGAAAATGATCTGGGGGTGTGGTTATTTTCTAATTTAATTGCAGGTTTGAGCTTGTGACGTGGTGTCGTCGGGCCACGGGTGAGGGGCGCGGGGATCGGCCCTGCGAGCGGACCCGAGCCGATGTTTACATCGGCGGGCGCGGTGAGGAGCGCGCGCGAGGGGGGGGGGGGGCAGGGGCCGCGGCAATCGGGCGTGCTCGAGTATGTTTTCTTGAGGGAAAACCTTCAGTTTTGGTTTTGGGCTCGAGCACGTCCCGACCCGAGCCGTGCCCAGGACGAGGGCTCGTTGCACCGCCGAGCCTCGTCGTGGCCGAGCGAGAGGGTACGGGAGAGACAGCCCGTACGGCCAAGGTAGGCCTCAAATTCTTAATGCACGCGGAGAGAGAACGCGGCGCGAGCACTTCCCCCGGTTAGGTGAGAGGGGTGCAGGCGACTCCCTCGGTACCTAGGTGGCCTGCCAGGGTTGCCGAGGCCGGCGAGCGCCGCACGGGGATTCGGGGTCGAAGCCGCAGGGGCCCCGCAAGGGGCCCGCCGGGGACGGCCTACGTCGACCCCGCGTGCGGACAGCGGGCGCTGTACGCCAGGAGGCGAAGGAGTTGTGCGGCGGCGGGGCCTGTCCCGCCGCCCGCGAATAAATAGTTAAAGAAAATTAAAGTGCGCGAGTCATTATTGTGCCCAGCCGTCCCTCTTCCCAATCCAGATAACCGTCGCGACCGGGTCGGCCCGGCCGGGTCCCTCCAAGGCGATCACGAGCCTGCGCGGAGCAGGACGCGCACTTGGGATGGCGCGGCGCTCCGGGCCCCCTCGGGGACAATCCGGCTTCCGAGGAGGAGGCGCCCCGTCACAAGCTGATGGATTTGGAACTTCAATAGCATTTATCAACAACGCATCTGCATTTACGTTGGTTTTTACGCTCTCGTAAACCATATCATTGTCACAATTGTTCAGCTTGATTCCTTATTTAGTAATACGTTAGATTAGATCGATAGAATTCTCAAATAAAATTGACGTTTTGTAATTATGAAAAACCTACATAATTGCTAGTGCTTCGCGGAAATAAATGACATACTGCGTCTCAGTGTCCAGGTATTCAGCGTCTTCGGGGCGGGTCGTGGTTGTCATCTCTCAGTTTCGCAATCGGCAAGAAAAATGTTTAGAATTACTTCAGCAATCCGGTGGTATTGCCGGAGACAACTAATTTAAAAACAGCTCATTTCAGCTTATTTAGTCCAATCTTATACCATTGAATGGGTAATTTTTAACACCTTATCTTTCAGTTAAAAAAGGGGAGTATTCACATTTAAAAAACTTGACTCGATTTTAAAATGACTTGACCCCGAGCCGAGTGGGGGGGGGGGGGCAACGAGAGTCGCGAAATTCCATGCGCCGCGGTCTGCTGCGGCTATTCAAAGAGAAAAGGCATTTAGGTCCGCAATCGGCTCTTGATCCTCGGCTCCTCGATGATACGATTTAACACGTGAGGGCCCGAGTTTGAGCAAAAGAGAGAGTGCATTGCATTTTCGCTAATTTTATTACAGTTAAAGTTAGAGAAAGAGAGATGAAAGAAAGAATCGCACCGATAAGAAATAGACAGAGATAGAGATAGCATTGCACACGGCGTACTCATTGGGTGCACGGAAGTGCATAAAGAACGAGTAACGATATATTATTTATAGCACGCAAATATCCGGCGTAGAGAGTGTATCGAGAAGGGCACCCTTATACCAGCAAGTGCCCAGGCTTGCTCTGCCATGTACGCAGATTTTGCATACGACAAACAGCGAATGTATAAGGATAGAAAGTCCTTAAGTCGCGAACAAAATTTTAGATTTATTCTTCAAGAATGAGCGAAAATTAGACATTTTTGTTGTTGATATAGAGTCAGAGTTGTGTGGGTGTGCGAGAGAAAAGGAGGAAAAGATTTGCAGTTCCGTGCTTTATTGAAAGCTATGAAACGTTGCGCCTGGCTACGCCGTTCGCCAGGTAGTTGCCTATTCCCCGTCCCGCGCGGTCCACGGACCTGCCGAATTTATAGTTGGGCGCCAGGCAAGTCTACGCCGGCTAGCCCCGCACGGATCTTTTATTCAGAAGGGCGCACCACGAAATATTGTGAAAAGGAGTCGATATACAATTTTTTCGGCCTCCTCGTGCTGTTAATGGTTAGTGCAAAAATTATTTAGCAAAACATTTGGAGCATTGGTAAACAGGCTGTGTGTCTAAAATGGCTCGAATTTGTAAAGGGCGTGCAACCATTGTGTATCACGCACTGTCTATCGCCGACACAGTAGCCGAAGATGCTTACACGTATAATTACGCAACCGCAGTATATTAGCAATTCATGCGTGGTAACGATTCGGTGTACCTAGCTCTTGCCATTGCCCTGCTCAATCCTGTGTCCATGCCACCTCTAGAGCTCCAAGCGGCAGTGCTCGGGGTGCTTTTACTTGAGAGCATCGCGAAAGAGACAGAGTTTGAAATTGACTAACGCCTTTTTTAGAACGATTCGAGCACGATCCTTCATTGGCTAAAGGTGGACCTCCATCCACGAACTGTATTCATCGCAAATAGATCACAGCAAATTTTAAAGAAATACCAATGAAATACGTGAATATCGCATAGATTAAAACATCGATTCTCGGTAGTCTTAAAGTTTTTTGGCTGACCAGGTTTGTTGGCATTCGCGCGAAAGCTACAGAGACCAGCTGACCGTTTCTTCAATCGAACGCGAAAAATTACCCTCGAAACGATAAAACGCGCTGAAGAAAATTGGTATCGGATTATACAGGTGGACTGTTTTCAACGTGAGTTAGGCGAATTGCGGGACAAGAAAACTTTTTCTCGAAAGAGCTGCTTCGCTAAATACTTGCCCTACTTGGATAATCGCGGAATTCTGCGCACAAAACTCCTCGATGAAGACGTAATAAACAGCAAACCGACTATTCTTCACGGTAAACATCTTGTAATTAGAGAAATAATAAAAAACGTCTACCTTAAGCATAGACATCTAAACTCGGAGGGCGCGGCCAGGCCCGCTCTCTCCCATTGACTGTCTCCTCTACTCTTATTCGATGCACAGGGACTGGATTTTCACTATTTTTTAAATGCGTATCTTCGCAGAGAGGCTGTGATGTTGTGACTTGATATAGAGCGAGAGAGAGAATGACCGAGCGAGTAAGAGAGAGGCGTGAGTGCGAGAGAGACGGCAGTATTAACGCGTAAGTGCGTATCGACCTCCTAGCGCTTACGTGAGACGCGTTTGGGACGTACGGGTGGGCAACGGGCCGAAATTCGGCAAGAGCGGCCGGCAGCTCCGCAGAAGACCGAATCGCTGGGCCGCAGGACAATATGGCGCCAATTCGGCAGGCTGCAGCAGTGGCCTAGAAAAGCCGCCGTAGCGCCGGCCAAGCCCCCCACACTTGGACCACTCAAGGAGTAGGGATCCCCTGCAGACTTCGTCGGCCGCGCTATGCTAAACGACGAAGCGCACGGTGGAGAGCCGCCGCGGCCATCTTGATAAGGCGCCGGTCAGTGGCAAACACCGCCGCTGTCGCGCCACGGCATAGAGGAGTCACGCCATACCAGCACGACTCGGCATGTCGTGCTCGGGCCAACCGACGCCGTAGTCGTCAACACTCCTATTGGCCATCCAGGAGAGGCCGGGGTAATAAGACGCGGGGCTGAGGTATATAGCAGGGCACGCGCCTCATGGCAACACGGCCGGGACGCCACTCGCCGCCGAGAGCGGATTAGATAAGGACAAATTGTATTAGTTAGGCAATAAAAAAATATATGTATAAAAGAGAGTCTTCATTGTGTCTTCGCTTTCCCTCCCTATTATAGTTCATAAGACGAGAGAAACTCGTGCCAGTGCCTTCCCGCCGAGTCCAGCGGAACCTCCCCAAAAGAAGAGTCTCCACCGGCTAGCCAGGAACCGCTCACTTGGCACCCAAAAGAGATTAAAAATTCAGCGAGCACGCCGATAGACCGTCGTGTGGCGGAAGGGCCTCCCCTATAGTGTGCAGGAAAGCAACGCGTTACAATCATCATACGGTAATGAATGAATTGTGGCAAACGTTTTTTATCGTAGGCTTAGAACGCCTGTTTAAATTTATTGTCAGTCGATGTCTTGGGTATAAGCTACATCTAGTCGGATCATCAGTAGCGGACAACTACGAAGTTTCCAAATGGCCGCACTACGGCGTGCGGCTAGCTTCTCGTATACTAATTAATTTGCGCCCATCCGCTCACTGCGGGGTCGATTATTTGGGACGACGACACGGAAAAAGATGGGGAGCTCTTTTTACATATTTGACCACGCGAACCGTACATATCGAAATCGCAGATAGCCTCTCTACTAGTAATGCTATTATGGCGAGTAGACGAGGTATTCGCCCTAAAGAATCTATTCGAGTAGAAATTAAATTCGCCTGATCCTGCGTACATGGAGGGAGTATGGGAGCGGTTGATCCGTTTTCTTTTATATCCACGTCGAAATGGCAAACATGAGACGTGCCGTTTAAACGAAACGATCTGGTTTTAATAATCAATTAAGTGACACAGTGTAATACATGGAAAAAGGATGTAATTTTCGAAATTTTCCCGAGCAAAGACAACCAAGTGCGAGCATCTAAAGTGCAAAATAATTAGATTACTTCATCTTTGTTATTTAGCGCAGGGTGAGAATTATTGTAGTACAGATTGACGCCATCGAAGTTATTACGTGTATTTCAAATTATAGGTATTTGTTATTGTAAACGGCGATATATTACATTACGTTTATTTAGAATACAAGAAAAAATGTATATTTTATTTATTGTGTACACACTGCTAGTTTATAGAATAAAAGGTTTGTAGAAAAGGGAGTTATAAAGTTTGTGACGTGAGAGTAACTTACAAGCCGGCCGATCGCGAGGCCCGCACGAATAACCGTCATGCGGCGTCGTGTGTGTCAAAAAGACGAAAAGTTCGAGAGTCTAGAGCGCCGCGGGATAGGTCACGTGACTCCCGTCAGGAGGGCCACACGCGATGATTCAGCCGAACGGCATTCGATCTGGGTCCGTCGGTGAGAACACACGTGAAACCATTCGTCCTGGGTCCGTCGGTCTGTATAGACACGTGGCATCCGGATTTCATCGCGAAGAACAAAGAGAGTTCATTCGTGAGTCTGGTTGGGATCAGTCTGCGAGTCAAGGAGTGCATTGTCGTGAGGAGTGCGTAGCGGAGCCGACGATTTGCCCCTTCGACAACGTGCCCATTGAGTCTGGGCTTGTTTATCAGCCGGCCTCCCGCCTTCAAGTCGCCGGACACTGGGACGCCGACTTCGACAGCCATCGAGAGAGCCCGCCTGCCATCCACGACCTCCACGCCCCGTCTTGACACACGAGGGTGTCATAGCTCCACCATCCAGGTTGACTTCTGTACGGTACTTGCGTTTATTCTCGCTCGCTCTCGACGTCGCGACCGCGCATTTTCTCACTCCCCAAAATATCCCGGTCTTGCCGTCTCGCGTCTGCGTGCAACTCCAAATAAAGTGTTAGTCAGTATTATTGTTTGTGTTAGTGTAATTTATTAATTGCATGTTTTCCCGTGACGTCGCGAAATTATTCTAGTGCCTTGAAACGGGACCTACTCGTGAGAGCGTCTCACTCTCCGCGAGCACAGCCAGTACAGGTCAGTCCAGTGCGGTACGCGTGGTGTAAGTGATTTGGAGAAGGGTGCAAAAGCACCTGGCGCCCGAGTGGTGCAAACCACTATCCAGGCGCGCTGCCTGGAACAAACTCCTCCAGAGAACTCGCACCCATCGTACGTCTGGTATTTCCGACGCCGGATCGCGTTCAACAAATAATCCGCGCGTCGCAAGTTATATAGTAATTTGCCGGTTTTCGGAAGCTCTTCGGAAGCTCTTCGGAAGGTCTTTTAAGGCCGCCTTCAAGCTACACATCGTACTCAAACTGTAAGTGACCAATAATAATTTTTATTTTCCAATTTAATTTATTTAACAATTTAAAGTTTAATTTAATCTTAATTTAAAAAATTTAAGTTTAGTTTGATTTTTATTTTATTTTTTAATATACTTTCCTCAGACATGGTAAATATCATTGATTTCTCTTGATTGATTATCAATGATCTCTCATGATGATTTTACGTGCATTACCTTTTTTTTTTGCTTGCATTGCCAGCAACATATGCCACGACATGCATATGCCAAAATTTTTTTTGCAAATAACCGAGTAGAGAAGACGCATAAAATTCTAATAAATAAATCAATTCTAATAATATACAACGTTTTGCTTTTTCTTTTACATATAGTATAGAACTATGTCACGTGTCAGTTACCGGGTGGCTAATCTCGCCCCGGATCCCAGCCACCACGCGACTTCAGGACTTTCCTTTCGCATTTGCTCGCGAATTGTCACATGGAAAATCCGTTGACACGGCGGAGTAAACCTGGATGCTTGCTGCTAAGGGGCGCGAAAATAAGGGAAAAAGGCGGCAAAATAAATATATGCGCGAATGTTGAAATATTTAATATTTATTATAATCCAATATAATTTTAATACCCGACAATAAATATAACGCGCGTGCAACCTAACGCTATCTCTCTCTTTCGCCACGTCGAAATCGTGGAATCTAGCAAGGATGGAGGGCCGATCGCGCGCCTAATTGCCTTCTCTCTTTGATTAAACGCCGCGACCGAGCGCGCTAATTGCCGCGACACGCCGAAATTTGCGCCACTCGTTGCCCCCCACCCGGCTCGGGGTCAAGGCTCCGAGCACGCGCTCAGTTCAGCGGCAACCACGACCAGATACTCGTCGCAACTATCTATCTTTTTATTTCTCATTACTCGAACTATTTATCTATTTATTAAGATTTTAGAAGCCTTTTATTTTTTCTACATATAGCAAACACATGTGATTTTTCTTGAAATATATCTTTATAAATTTAATGTAGATACACTCAAACCTTATAGAACTGTTATTATTTTGTGGCGTGAGCGTCCCTCCGGGAGTCATCTCCTAACTGGACGACTGATGTCTTCATGACTAATTGTGCGGACAGATTAGGCTAAAATTATATAACTATTAATTATATTTAGTACTGTCCAGTCTATGGTCAATAACGCATACTCATTTGCTGCTGCTTTCCCTCATCCCTCTAGCCCCTTTTTGCAAATAATTTGCTTTTAGTAGGTGTCGTGTAAATCGTAATAACTAAATGTACATTGCTCCTATATCAAGATTTGTTTGCATTTTTTTATGCTTCGTTATTTAAAGTAATTTCGTTTGTTACATAGTGACTACAGCATATGTTACGATATTACGAGGTGCCAGGCATTTCATTTGATTCCTGGTCTCCATCCAACTGCTCCACACGGACTCTTCTCTCACGTTTATTCGACGAACCACATCTTCCGATGCCTGCTTTTATTGTGGCAGAAGCCAAAATTATCCGGTATTTCAATCACCGCTATCTTTGCGAGGATGCATCCGCGAGCTTACCATGCTCTCAGATGTTCAAGATAATTTAGAAAACTAGGTAAACAAGAAGTATTGAAGATCCGACTGCGGTAAGTGCAAGGAAGAGAATCTTAGATAGAACAAGATCAACAGATTGGCATAAGAATTTTTTAGATCTTAAATCATATTCCAAATATTTATGAATAAATGAGTGTTATAATGTATAAGTACTATATTTTTTGGTCAATATAGACTGTTGAATTAATTATTAAGAAAATAATGTTTGATAAAATCTTGTTTTATCTCTCAATCTAGGTATCACAAAATATACAAAAACTAGGCTACAAAGACGCAAAACTATAAATTATTTATAGTGCCGTAAGTGTATCCATTGTTATATATTTGTACATATTAAGCTGCTATATTAAAATATATATACTAAAATACATATTCTCGATCTCGAACAAACAAAAGTGTAATAAAAATAAAAATGTAATAAAATGTTCTAATGGAGATTCAAAGTCTGGTTAAACATATTAAATTCTTAGAATACACAACCATGATTAGAACATAAGAAGAACATAAACAGAACATTATAAGCAGAACGTTTCATTAATGTTTATTTAAACCATGCAGAATAATAATTATTATAATCCGCACTTAAATAATAAGAAATTATGACAAATTATATATAACTGGATGTTTATGAGTAAATAAGTTAATAGTTATTATATTAATTACAGATAAATTATTAAACAATTAAGTAAATAATAATTAAATTTTTTTGTTATGTTTTTAGTATATTTATAATATATTTATATTTATAATTATATTTATATTTATAATTATATTTATAATTTTCAAGAAAATTGTAGAAATAAATAAAATTAAATTAATGGCTAGAAAATTTATAGTAAACAAGAATTAGCTAAGTATTAAATAGCATTTTATCCTTTTTATGTTTAATAATTATTCATACATGATTTAACATATAAGACTTTTAAATACAATTTATATTTAGTATTTTCTTAATGTAATTTTATAATAATTATTCATCATTTGTTATATATTTTTTGAATGTCATAAAATTTCTTAACAAAATTTCTTGAGAATTAAATATTGATTAATCGATTATGTTTTTAGTTATTTACTGCTATTGTTTTACAGTTTCTTATTAATAAATTATAAAATCTGAGGATACTAATTATACAAAATAGGCAACTTTATTGAATATAACATTTCATTTTCTTTTCTTTTCAAAAACTGTAATTAATTACTTATAAATCTTACTGGGATGTACTATCAGAAATGCTTTGTCTCCATGTAGCATGAAATGGTATTTTTAAAATCTTTACACGCGTTTTTGGTAACGCAGTTAAAAGAAGTTTTTGCAGATGAGGTAAGGGTAATATTTCTACTTGTGGATTACTTAAATTCTGTTGCTGCTTATCATCTGTTTAAAAAAAAGAAATTAATATTATATTTTACACAAACAATTAAAAAATTATTTTAACTCACCTATTTCATTATCTTGATCACTTATAACATCTTCAATTAGTTTTAGACAAGGAACAGGTTTTAATACTGGTATAGAATCACCTGTAATTTGCTTACTCATTTGATTACACTGATCTACAAATAATTCAGTAACTCTTAATAATTCCTGAGTAACACCCCAAACAAAATGTGTTAGATTATTGGACAATTCTGTTACGCCACCCAGAATCATATTATTTGATGTTGCAGATTGTGATACGTACGTAGGTATAATAAGTAACCTTTTAATATTTTTGCAATTGGATAAATACTTATCAAATCCATTTTTTACATCAAAATTTACTAATTCTAATTGAGTTAAATTCTTCAGTTTAGAAATTCCTTCAAGTATATCAAAAGTACAGCAAAGTCCTTGTCCTTTTTCGAGTCGTAATCTTTCTAAATTCTGCAACTTAATTAACACCGTTGTTCCAAAATTTTCGGGAAAATCGGAACACTCTCCAAGTTCCAGGGTTTCAAGATTTTCTAGAGAATTCAAAATTTCAATATTTTTTTTACCTAGATCCTTTACAGATGTTATACTCTGAAAAATTATAAAACTTTAGGTAAATTATTATTATTATTTATTTTGTATTAATTGCATATGCATAAAAAATTATTTTTGTTTCATACGTTATCTTCATTGTTTTTATAATTTCTAATGCTTTAAAACTTATAGTTCAGATTATTAACATGCACATGCATATGTACCCAAACCCAAGTGCATATATTTGTATAAAACAATAATAATTAAATTATAATAAAATAGTAATCGTTGTAAGAAAAATCGATATTCGTAGCGGATGTTAGGCTCACAGATGGTGATAATATTAATATAACATACGTTATAACGGGCGCCAGGCGCTGGGCACGTCAAGGCCAACGTGCCACGGGGCAGGAAAAGATAAACAAAGAAAAGGGGCACGAAGGTGAATTTCCGGTGCGAATCTAATCAGCTAGGGGCGGCACTGTGCTCTCGGCGCCCGAGAAGCTGACGCCTTGACAGGGACGCGCCACTGCGATCCTGAACCCAATGCGTTGGTGGACGATGTGCACCCGCTCCTACGTCTGAGAGAGCTGGGCGCATTGTTGGACAGACAGGCGCCCGAGCCAGCTTAGGAGTTCCCAGTCGAGCTGAAATCGGACGCCGCACAAGTAGTTGCGCAATTGCGCCAAACAGTTTTTGAGTAAGGCAAAGGCTCGAGCGACAACCTCCACGCAGCTGCGTAACGTGGCTGACTTGGCTGCACCGTTGAGCCGATGCATAGGACTGTAGGCCGGGTGAGCGGAAAACATAGGCAGATGCAGCGAAGCGAGCACCGAAACAAGCGCATTGGATTTCTCTTTCCGGCACCGAGTCGCAAGGTCCCACCCTGATCTGTCAACTGGATTAAGGTAGCGAGACTCGATGGTAGCTGAGAGTAGAAATTGAAGGTTTTCAATTGCGGGCGCTATATGACTCAGGGGCGTCGCGCAGTGTTGAGCCCGATCGGAGTTTAAATCGCGGCCACTGCTTATCGTAGACTCTCTCTGTGCCGATGGGCTTTTGTACCGATCGCAGGTAACACCACACTAACCTTTAAAGTGGGTGGGCTCACAAAATCTCTTGAAGTAGCAGTGATGCTTGATTTAGACACAGACTGTTACCTAGGCGTGAACTTTGTCAGGGAGTTCAAAGCTTTGCTTGAGCTCTGTAAAGATACGCTCTTTTTCAATGACTCGAAAAAAAGCGTAGACCTGAAGCTTACCAGTGTAAAAATGATAGGTCAGGGCACGCTAAAGTTAAAAGTCTTTTCAACTCTTCAAGTCTTTCACGCACAAGTTAAAAGTCTTATGTCGCGCATAATTGGAGATGACGCAGCTGAATTAGGGTATACTACTTGGATCGAGCACACGATCGATGTTGACATGGTCGAGAAGGAGATGCATGCTCAAGTACAAGAGATGCTTGATAATGGTGTAATTGAGCCCTCCTGGAGCGCCTGGTCCAGCCCCATGGTAATGAAGGCTAACAGGAAATACAGATTCTACGTAGATTTTCATAGGGTCAATGCAGTTTCTACTGGTGATGCATATCCATTGTCCTACATGGACGTAAATTTCGCAAACTGCAGAAGGCCAGATGCATTAACCTTGGACCTGAGCAGTGCGTACCACTAGACCCCCTTACAGGAGCGATCCAGATAAATAACAGCCTTTACCGTTCCTTTGCCTAACTAAGCACGATGATCTGCGCGAAGAAGCGACAGATAGCACATGCGCAGCATCAAGCCAGCAGGCGCAATATTTCGACATCAATCGCCGTGCGCCGATTTCGCACATAGCGGATGAACAGAGTGCCATAGTCGTGAGCGGGCCTACTGAATTAGGCCAAGGCGCTGAAGCGTACAAGCCTATTGCATTAGGCAATGAAGCATTGGCGATCGCGCCCAATGCGTTAGGCGATGAAGCATTCAGTGTACCTAATGCGACGAGCACAACCGTAGCGCAACAACGTGCTCCGAGGACGAGGGGTAGAGACCATCCTCCGAAAAACACGGTCTGTGTCCGACCGAATCCTTCATACGAATACTTTTATATCTCTCAATCACTTAGTTACTGCCCTTTGTATTTGAGAAATAGTTTCGTCTAAGAGTAATGACTATTTATAAGGATTAATAGTAATCGATAATGAAGATTTTTGCTTTTAAACGCTAATTTTGTATAAAATCTCTGTACAATCGCTTACATTCTAGTTTCTACTACTAATATTGATGATTCCACGTGTTTTCTCGAGAGTGCGTTTACATTCACAACTTCATAATTTCAGTTACTGTAAACGATATCAGTAGTGTCGCGTCGTCGGCTAATCGACTTCCTTGTCTGTCATCGCAGGTAATTACCGAGGCTCTGCAGATGCAAGCTGATATCAGTCGAGATTGGAGGCTAATCAAATACCGATGAGTGACACCGCAGAAATGGCTTTATTATGTCGGTACGAGCCTCGCTTGATCTTGCAAAGGATTGCTTCTCTCCCGGAAGCAAAGGAGCATAGTTAAAAGTGACGTCAGTGACTAGTAGACGAACGAGTTTGAGAGAAATTTTTTATAAATCGGAGTAAGTTAGGGACATACTAAAATTTTGCAGGATTTTCTATCACTTTCTAGATGATTCTTATTATTTGTTTCATTTTTCTATTGCTAGTAAGATATACCAAGAAAAGTAGTTATTTTTGCCATTTTAATAGTAAAAAATATTATACTGCACATATAAATCGGTAGATTTATGAATAGGGACGCCTACAGGAGAATTTATGTGAGAGTTTAATAAGCGACGGGGACGAATCGGGGCAGGAGAAGCTATGAGGGTTGAGTCAGGGGGAATCGCAGGTATACCTGCACTCCACTCAAGTCAGCCCATATATAGCCTGAGCCGCCAGCATGTTGCGTGGCTGCCAATAACAGCTGCATTATTGCCCGGTGTAAATTTCAATGAAGAGATGTTTAATGTCTCCGGATTAGAGGCAATCGGCAAATAAGTTCGACCTCGAAGAGAGAATCACTAAAAGGCTTATAATCTCAAGAATCTCGAAAATCAAAATTACTTTGAAGAAATCTGTTCTTCAAGCGCTTCACACAACTGACCCTCTATTACGCAAGCTCTCTGTCGAGCGAAAATTACTTGTTCGTTATTCCGTGCAAATTGAGATCCATGACTTTTCAGATGCAAGCAAGCTAGGCTATGGGACTTGCTGGTATATCCGTACGCAAAGTCAGAAGTCACTTTAATGAAGGAAATGAATGTATCTTAACTAGAGTTATAATTTACCCTTACCCTCGCGTGTTTGTATAGCGATTCCATCTCCATTTTTGACTTCAAGATCGATGCGATCATTTTTGGTTTGATTTGATGACAGTTCTACACTGGCTAAGAAAAAACCGTGACAGAAGGTCTTCAATCGCGTCATGTCAGAACCGCAGATAACCCGGCTGATCCACTCTCAAGGGGAAAACTCCTTGCAGAATTCGTGAAAAATAGAACATCGTTCGGAGGATCATATCCCAGACAGCGAGTACATGGCCAATTCAATCGTAATTTGAACGTATACAATTTCATGCAGTAAAGTCTATGTGCCTAGTGACCGAAGTTAGGCTTGATTTGCTCCTATCTTGCGTTTTTTCCTAACCTCGGATCATGCGCGTTATCGCACTGCTCTCAAGATTTCGTACACGGACGCGCCGAGAAGACGGTCCACCCGATTCGTTTCTCATTACGGAATTGAGGCTATAATTACATTATGGCTGAGGTGCAGATTATCAAAATCATCCAGATGAATAGTATAGCAACCAGATCATACTTATTTTCTTTTTAGAACCCATCAAACTGGATTGTCTGGTGACACTCAATCCGCCTTAGATGATCGTAGACTCCTCTGTGCAGGTGAAAAACTGAGTCACTCGACATACCCAGCAAGGCAAAACATCCGATAATCCTACTTTTTAAGCATGCATCACGTATCAGGTGCGGAGGATCGTCTGGTGACACGCGGTGCATTGGATTTAAGCCTTGGACCGTGCAAGTCAGAATGGCGGACTTACACGACATGACTGTTAGCGAAGCACCCACGCGTTCTAGCGCGCAGGTATGGACTACTTCGGACTTATTGTAATTAAAGAAAAAACTTCGTAATAGTCTATGCGTGACGTCTTCGTCTGCGTGGCCACAAAATCCATGCATATTGAGGTATGCTACGCCGATTCGTGGGCCGCCGAGGCATCGACTCCGACATCTATTTCAATAAAGTAACAAATATCGTCGGGGCAAACAACCAGCTCAAGGAACTTCGCGCTTTTGCGTCAGAATCGTTCAGTAAGACATTTCGTCGTTTGCTTTCGAACGAAAAATTAATGTCAGCCATCCCGTCTTATTGCATTTTGACGGATTATGACAGGCCGTAATGAAATCATTTATATACTACCGAGATGCACATCAGAGATGCGCCCTCTTGTCATCGGCTCAAATACTGATATCGCATCCAGGCTACCTGGCGAAAAACCGCGCGTAAATACGAGGTTTGTCCCAAAAGTATTGAGTCTACCTTTATACGTCCGCATCAAAACTTCCGAGCGCCCTCTGCGGCATATGGGCGTCACCAGTAAATCTTCACGAACTCATTAGCGTGCGCGGTTAGTGCCTAGACATGTTAGTTCGTGAACAGCGTACGTTTGTTTAGATTGTGTTTTTTGAGTTCGTCGCATTTTGTTATTTGAAAAAATGACGGAAAAATTAGAGCAACGAACTTGTATAAAATTCTGCTTTAATCTTGGAAAAACTAGCTCTGAAACAATTGATATGATGAAGATTGCATTCGGAGAGGAGTATATGAGCATATCAAGAATAAAAGTATGGTACAAGCGGTTTAAAGAAGGCCGTACGTCAATTGAGAGTGATCCTCCCTCTGGCCGACCTTCCAGCTCAATAACACCAGAAAATGTCGAGCGTGTGCGACTTTCAATTGAAGGAGATCGTCGATTAACTGTGCGCGAGCTAAAAAGTGACCTTGGAATACCAAAAACTATTGTTTGGAGAATTTTAACCCAGGATTTGGCAATGACTCGCGTGTGTGCGAAATTTATACCAAAATTGTTAACGACTGAGCACAAGAATCGTCGCTTTGAAATCGCTCAGAACAACCTGGAAATGGTTTCTAATGATGAAAACGTACTCAAAGCGACAGTCTTTACAGTGGAAGCATTTCGAATCGCCAAGGCCAAAAAAAGCACGTCAAAGTCGTAGCAAAATCAAGACAATGCTGACTGTTTTCTTTGATTATGAAGGTGTTGTGCATCACGAATATGCTCCGAGAGGTCAAACAATCACTAAAGAATACTACGTTGAAGTATTAAAAAGATTTCGTGACGCAATGCGAAGAAAACGGCCACAGTTTTAATCAAGCGGTGATTGGATGCTTCACCACGACAATGCACCAGCGCATTCATCGCACCTTGTGCAGCAATATTTAACCCTTTCGTGCACGTAAGAGTTACAGCTAGGGGGTGGATAAGCTGTTACTACTTTAAAGGGTCCCGACCTGCGCTGAATCTGAATCCGAGGTCAGATTTTGAAAATTCAAGATGGCGGATCCAATATGGCGGACAACATTGCAAAAATCAATATTTTCAAAAAAAAAAAAAATACTACCATATTCTTTGTAAAAAACCAATACAAACTATTCCTGATGTTTTTTCGATTTATCACGTAGTTTTGGCGTAAAAATTCGCAAATTTAGCGGATTAAAAAATTCAAATTTTACATGTAATAAATTACATGAAAATTCTGAGATTCATCGGGAAATCAAGGATGGATCACGGATTCCTGTTGCTTGTCCGAAAGGGTTAACAAAACACCAAGTCGTACAGTTTCGCCAGCCTCCATACAACCCTGACATAACCCCCTGCGATTTTTGGCTCTTTCCCAGACTAAAAACTCCGCTTAAAGGATACAAATTTGATGAGAAAGAGACGATTGAAACAAATATGACGAATGCACTGAAGGCAATTCCGAAAACTGAATTCCAGGACAGCTTCAGGAAGTGGAACCAGCATTGGGAATGTCTGATTCAATTAAATGGGGATTATTTTGAAGGTTTTCACTTACCCGGTGATAAAGAATAACAACAATACGGAACTACGAAGGTAGGCTCGATATTTTTAGGATAAACCTCGTATTTCGTATGCGTGTTCACCGTATAGGCGTGTCCAGACTTTGTCCACTGCGTGCAGGGCATGTGCTCCCGTGTACGTAAGTAAGGCTTCGGAAGTTTTTCCTTTCTCCTTTAAGTACCATATAAACCTATCTTTTTGACTCAACTGAAACCCTTTCATTTTTTCCTTTCACCCTTTTCTTCCCCAATAAAATAACAGAAACACTTGGTGTTCCCTAATATTTGTTCGACTCCTGTTTTGCTTTTATACTGTCTATCTCAGCCTTGCTCTTAACTGCAATGTAACACACATATTGAATACTTGCGACCTTTAGGAGTATCTTAATGTTCCAGAAAATGACCTAAAAACAAGAGCGAAGATTGCGACAGCTGCGGCATAAACGGTGTCAATATTGAGTCATCGGACTTTAATTAAATTAAAAACAATAATCATGGTATCTCCTTTTCCTATCCTGTTTTACTCTAAAAAGTATTGTATCCTATTGCACGGTCGTCTTATCTGAAAAATTAAACAGTGTAACATTCTCTGCAACTGCATACGAGGAGAGCACTCGCTAAATATTACGCAATGGTATGATTTCGAATATTTTTCAAGAAAAACATTTATATTTAATTATCACTTAAATAAACTATATACTTTATTGCTGCGTTGTTTACCCAAATACGATAATCTAGAAATAAGACCAAGATCACAACGTTCATGCATTTTAAGTACGATAAACCCACTTATATCCTTTCTTATATTCCTATGCAGTTATACTGCATTAGGAATATCTCTTAATCGTGAAATTTAAGCTGGTGCTTGACAGGGGTGCTTTTTATATGTATTTTGTCAAATAATCCATGTATCTCTCGACGACCTCACAGCCAAGCTTCTACACAAAAAAAGAACTTTTGTCCACTCGCCCGCCGAGTTGAACACACCTCAGTGCAGTACAATATAGTTCAGTGCATCCAGCCATTCTCAGGTTAACCTAAGCATCTACAGGAGTGGGGTCCCACCCTGCCGCACCATTGAGCAGCAGCTACCGCCGCACAGTGGACGCTTTTGTCAAAAAAATTTCGGCTTTCTTATAGTTGTCAATGGATTTGAACGATTAAAACAGCAAAGGGTTCAGAGTATTGTTTTTTTACATATATGAATGTGTACATGATTACAACTGTACTTTTCTCAAACGTTTTTTAAATATTAAATAAACATTTTAACAATTCACTTTTATACTTATTACATCAGAACAATGACAAAATATATCATCTCGAGACTCCACCACCAAGGAAGCTCGACTAACATTTCAGGCTACCTTCCACCATCAGGACATCGGTAAGCCAATCATGTACATTTATTCTAACATTACAGCATTCCCCGGACAAATGCCCTCACAAGGGATCCTCCTCACATTTATGATGACCCTCGCTCAACCAGCTAAGCAAATCATTGTGCAACTTAAAAACATCATTGAGCACAATTTGCGTCTGGAGTCTCAGGTTGCAAACATGTTTTGCATAAAGGCAAACTCCTCCCTACCGGCGGAACCGGTGATACTAGCCTGTAGCCTAGGCTTAAGGGGAGAGTCTGGTGTAGGAGGTTAAAAAAGCAGTATTTCAGCGATTTTTTTAGAAGGGAAAGAAATAAATCAGTTAATCTAAATCTTTATACAATATTGCACTATTTAAGCTTCACAAAACATTTTTTTTTCATTAAAATATAATAAAATGTTTACTTTATGACCATTTTACCTGAGCACCTCACGTGCGTTGTTGCCAATCGGTGCCAGTGGTGGCGATCGAATGAAGCACCTGAGACAATGTAAAGAAATTTTTTAAAATTTTTATAATTTTGTTTTCTATGTGAACTAAAAAAATTCCAAGAAAGTTGTCAAAATTCAACTTTTTTCGAAGTTTGAAAAAAATTTCATTTTCAGCAGCAAAAATAATAGTTTAAACAATAATTTCCCCGAACTTTTTTAATTCATATAGAAGGTTATATCACAAGGAATCTAGAACACTTCGATTTATTTTGATCGAATGTATAATTTCTTTCTAATCACCAGTACCATTTTTTAAAAGTCAAAAAACGAAAACTCGAGAAAACGCGCTTTAAAGTTTTTGGTAAAAAAAATATAAGTTTTCAAGTATTTACAGTAATTATATGTTAATCTACGGTTTCTGTACCATATAGTGGCCCTTTCTCTACCTTAAAAAGCTCGTTCTGGCCCAATGCTTGCAATCTCGTTGCTGCTCTAGCTTCATTACTAGAAAATAATGCAATTCGATTTTCGCGCATTACGCAGTTCGTGACAACTAAGTCAGCAACATTTTTGCACTTGCAGCCAATAATTTAGTTCAATTCTTGCATGATGGTTAGTACACCGGAGTAAACTGTTGAACATGCCAGTTGCCATATATGCTACAGCATTGACTATTTTCTGTCCAGAATTTGATTGGATCACCGTATAATAAAATGAAACCGCGCTTCTTCCATGAGTCATCTCCCGAAACTTTTAAATGGTTTTCTGGTCATCCATATTCAATTTTTTTTTTCTTTTCGTTTACGGCTTTTTTATTATACGTTACAATAGATCGATGAGCGAAGCAGGCGGCTTCAAGTCTGCTCGAACGGTTGCACCTGCTCGATGCACGGACACTAAATCTACTCTAGCTTTGAAAATACGTAAAATTTGCCTCTAAAATTTTTCACACATATTCTTGAATAGATTGAAAATCGATTCAAGAAAAAAAAAATCTTTTGAAGCTTGAAAAACAGAGCATCCCTTACGACCACAATGGCTAATCACGATATTAAATATCACCGAGTGGTAATAATCTCCCCCGGTATCTGCATAATCTCAGAACGGTTACAGATTTTCGTAACCTTTCTTAACGCCTTGAAGTCAAAGAGACTAAATTACTCCACTCACCAGCTTCTTGAAACAGACAACTGGTAGTCATCATCTGAGGTGTTAACAGGGCGCTCTAGGATGATGTACTCTTCGATGAACTCGGATGCAGTCGAAAATCAAAGGACGAAAAAGTCTGATCAGTCATTGTTGTCTACTTTGGCCCATCTGAACAAATGCTAAGGTAATCTTCGATCTTCACTCCTTGGGCAGACTTACCGCCAAGGTCGAACCAAATTCAAAACCAAATGTAAAAACAAATCAACCTCGCAGTGAACACGTTGCATGCTGGCGATACAGCAAATTATTGGTAAACTATCATACCACTTCCCGCCCCCTCCATTTAAACCAGCAGCCCCAGTTATTTTCTAATTTATAATTCTTCTAAGCAACGCTCTTCTTGCTGTCTCGCTCAGCTCGACTTTACTAGAAATATGTAGCATCCATAATTCCCTCCTGCTCAATTGTAATGCATGTAACATTTGAGAAAAACTCGAAATCTAAGATTTTCTCGAGTCCCAACAAATATCTTTGTTGATTATATTACTGAGACTCACCTCTGACCCTCTTTAAAAATGGAAGCAAGGATAACGAAGTAACGCCTACCAACAGCTCGTTGCAAACTTTCTCTGTTTAATGTCTCTCATACTCTACTACCTCACTCTCCTAACAATAGAATCCATTGATTGGTTTCACCTTAAATTTGTCCTAGAATCCTCTACATTCAAGTATTAGACTTTCAAAAACCCTCAGGACATCCACACCACCGTCAATAATCTGACCGCAGATATTCTTAAACTCACAAATCTAGCAATGCACTGTACAACTGTCTGCGCCCGCACTAACTTTCCAGCTCTTATTTGTTCCACGACACGAATATCGGGCGGAGAAACTGGAAACGTTTCGCATCTTCCAAAATAAAACTTTTAATAACTTTATTGAGAAAGCTGACAAACACCCCAAAAGCACCTGGAAAGTTGTCAAAAAGTTGCGTAACCGGAAACCTCAACTTCCTGTGTTAAAATTTAACGGTATTAAATATTCTCGGTTTCCGGAACCGATAGGCAACGACGCACCAACTCCGTCGCGTGACCGAAACTTCTTTACAATAGTTTGAATAAATGCCGGAACGATGGCCTCATCTTAAAACTGATTCAACTCCAGTATCCACAGCGTTTAATTAGTACGTTTGAATCATACCTTTCGAGTCGCGTTCGATTTTAACCGCGAAACCTTATGCCACCTCCGCAGGAATGCATCAGAACTTCAAACCTGCTCCGTTGCTCTTCAATATCCATTACAACAATGCTCCAATCAACAAAATCATCTCCATCACCATGTAATGAATTTCTTCCCTCTCTTCTAACTTGATTTCGTAAAAAACGTCTCTCATTATCGAAAAAAAATCAGAAGCTATCTTTTTTTCTCGCAAGCATAAATTTCCTCCGCCTATAATGTTTGGCACACATTCTTATTCTGCAATAAGAAAATTTACATCCGCCTTACATTAACATTACATTACTATAGAAAATGCATACACTTTTGTACTGTCACATCAAGCAAAAATCTTTAGCTCTTGATCCGCTTGACAAAGGTAACAGAAGTAGCTTAACATTCAATAGCTATTTATAATTAAAAAGTTAAAGAATACTGTAATAGAAGCCTTTATGTCTAATTTGAATTTATGTAATTTTTTAATTGAATTTTAAAATAACATTGTTGATTCATTATTATTAATTTAAGAAATAATGTAATGTGTATATATATATATATATATATCTTACTCACCAAATGTGTAATTTTCGTCAATTTTAATAACGGCATTAGATCTCCTTGCAATGCCATACCACTAATTGCCTTTAGCCTTAATTCTTTGCAATAACTTAAATTACTAACGTGTTCTAGGTTGAGGTAATCACACTTAATTGACATAGCACTTAAAACTTGCAATTGTGGGCAATTTTTCATAACATCTTCTACAACGGATGCTGGACACCGACACAACTCTAGTTTAATTAGGCTTGTTACTCTCGGTATTATATTTATGAACTTTTTCCAAATATTATCAGTTTCTCCAACAATCAACATTTTTCTTAAATCCAAATGCTGGGTTCCTCGACTTCTAAGTGTATCTGCTAAACCATCCCAATCCGTTACTTGGCTATTTTTCATTCGCACCGTTTTCCACAAAGAAGGATGGGCTGCAATATCTCGCCACATACGACAAACTCTAGCTGCTCGAAGTAGCTCTTGCACTTTTAGATATTGAAAAATACGTGAAAGAGCATGGTATCCAGCACAAATCGATACCATAAAATGTTGATGATGATCCATTTCAGGTGAAATTTGTTTTTTCCTATAAAATAAATAGATTTATTTATACTAATTATCTTAAATAAAGAATAAATAATTGCATAAATCAAGAAATTTTTTATTTTAAACAATGTAACTAATTAAAATAATATCAAAAGTATAATAGAAATAGATAGAAAAAACAAGAGTAATATTACGATTGCAGTCGATAATAAATGAAATTTTCAATTTATATTATGTTCCCTTTAACTTTATTATTAGTATTATTATCAGAATTATTGTTATCGTTTTTTATGTTACTTTTATTCTTGTTCTGATTATTATTATAACACAAGCATACATTATTATAGATTAAATCATAACAATTTCAACTTTTTCGTGGCGTAGCCGAAAGTAACTATTTTGTATAACACTATATAATTGATCAACATATCTCAATCGATAATATTCAGTAATTGAATTTTTTCATATGTATTATACATATTAGGTCCTTACACATAGACTGATTATATTTTCATTCGAAAAGGAGACTAAGTGAGATAAATTGGTACCATTTATGATAATCATAACATTTATTTTTTTACCTTTTCCCATTTCTGGTAGCCTGGTAGGATTTTGTCAAAAGAACAATATTGGCTTGACAACAATCAAATCATTGACTGATTCAGGGAGCATATACACGCATATAAATACATACATAATTTATTTAGTGGAGTTATATACAGATATATCGATGTTTAATTTCCCCAGAAATTTTTGTACCAATTCCTCTAGGGCGTTCAAATGTGCTAATTATAAATGTTTTGAAATTAAAGAAGATTACGATTTTTCTTAAATGTTAATCTTTTATATGGGCTAGCATTAAAACCTATTTACATATTGCTCAGCTTTTTCTAACTTCTTAAAAAATTTTTATCTAAACTACAATTCATATCCGTATTCATCAAGAAGTATTTAAACAATAAACAGAAATAAATTTATAAATATATAGATATAAGCCGTATTTTTAAAACAAAATTAGAAAGAGTATTAATTACATTTATATTCACAATTTCACTAGCTATCGAAAAAGCAAGTGCTATTCGATGACTGTTCATAATTATTTTGTATTATTCACAAACAAAAAATATATACGCTAGAAAGTTCTGTTTTATTTTTAAAGTAAATGAATGTTTTGGATAGACTTACAGATTTGTAGGATGAAAGGATGAATTTGTAGGATTAATTTATTATGGAATTAATATGTATTAAAAGTGGTCTTATAAAATAAAACAAAGTTTAATTCGATGTTTAATAACATGTAAAAAACATTACACATAATTTATAGGCAATATCTCGAAAAATGAAAAGTAGTTTCACATATTTGTTTACTTAAAAACTATTCATTAAATATGAGTAATTAATTTATAAAATTTTTCAGTTAAAACTAAAATAAACAAATTTTTTTTCCTTTTATTTGTAAACTTAATTTTTACACTTAAAGTTTATCAAAAAATTTCAACAAGTAAAATAATTATGGAAAATATGTAATTGTTGATGATCAAAAATGTCTAGTTCACGAGAAACAAGAAATAAAAAAAAAGTTAAAGAGAAAAATATTAAATAAAATACATACTATTCTTTTATTACTTACAATACTTCTTTTTAATTGAATTATAAAATTTTATTTTTAAATTGTTTTGTTATAGTTTAAAGATTAGAAACTGTATATTGATAGCGCTAGTCGGTCTGTCGACTTTGTAACACGAATAAATTACAGATATAAGAGTTTACCTACTGCAGCATCGTAGTATACTTAGTACCTTTGAATATCTTATATCGTCCCATAGTTAATCCAGTTTTAGACAGTTTCATATATAGGGTATTCGAAAAGTATGGACACACCTCAAAATCTCGGAAACTAGTAATACTGGAAAACATTAAGTACAAAAGTTTCTGAAAATTAAATACCTCATCCAATGGTGATCTTGAATTTGACTCTGGGTTCGACTTTTAGATTCATTTGAAGGTCAAGTCCAGTATTTTTAAACGTGAATTCCTCTTTTTTGAGTGAAATGGAAAGCGGGAAAAATTCCTATTTAATAGTATAATGGTATTAAAGGGTATAAAACTGCCATAAGTTTTACTATCAAAGTTTCTGAAAATAAAACGGTACATTTAGTTTGGTAGATATAGTTTTGGATTAGTTTGAAACTCATATTTTGAGTTTTACAGTCCGGCCAATGAAAGCGAAATGCTGGTGTCCAGCCAGTGACGGCAAGATGTCCAATTAGCATCTTTTAAAAATTGCTGATGTTCGAAAAGTCCTTCATTATTCAATTGACAATAGCCCATATGATTATAAAATTCTGAAACCGTCTTTTGTATCATATCATTTAGGATCGCTTGAACCACTGGCATATTTCATTGAATCAACTCTTCAAAATTTACAGGTTTTGTATCATAAATATTGCTGTAAAATTTTAAACGCTAATTTTAAACGGATCCAATACTAAATCTATGGTCAAATCTTTACATGTCAGCGCAGTATTGTCGTTAATTGCATCATTTTTATTCTAAAAACTTCGATAGAAAAACTCAAGGCAGCTTTACACATATTTCAACATATTTAGTCGAATGTCTGTTATATACTTGATAATTAGATTCGATTTAACAATAACACTCGGGCTAATGCAATGTTATCCGTGGTCGCCATCACAATTTCGTTTGTCTTCGTCCGAGTGTTACTGGGTTGCGCCAAGTACCGTAGCGGCGGAAGTGGCTGCCCGACTTCTGAGACTCGCGATTCGCCTATAACCACCTTGCAGTCACTCCACCTTCTTGCCTACTAGTTGACAATTTTGACAGTCACCGAATGGACACGCGTTTAAGCCTGGAGAGTGCAGCCAGGCCCGTTGTTCGGCTTGCGGCCCCAACTTCTTTGCTCTCCCATTGACGGTTTCCTTTACTTTTATTCGATGCACTGCGGCTAGAGAAACCGTGCTTTTTGATCGCGGAGGCTAATTTTTTACCGTTTCTTAAACATCTATATCTTCGTCGGGAGGCTTGTTGTTGTATTGTAGTTGCATTTCCAGTGTATAGCTAGAGACATCTGATTAAAAAACAGGCTCTCTCTCTCTCTCTCTCTCTGTGCGCGCGCGCGCTCGTGTTTGTATTAAAAAAATTATATTTTATATTATTATATTTTAATAAAATTTTGTGTTATGAAACCAAATTGTATGCTAATTTTTTACAAATATAAATATATATATACCATTTATAACTTTAACCAACATTTTACTGAAACTTTAGCCATTCACACAAAAACGCTTATGTATTTAGAATGTTGCGAATGATCACCTATATATCAAGAATTTAGGTTAAAAATAAAACAATGAAATTTTGTTTACTTTATGTTAACCTAATTATTTTATAAATGATTTATTTATATATAATATAACATTTTTTATGAAAATGCAACTTTATCGTGTAAAATGGTTACAAATGAATTATTCAAAGTATTGCCCATAGCTAGCGACAACTTTTTCCCATCCACGAATTAAGCCATTTTGAGATATCTTCATATGAGCGAAACTGCTGATTAGCCAGACCACGTGCCATCAAGCGGAACAAATAATAATCGGACGGCGCAATATATGGCAAATACGGCCGGTAGGGTAGGACTTCCCATTTGAGCGTTTCCAAGTACGTTTTAACAGGTTTGGGGACGTCAGGCCAAACGTTATCATGCTACTGAATCACTTTTGCATGCCTCTGCTCGTATTAGAGCCGCTTTTCGCACAGTGCTCGACTTATTTCCATCAATTGAGTTCAACACCGTTTCCCAGTGATGGTTTGGTTCAGTTCTAACAGCTCATAATAAATAACATCGCCCTGGCCCCACCAAATACAGAGCATAACCTTCGCAGCGTGAATATTCGGCCAACCCGACGACGTAAAAGCGTGACCAGGCTATCCCATGTAACGATGCGATGAAGAAATCTCTTCCTTTTTGCTACTGGAACAATTGTTCATAAGCGAAAAAACGACGTTCAATGTCTATTGTCTTCAAATCCTAAGGAACCCCAGAACCTTCCGTTTAAAAGCAAGGAAAATAAGACGTTTTCAAGCAACCCAATATATGACGCAAAAACAATATCACTAATGTGTCAAAGCGATTTGTTTATCATATGTTTAAGCTTGGCTTATGATGTTTTGAATATGTCACAATCGCAAAGCACTTACTGCTGGAGTCATCTTTTGAAAAACAGCGGATACTTAGTTGTGCACCTAATAAGAGGAACGGATAGCACACATTGACATGGAAAACTACAGGGCGCACTACCTGAACCTCATCTTTGGGTACTCCAAACATCTAGACACCTAATAGATACAGATTTGTACACCTGGAGATGAAAAACTACGATGCGGACTATCTGGACCTCATTTTGGATTACCTCGAGCATCTATTCCTTGATTTAAACGTTTGACAAGGCGTTTTAATCAAGTAAAGGACATTTAGATAATTTTACTTTTACGATAAAGAAATGTTAGAACTATCTGTTATGGAAAATGAATTATTTAATAATAGTCTTTGATTGTAATCCCCATTCAAGCTTTAGTAAAATATGCATATTGATACATATCTATATTTAAGAATACGAGGTGTGTTCAAAAAATAACGAGAATTTTTGTTTTATGAAAAAAATATTTATTTATTCATGAATATCTATTCTGTCCCCTTCAAAGTAATCCCCCTCGGATATAATATACTTCTGCCAACGCTTTTTCCAATCCTTGAAACACTTTTGAAACTCGATCTTTGTAATAGCTTTTAGCTCTTTTAGCGATTCACTTTTAATGTCATCTATGCTTGCAAAACAACAGCCTTTTAATGTTCTCTTTATTTTTGGAAATAGAAAAAAGTCACATGGCGGCATATCTGGCGAATATGGAGGCTGAGGCATCGTTACAGTTTTGTTTTTGACCAAAAATTCACGAACAAGCAATGAAGTGTGAGCAGATGCATTATCGTGGTGCAAAATCCATGAATTGTTTTGCCACAAATCCGGGCGTTTTTTTCGGATTACTTCACGCAAACGGCGTTGAACTTGTTCCTTATTGATTGTTTGACCTTGTGGCAAGAATTCATGATGCACTATGCCATTAAAATCGAAGAACACAGTGAGCATAACCTTCACATTCAACCGCACTTGTCGAGCCTTTTTCGGTCTTGGCGATCCAGAATGCCTCCACTGAGACGATTGAGCCTTAGTTTCGCGTCATAACCGTATACCCATGTTTCGTCACCTGTTATAACACGTTTTAGTAGTTCTGCATCGTTATTTACTTCATTTAGCGAATCCTGAGCAACTTCCATTCGCCGCTGTTTTTGTTCAAAATTCAACAATTTTGAAACGAATTTTGGTGCCACACGTTTCATACCCAAAACATCCGAAAAAATTTCATGGCATGAGCTAACTGTTATGCCAACATCATCAGCGACTTCTCTGATTGTGATTCGGCGATCATTCATAACCATTTCTTTCACTTTTTTCACGTTTTCATCGGTTGTTGATGTGCTTGGGCGTCCGGGTTGTTCGTCATCTTCAACATTTTCACGGCTATCTTGGAAACGCTTATACCACTCGTAAACCCTTGCTTTACTCATAGCAGACTCACCATATGCCTTTGTTAACATTTTACAAACTTCACTACACTTTATTTCATTTTTTACGCAAAATTGAATACATACGAATTCAATTCATTCGTATTCTTTGATCCATTTTTTTTTCACAAACGAAAATTGCCGAGCTCGAAAAAACACGTCTAACGTTAGCGGCTGCCACTTAAAAAGTAAGCAATGAATATTGCTGAAAATTTTATCGTACTTCAGGGGCATGTGTAACAATATAATAAAAAAAAATTTTATACAGGCGGACTCTCCAAACCCGCGAAATTTAAAAATTCTCGTTACTTTTTGAACACATTGTTATTGACATTATTATTAGACATTGAACACAACCTCATACATTGTACGAAGTTTTTATGTGATCGCGTCTCAAAACAGCATAAAATATCATCTCCACAGTTTTAGTTACGCACACTTTACCAAGATGACAATACATCAAACATTCTAATATCGGGATTGTAATTTTTATTTATAGTATTTCATTCTTTTTTGCAGCATTTTATGCAGACGTAGACGGACAATAAACCATATATAGGCTGTCACATTGAGGGGAACTTTCGGATTAAGAAGAAGCGCACCAACAGCTACGGTTAGAATTCAGTTGGGGATAGATGGCTTTAATGTCGAAATAATGAGGACGGCGGACAAATTTACCTACAGATTAACATGCAATGGCGAGTGGACAGGAAAAGGAAATGGTCGTGCAACCATACGGAAAGAAACACTGAAGGGATCAATTTTTAAATTCCCTCAGGAGCATATAACCAAGCATCTGTGCTTCGAACAACGGTATAAAACCAGAGTTCTAAGTATAGAGGATTGGGCTAATAACCTAAATTTAGGAGGAAAAACGTGATACACGGACGGATCCAGAACAGACAGGGGTAGTGGATACGAACTCGGTGGACCAAAACGGATATAGGACGTAGCATACGAACTAAGGAACATAAAATAGTTTTTCAGGATGAAATGGCCGCCATAGAAACGTGTTGAAAGATGTATAAGCATTTTTACCGACAGCCTAGCTTCAATTAAAGCACTGCAAAATACAGTACCACGTCGCACCTGGTTAAAGAGACAAAGTGCTCTTAATGATCTAGTTAGGAAGAATAAGGTCTGCATAAACTGGATACCGAGTCTCTCGAGCTATAAGAGAAATGAAAAGGCAGATCAACTTGCTAAACAAAGCGCCAACTCAAATAGGTAACCTGAAAGGGAGGTAGGAGTAGCATACAAAGAAGGATGCAATGCTCTGAATAAGGTGATAAACAATGAAATTTTGGAAAAATTCTCGAACATTTAATTGGTCTAAGGAACTGCTGTTCAAATATACTTCAAATAATTCAAATAAACATAATGTAAAACTTGTTTGGGAAATTCTAACCGGACACTGCAATTTACGATGCTATACACATAAAATGAAGTGAGACAGTAGTCTTTGTAGATGGTGTAATGAAGATAATTAAGAAACTCCCAGTCAGATTCTCTGTAAATATATCGCCTTAATAGAGCACCGATGGTGATGGCTGGGAGCTGGAATTGTCGAACCAGTGAATTTTGCAGAGGTAGATATAGATAACCTACTTTCTTATTGTAAAGCTTTAGGGATTACAAATGCCTCCATAGATTTGAGACCTAATCGGGGGATAGAAATACACAGGTAACAATGAAGTGTTCCTGACACTTCGTTCATTCGAATAATAATAATAATCATAATAATAATAATAATAAATATAAATAAAAAATGCCACTCGCCACTTTTACTGTCTTTCATACATATGACATTGTTTGCATTCTTATCATTTTTTTGCATTCTCATCAAAAATATTTTTAAGTTAACTAGTTTAGCTTTCAAAAATCAAGTAATTCTATAAAATCTTGTTGAACCTCATTGTTATTGTACATTAGGTGATATATTCTTATATATTCCTGCTAACGGTTTATTATACAACCTCAAAACAGTGCTCAATTAATTATCCCAACCCTCGCAAATGCACTAGTAGGTACTTTCAATCTGCGACGGTATTGGGTAAAACAGTACTGCTCCGAACTTTTCGGTGCATGTCCAATGAATGTGCTTCGCAGCTTCTGTAGCTACGGTCCTGACCCGCTTTAAAATCTACAGCAGTAGTTTCCGGAAAGCCTTTTGTACGTATATCTTCAAGTCCGTGATGGTGTCGTTCAACTTCGATTGAGGGGTGCTAAATCGTCAACTTTCAAAATTCTCCCATGTTTTGGCTACTGATTCTTTATCGTACATAGCTGTTTTTAATTGCGGATAATGGGTGGCGGTGAGAGACACCCTGACTTAGGTTTTATGTTGCTGTGCGTTGTCGCTGCATGTTTTATACTATTACCATATCCTACGGGTTCTCAATTTATCTTCTCTAGAATTTGAAAAAATCTATTATGCTGTGTGGATTTACTTTTCTCTTGTTCCCGGCCCAATCTTTTTACCAGGTATACATACCGGTATGAATTGAGCGTCAAGAAATGTCTCGATAGTTGTGAACGAGCCTTAATTTTTTTGTTTGGTTGTAATGACAAGCATATTTAATATACATCAAGCCATTGAACAAACAACGTCATATTTTTTCCTCATGTGAAAAATGTCGAACTTTATACAAGAAAGTAATGATTTGCAGAAAGCATTAATTTTTTGTTTTCATTTGAAGAAAAGTGCTGCAGAATCAAATGCTTGTCGAGGCATATGATGATCATGATCTATCAGAAGCAACATGCAAAAGATGGTTTTCAACGGTTTAGAAATACACACCAGTTTATTCTCTTATTCTATGTGCTACAATTTAAAGGACCACTGCCTATTTACGATTATTTAACTACCGCTCCACTATCTATTTTCTTCTTTTTAAAAAAAAGAACTATCCGTTTGAGCGGCTATTTATACCAATAGCATATTAGACGGCATTTAAATCGGGTAACCGAAGGATGAAATTATAGTTGACTCAGGTATCACAGAACCACAAAACTTGCTACAACTGCTCTCACCGCCACATCTGATCTCTTCCTTCAATTATCAGTAATATCTATGGCTAGACCTAGATCGACGAGACCTAAAGTGATTAATATATGATGCATCCAGTAATATTTTACTGAAAAATAATTGAAGTATTACATCCTATGTTGATTATTTAATAATATTTACTGCGGTTGAATATGAACTATAAAATAAAAAATTAACCTTCTTCATGTACGTACTTAATGTACCAGCAATGAAAATCATAAATTATAAAATTTAGTATTTTTTGAATAATAACTATCCAAATACCCAATCATTAAAGATTAGTAATCTACTACTTAATTTCATTGTCATCGTTCTGGGAGGCTAAAATTATCCAGTTCAGTCTTCACTCTGTAACATACAATATACATTTGTTCATTGATATACATCAATTATTAATATCATTAACTATATATATTTTACTATTATAATATTTTACCTGAGTTTAATTATGAGCATACTCATCGGCTAGTTTTTATTGCTAGCAGAATACAGTTTGAAAATAATTATAGTCATTTAGCAAGAAAACTGAAAATACAGAAAACAAAAACAAAAAAATAGCGTGCAAATTACTACTTACTACGGCTTATAAAACCAAATAAGATGCAGCACAAATCTGTAAAATCCAATGAAAGGAAAAAAAACCTTATAGACCGTTCTACAACATGTACAAATTAACATCCACGTTTATGAATAATAGATTAAAAATAAATTCTGATAAATTTTTATCGTCGAATAGTGATCCTTGATGAAACATGAATACTCAATTGATATTACGGTTGTAGAATAGGCAAATTACAACGATCAGCTGGAAAAACGACTATATTTTTGATTTTGAATAGCATCTTGTTTCTTAACGATTCGAAAAAAGGAAAAATGATTAAAAGCAACTCTTTCTGTACTGAATTGATCCAAATCAAAAAGAATAAGAAACTGCACTAGACGTTAAGGAATAAATATATTTTTGCAATACATCTCACCTCTAGCGTTTTTTAAATTTGACACTAAACAACTATTATTATACATTAAATCTTGTACAGGATACTCTAGGGAATAAATAAATACAGTTGTTAATTTTTGTTGTTAGCTTTATTATTAATGAGTAAAATTTTGCCCGACGTTTCGTTTATAATTTAACAAACGTCTTTGATGGGGCGGCTTAAAATGTGTACATCATTGAATGTTCACATTCTCACTGATCTTTCGAAGAGGCTTGTTAAATTACAAACGAGACATCGGGTAAAATGTCACTGATTGGAATTGTCACTGACTGAACTTTATTGGAACTAGATCTGCAAACACATTTTATTTTATTATTTTTTTTAAATATACACCCGGAGTGAAAAATGTACAGTGTTCACAAGCTGGATATTATCTCCATATATCCTACCTACCTAGACACTAAATGTTATTGAAATATATACCTGGATCTAACAATTTATTATGCGCAGTACTTAAACGTCATTTCCGTGGTTCCTGACCAACTAAATTGCAACGCAACCTTTTACAATAACGCATAATGTGGCATACTGCAAGATTTTATTTCCTTATATACTAACTAGTTAGTTTCCAAATACTTGCGGATTTAGAAAACGGTATTTTAGCAGACGCCACCTAGTGTTTGCACAGAGAAATAAATGGATACGAAAACTAATGGATATTAAAATAAATTTTGGAACAGAGGTAAAAGGTTACACCAAAACAAAGGATTAAATGCAAAATCAAATGACAAATTCGAAAAGACGATCAGTTCGCATATATCTGTTCTACATTTGACTCTAGTCGGACTTCGAAATATAACTTTTATTACTATATTGTATACTAAAATTTGATTCACAGTGTGTTATTTATACGAAATATAAGACTTATTCAATAACTATATTCGAAATATTAGTATACTGTACATTGATTTTTACAAAAACCTTTAGTTATATTTATCATACCTAACTTTACTACACTAAAATACTAGCTTTTAATATAATATATAAGAATAGTCAAGAAACTATATCTAAATATTAATAAAAAAATACACCAAAATTTACCACACTACTTCTCTCATACCGTGTTTGAACACGTATACAATATCTTTAATTTAGCACATAAGTTTTAAAAGTAAATTTATAAGTTTATTACTGAATGAACCATGACAATGCAAGTAAACGATCAGAATTCTTTTATTTCGACTTAAAGTTTTAGTTATTTTTGCAACTATCGTTTTGGTAAGTGATATTTCAGTAAAAATTCATATTGATAAAATTAATATATTTTTATTAGAAGTATATACACCTATGTTTCATCGCCCTTAACTTTATAGACACAGCCAAGTGAGTAATCAAACAATATGAATAATGAGGAAAACCGACGGTACCCTTACAAATTTTAATTTAGTTGTAGTCATCACGATCTTCACTCCTGTCTCCAGGTTATTCCTAGGATTATTAAGATTTACCTGAAGATTATGACTACATTAAGCATATCTTACACCTACAGAGTTAAAAGCAAAACTGAGATCATGAATGTAAAGGCAGAATAGGAGTGGTCTTTTAAAAAGCAGCAAGTTAAGAAATTACTGTTTACAGTCTACCACACGTAAGGGCTCTCTACTAAATAGATAGACTCATAACCACTCGAGCACTATCATTAATATATCGAATCATTAATATTAATTCAATGTTGTCCTTCACTTAAAGTCGATACGAAAGTATAGGAACAAACTGAAAATTAAACTTATCGAGGGTAAGCTCATTTAAGAACCTAAGCTAAGCTCAGACAAAACTTTTCGGAGCATTAACAGTGATTTACACTTACATTATTATCAACGTAGCCCAATGTCATCGTATGGTTATCAACAACAAACGAACTAGTTATAACACAAATGCACACCGAGACAGAAACAAAATCATTTTCTGTTCCAGATTTTAAACTATGAAGCAACCTACCATCTGTACTGCATAATCCGCCTACCCTATGGTCCTTCAAGTGACTGGTTATAGAGCATCTGTACGAAATCTATCTCATATTTGAGACAAGCATTTTAGTATCTCTTTGTATTTATAATGTATATGTGTGTGAGACTATGCTGACTAATAGGTATTACTTAAAAAATTAAATTATAAATACGACTGCGCTATATCTAGGAGATTTGGTTACCTGTAATTATCGTTTTGTGTTATGCAATATTTTGTAAATTATTTTACAAATAATAAATATTTACCTATTTATCATCGAGTTTAATAAAATTGCACCCAGCAGACTCAATATTAGAAAGAAATCTACGTGTCCCAAAAAGAGTCGCAGATGTCTTGACAATATTAAGCCTTAAGGGCGTGGATATGAACAGTCTGACACTCTCCTAGCAGCAACCACTGTACATGCAGTTTCAGCCTTCAGGTTATTCTTGGAGAAACTAAAGTAAATCTGGACGTTACCAGTAGAAAAAATGTTTTATCTGCGTGGAATAAAGGACATAATCAAGGTCATTAATGTAGAAGCAAGTAGAGGCTCTAATACAGAACACTCATGGACATCTAATATGGTACGATTAGATACGCACTAGTCCAGTACAAAACGACCCGAGAAAAGTCTTTACCTCCTATAATTTCCACTGGTTGAGATGTTACATATGCGCAAAACGCCTTGCTAAAGTCAAAAGGTAAGTGTAACGTAACCAGTTTGTTATTCAATCTGTTGTGAGAAGTTCTTTTGATATTCATAGCAAGACAGTTTCAGTGGAAATGTTTTTTCTTTAACTAGCTGCAAAAGGTTGAAGATCTTGTTAGACACTAAGTGCAAAATTAAAAAAGAACAATTTTTTATTTCATTTTTGAATTCTACAAATGAATGCAGATCAATGAAGTTTTCAAAACATTCGAAAAATTAAAATAGTTACAACTAGAAATGTACAAATATTATAATATTTGTAATAAAATTGTAAATTTTTGTTATAAATACATTTTAAAATAATAAATTTGGCGTAGACTTTCTTTTGAATCCATTGATAATTTTTCAAGACTTATAGTTTAAAGTGTAGGTATATAACATATAGTATAAAAAAATAATTTATTTAAGAAATTATAAAAATGACTCAAATATAAACTTTTTATTTTAAATTAAATAAAAAATAGAGTGAATTTGTATTTCTTAAACATTTAGATTTTAAACCGTTATAAAAAAATTTATTTAACTATTTTCCATATTGTCGGACTTAGGTCTTTGATAAGACATACTCAGGTGCCTCAAAAACAGCTACCTTGGAAAATATTCTGATAAAGTACATAATATCGTATTGACAGTCTACCGATAGCCGGTGCGCGATATAGTTGAGGTTATTAGGCATCTCAAAAGACTGCGTAAATTATATCTTACATAACATTTTCGGCATGACGTTTGACTACTTCAGACCAGAGTTTAACGCAGCTTAAGTAGAAGCCAAAGGGGTTTTTGGGACACTGATCTACTGGTACCCATCACAGACAAAGGAACAGTCGAAACAGTTAATGAAATTCAGCGAATATGCTCCGAAAAAGGCGAAAACTCTATGAGCCGGAACGGTGATCTAATATGAGATTTTTGAAGTGGAAAATGTCAAATTATAATACATTTAACAGTATTATATGAGGCTTTTTCGACAAGATTAAAACTTTTAAATATAAATATTAATAACTTAAAAATTGCTGATCCAGTAAGGTCTAATTATGGCACACTGAAGATATGTCTGCAAAAAACTCCTATCTACATCGTCATAAAGATCAAAGTTATGAATCATGCAAAACTTCAGAATTCTCACCACTCCACAATTGATCATCGTGATTCTTCTTCTAAGTTTAAAAACTTAAGCAATAGAACTAAAATAGGTGTAAATTTATGGATAATATTGTTTATGAACAAAAAGGTAATGCGAGTTGATAGTGAAAAACTGATGATCTAACTGTCCTGGAAACGTTTATACAATCAGCTAACTATAGGTATTTTCAAAGAACATGTTCCTAAAGTCATGAACACGTCCTTAAAATTATTGAAGGAATAAAAAAAGATTATGCCTCTTTATTTTCATGCCCAGATGCAATGCGCACACACGCAGAAAGAATGATTGAAAATTAAAGTCTAAAATTGAAATTTATTATATTTATTAATATATAGAAAAATTAACACTAATATCTTCCAAGAGTTTTGAATAAACTTGATTCATTCCAAAACATAATATTTAAAAAATAACTACTTACTTTTTTCATTCATACTATTTTGTAAAATGATTCCTTTTCGCTGTCACTTAGCATTTACGCTATTCTTTTAAGAAATCAACAAATTTCCAAACAATGTTGATCATCTTGGTTCAAACGTTGGAGATTATTCTTAAAGTAATCAAAACTACAGTATAAAATGACACACGTACATTTTTTCAGATGTAATCAAAAATGAATGATATGCCTCAAAACGTAAATTTAGTATGAATTATCTGTTTTTTTATAAAATCTGAATAATTTAAAAATCAGTTTAATATTATTTAATAGCAATTCATTCCATTATCTATTTTCTAATAGTCATTAAAAATAAAACAAAATGTAACCTTGAAATTGTCAAATTATTAATAGAATATTGAGATGAAATAAACAACTAAAAATATTACTTTAGCAATGTGATCAAAAAAATATACAAAAATTAAAATTTACCTTTGTTTCACAGGTTGTGCCTTTAACGTTATTGATACATCCTGTTCAGCAGATCTACATTGCATTTCATTTGTTGTAGAAATATTAATATTACTTTGCTCTAGTTCGTGCAATTCAGAACTTGATTCATCTATTTTTAAATGTTTAGAGAATGAATGGTTTAATAATGGACTGAGTGTATCTAATACTGACATGGAACTTTTATCCGTAGCATTTTCCAATTCCGTTTCAACAGTGGTTTTCGACATAGAATCAATTATATCTTTATTTGAGTTGTCGCTGATATTTGGAGAACTATTTGTGACTTTAAATGAATCCTTAGTTTTATTGCTGAAATTTTTAAGAAAATTTGATGGCTTATCCGTAATATTATCTTGTTTCGTCGTGATTGCGGGTTGAACTGCCATATCATTATTTTTTGGTATAACTATGTATCTTTTGCCATCTATTAAAGCAATGTTTTGAGCTGGTATAGAAGAAATTTCTTGTTTCTGTAACATTTCGTTATTTGGTGAATACCTTACTTTTTCATTTTTATTATTTAATTTAAAATCATTATGAGATGGTAAAATGTCACAATTTTTAGAGTTGACTGACTGTAATATATTGTCTGGTTTTGGAATAAGCTGTAGTTTTGGAAGAAACCCTGCGTCATGTACTGATTTAGTACTTTGAGTACCCAACATACTGATAGGAATTAAAGGTGGTGGTGTAAAAACTGGATTTAATTGAGTTTCCATAGAATCATCTGATTCTAAATGACAATTCTGTAATTCAATAATTAATTTTATGAATAAATATATATTGTGTGTACATAGAACAGAGATGAGTTTTTCGAACCATATTTTTACATAAGAAATATATTTCAATCCAATCAAAAAAATTTTATTGATTGAAATATCATGTATAGTTCATCTTAATTTTAATTACAAAACAATAAAATCAATTAAATTATATTTCATAATTTAGTACAGATTTAATATAACATAGATTTTTAAACTAAAATATAAAAAAGACTAAGGTAATTTTTTAATTACAAATCGTCTAAATTTCAGCATTTCAGCAAATTTTTTGGAGTACCATTCCAGAATTAAGTAAAAATCATGTAGAGGTAGGCAAAATATGTAGGAAATGCAAGATGTGCCGACAACGTATAATGTGCACCTACGCACAGGCACGTAGAACCCACGTTACCTTCATTTTTATCTCCGTAACCTGAATCAATTCAAAATTTTACTTCTAAAAATACTCAGTCAATGGGTATAAGTAACACCTAGGAGTCAAATATAGGTAAAAGTGTGAATAAGCTTAACTATAACTTCAAACATATTCATCTTTATAAAAAACGTTTTGCACGAGTTTTATAACGTTAACCGGGAAACACGATGTTAACCTTGATTTTGATCTCTGACAAGATATTAAAGGTCATTCAAATTACGTTATCATTGGATCTTCAAAAATCATCCACTTTTATTTCGAATTTCAAAACCACCTGAAACAGACGTATACATTGATACAAGGTAGGTGACATTAACGAAGGGACTACAATTGACAATTTTCAAAATAAACAAATTTTCAAAGACAGGGATAGTATGAGATCGCAAGTACCGCATGTGCACTTATCCAACTTTATCGAGGAAACTAAGGAAGAGACTATTAAAATTCGGAACAATAATTTCAATCAAAGACTGATTAAAATATTTATAGAAAAGAAAAGAATTAAGTGAGCTTTAAATACATTCAATTACTAGAAAGCAGCGGAACTCGATACACAAAGAACATCAGGCATACCTGATCCAAGGTTATGTATTATTAGTTTAGAGAACGGTAAAGGTTGTGTTTCTACCTAAGCGAAAAAAACAACAGACTAACTAAATATTTTCAAACAACTAGTCTGATATCGTTTTCATTAAAGAAGATAAATAGGCTGATTAATAAATACATTAAAGCAACAGGTAGGGAAGTCTGTCCATACAGCTCTAACTAATAACTGCCTGTATTCAAATCACTACTCCAGACTTTAAAATGCTGCTGGTAGTCGACTCTGATGTAAAAATCAGGGATTCTTTCAACCACACAAGGGAGGTGGTAATATGTATACTTGATACCATATGATAATATAGTGTTTGATGTTAAATCAATTATGCAAAGTACTAGACTACATTTAATTACGTGTTACGGTATTATTTCACAAAATAGTTCCAGAATTTTAAAAAGAATATCTTTTTTATTTCATGTGTTTATATTGTCATTTCAAAATGAATGTAAAGTTCAATTAAATTAAACCATAAATTTAAAAGGAAATCATGCGATCTGTTATTAAACACTTTTAAAGATCTATAATTAATTAGGAAATAACTAAAATAGTATTATTTATAAATAATAAAACTCATCTCCTATAATTAATTTAAAAATATACAATTATTATACATATACCTTGCAAACAAAAGCATAAGTCCTTACTATCTCAAGATTCCCAGTACATTCTGGATGATATAAACATAGGCAGACGCAGCATTGTAAGCTAGGTATCAGTCCCACACTTGTTGAACATCTAATGCTACATGGTTCCTGAACTTTCATCCTGAAAGATGTGCATTAGCAGGACAAACAGGATTTCATAGGATTCATATGGAGATAAATATCAAAGCAATAAATTGTGGAATAAACAGTAAGTTATTCAGGTGAGGAAAATTTAAGGATACAAATATATTCTATTATGAAATTTTTCTTGATCCTTGTAACTAGTGATCTTAAATTCCTTATTTATAAAGAAAGATAAATATAATAATTATTGAATACTATTTAATTTAATTTAACTATTAGAAATGTATATATTATTAACATTTGTATTTCTATTTAACCTAATTGAAATAGGGTTATATAATTAAATGTTATCAGCCTCATACACTTGTGTGACTATAAAATCATTAATTCAATTACCAAAAATAATAAATTTGATCTTTTGATCTTTTGATTCTTATGAGTCTTCTTAATAATAAAAATTCTAATTTGAAAGTTAAATATCTTTTTATTTAAGTATACTTACTTAGGAGGTCTTTTTGCTTTGATTGGTGAAGGATTTTCTACAATTTGTTGGTTTTTTCTTGTTGTCGGTGAATTTAGTCGTGGTGGAGAAGGTACTTCATTTTCTGATAAAACGGCTGATGGAGATCTAATTTCTTCTAATGAAAAAAAGGTATTAGAAAATAGCATAAAAAATATTTTGTTCATTAAAAACTTACTTTTCATATTATTCTTTTTGGCTGGTAGTTTTACTTTAAATGATGAAACAGTTTTAGGAGGCTTAGGAGACGTCTTGCGTATAACGGTTGATGGAGTAAGTTTATTTATTACTTTTTTTGGTGAAATTTTTTTTGTTGAAATGGTCCCTGATACTTTCTTTGAAAGTTTTGAAGCTGGTTTATTACTATAACTATCCTATAAAATAAATGTAAACAATTATTAAAACGTCAAAATAAAAAAATTCAGTTGGTTTCTATAAAACTGTATGATTCTTACTCGTGCTTTTTTAGCATCTCGAATAATTTCCTTACGTGGATCATTAACCCCAAGAGGTTCTTTAAAAAAAGTAAAGTTATCAATTGTTAATTCACTTGTTGTAACTGAAATAAATATATTTTCTTTATTATGCATTACTTTACGCAAAAAAAACAATTTTATAAGTTTTTAACTTACGAAATTCCGTAACGTCTCGATAACTTCTGGCCTTTTTACCTTCTGGAGTATAGTAATAAATATCAGCCATTCGTCTCACTTGATTTTCTGACGCACTAGCTCTATAAACAAGTTCTCGTTTCCAGCCATACTTAAATGGTTCCCTATAGGCTGGGTTTGTAATATCTACTGAAACTTTTTGACGTACAGTACTGCCCGGACTTATTCCACGTACAGATATACTTTTTCGTAATCTACTAGAACTAACAGATGCATTGTTATTTGCAGACTTTAAGTCTGATTGTAAAACAGACTCAGCGGTTGTATTACAAATGTTTGAGTCCATAGTCATTTTTTGATCTTCAGAATCTGTACTATTTCCATCAGTCTCTTCTATTAAATTATCTGCATTTTTGATATTTTTCCAGAGAGGCATAGATATTTTTCGACGCCTTGGTCCTGAATGGTTAAATAACTCTGCTTCAGCTAGAAACACAAATTAAATAATACTTAATAATCTAACAATGAGTTATATTATAGTTAAATATTTCGTTAATATTTTTCAGTAATTCGTTAATGTTTAGTGACCCTATTAGATATCGTTGAAACTTTTTCATGTGTAGCATTATCAAAAATAAGAGAATAAGGAAAGTACAATATTTGGAATCAATTTTGAAATTCTGAATGCATTGAATCCATTAGATAAGTTAAGTGAAGATACTAATTGTACAGTAAGGTTGCTCGAAGCGATGAATTGCTCGTGTTATCACCCTACCATCTGCCCAAAGGGAAATTAAAAGGAAGGATCATAATCTCAATCAGAAGCTTAATTTTCACCGTAAAAAATGTTAGGATTTGTGACGTGGTGCTTCCGTGGCTGATCTGCCTTGGAGGGGCCCGGAGTACAAGGGCGCGCGCCCACCTTGTGCAGGACCATGGTCGCCCGGAGAAGACACGGCCAGGCTAGCCCTGGCCTGCTATGCTCGCGGCGGTCAACGCTGGTTGCGATCGCGGATAAAGGAGAACTCTCAAATAATAAGTCAAGGGGGTCTCTAGGCGAACAGATTAATTTGCGCCTGGACGCACACTCCCATCGGGCGCGTACAGCCCCAATACATACGGCGGGGAAGCCGCCAGCAGAGCCGTTAACCGGGCCATACTTGGGGCCCTCGCCTTGGTCGCCCGAAGGTATATACCGGACCGCGGGGGCCCTCGCCTCGACCTGGACGGATCATGATATGTCAGCCGCGAGGGTCATGATATGTCAGCCGCCCTGCTCGGAGAGCCGCTGCTCTCGCAGGGATAACCTTGAGGCAGGAGTCAGACACGTAACAATCGCAGCGCGAGCAGTCTCGGACTCGGCCTTATATGCGTCCTTGAGCTCAATGTTGGAAAGACGTCTGCGATTCTTTTTGGAACTGGCAGATTTCTTTCTGATATTGAGTTGGCTGGGTTCAATTCTATTAAACTCTGGGAGGGGACAGTTATGTCTTTGTCTTAGGCAGGTCTTAACTTGGAGACCACATATTGAATTGATCTGTAAAAGAATTAACCCGGTTTTTATATAGTTTTCGTTTTTTCCGTCAGTACACCACGGAGGCTCTTCGTACCAAACTGGTGCGTTCAGTGGTCTTTCCTCACTTTTATTATTATTGTTATTTTCGATAAATCACTTTCTCTCTCTCTCTCTCGCTCGCTCTCTAAATATAACAATAAAATATTTTAATGATGCGCGCCGCGCTCTCGCTTGCTTTAAATATCGGGCTCTTCTGCGTCCCGAGATACACTATCGAAATTGTGGGATCGACCAAGAATCGAGGACCGGTCGCGCGCCTAATTGCCCTCTCTGCTTGATTACACGCCGCTGTCGCGCCGAAATTCGCGTCTCTCATTGCCCCCCCCCCCTAGCTCGGGGTCAAGGCTCCGAGCATACGCTCAGTACAGTGGCGACCATGACGAGATACTCGTCGCAATCCTTAAAATTGGACGTTTTTAGACTTGTAACTGGATTCCATTGACAGTAAGCTTACGTCTTTTGAAATTTACTGAATCTTGCTACTAGATAAACTAATGCTCAGGTGTTTTCACCATCAGCTAAAATCTGATCTGATCTAATTCAGTTTTAATAATAATTCGAACCTCTCATCTTATCTATTTTTTTAATTCTTAGAAGTACACATAAGCTAGTTCTGTATGAAACTGGATTATGGCCGGACATTGTTATGCAATTTTAGTCTTTGTCAAAATCGAACAAGTAAAAATGAAAATGTTGAGAGGTTTATCGACCTTCTCCTCGTCGCGTAAGAGTTTCCTACCTAATTTTTTTCATTGATTGCATACATAAGCAAGTTCTGTGCAATTTCAACCTGATCGTTTACGAGTATGCAGTTTTATGTATCTTCTGTATTTCTTTACCTAGTACAAATCTAAAGGAAAATTCCATGGCATCGATTACAATTGTGAATAACTATTGTCTTGTTGCAAATAACAAGGAAAATTTTGTAAATACTCGCCCAAGTTCTGACCGAACCCATTTATCCTCGTACCGTTGACGACTGTATCCACACCAAAGCGTCTCGACTCAGACAAGTAGTCTAGGACATAGCACAAGGCTAGTCGTTTGACTGCCGGAGAAACCGCCACTGTACCGACCATTTGTAGCTTTCTAATATTAAGTTGACATCGAACCTGTCAGTAACAGATCACCTACTTCACTCATCTCTGTCCTCATTACATTGTATATACATTCATTGTACTGAATGTGTGAATAATAACCAATGGATATTATCATTATGTTTTATAGAAATTACTGTTTTATTTTTGATATTTATTTTGAATATTTAATATTAGTGACTGATAAAATATTATTATTTAAATTCTCCATGTGTATTATTAAATGTATTACAAAATGAAATAATTGTTATGGACCATTATAATTTTTCTGCATACAGAAAATAAATGAATATCTATCTATCCCTCTCTCTCAACTATGTGATTTCATTCCGGAAACAAAGAGTTCAATTTTAAAGTTCTGAAACTTTCGTGTCGAGTAGACAGCGTCAGTCAACAATTAGCACACGGGTTCGTGAGTATAGTGACCTTACGTATGTCTCGTCAAAAATCTCCCGTCTAATATTTGCAAAGACATACACCACTTAATATTGGTAGCGTCCCATCATTTTATCCATTCTCATTGCAGATTCGTCAGACACACAGACAGCGAGACTTGCTGAAGCTTTGAGGATGTAAATAATTTACAAAATATTGCATTAAACTTACAATCATAAACCTTATTATCTATCAGTCGAGTCACACACGTGCACACTTGGACATAATGAATAAAAGTATGCTTCAACTGATCGTGAGAAGTAAGAATACATTTAACATAGCCAGTTAGTCACAGTTAGATCCCGTTCCCTCAAATGCTCCCATGGTGAACCGTTTGTATTGCTGATCTTATTAAATCTTACTGTAGTAAAATACGCGGTCGAGGCGAGGCATGGTTCAACTGCATTCTCTGTGTGGGATGTAAACTCCGATGTGGATAGGGCCAGACACGTCGGGTGTAAGACAAAGTACTACTATTATTATAAATAAGTGGTTAAGCCAAAAAGATAGTAATGCCAGTATCCTAATTATCAGTGCGAAAAAAAGTGAGGTATAAAAAATAAACCAGGTACTTTATACTTTAAGGTGTTTCTGCTAGTATACCACTGAGGCCCTACGCATTATGCTCGTACGCTCTCTCGCTTTTCCAAATTTCATTACTATTCCATTGTTTATTTCGATGCGTCCTTGTAGCTGAAGGTGAGATGGCAAAGATCGTTAAATTCCAAATGTCACCTCAATATTTCATGTGTTGACTCATGTATAAGATCTTAAAGTTTCATAAACCACATAACCTCGCTGATCTCTTATCATGCTATACGCCCGATCGACCTGTTAGAGGGTGAATTCATAAAGCTTGTTGTTTCATGGGACCGAGCCGAGATTGGAAAGAAATTTTCCCATTTTCAAAGCGCATATCTATGAAATAGCCTGCCATCCAAAATATATAAAATACGGCATCACTCTGTATTTTTAAGAGGGCACTTGAGGAACATCTTTGCAAATGTGATATTACCGTTTTTCTCTCCGTCCATAGTTTAAGCACGCGTTTTAGTGAGTAAATATATTTATTCATTATGTGTTTGCTTGTATGAATATATAAGGTGCGGACTTTGCTATCGTCGATTTTTTTTCCAAAATTTGAGGCTTTATTCGTACAAAATAATGACCTGTTTATGATTCCAAAGAGGTTTCGGTCGCGCGCGGTGACACGACGCGACTTGACATATTAACGTAAGAACATACATACTACTACAAATATATACTATTATGTATGCTATTATACTATTTGTGTAACTAGCTGTTAGGTAATAAACCTCTCTTCATGATCAATTAAAGTAGTATAATTATTATTGTGATTCCCTCCACTTATTGTATTATTCAGAAAAGCGGAAACTAGTCTTTGTAACTTCCCTCTGAGATTCCCGCGATTCTATTAAACTGGCAAAAGCCGTATAATATTTGCGTCTATTTTTTTATACTATATCTCATCTTATTATTTAACACTGGTTTTATTATCCTTGTGCCCATCTCCCTATATCACATCTTATACGCTCGCCTTACACGTAACAATGTTCTTCTGTCTACAAGGCTACCACAGCTCTTGTACTATGAGCAAAGAATCTTTTCGCATGACGACGCGCAAAGCACGCGGCTTAAGGGGCTATACCAATGGGACACTTTCAAAAAACCAGTTTTCTTTGTCTTATTCGGTAGTTTACACATTTGTAATATTGTGTAAATATCCTAAGGCATTATCTATAATAGCTTTTGATTGACGGCCTTCAAAGAAACTATCACTGCACATAAAAGTTGCTCCGCTTTGGCTTATGGAAAAATTTTCAGAGTAGATGACTAAACGTAATAGCACTTTGTTCATTATGCGGATCTGAAGTAATAGATACATAGATCGATATTTGTTTAATTATAAGAATTTACAAAATGACCAAGTCTCACTTGGAGATTAAAAACAGTACCTTCATCTGACGAAGGAGATAATGTAGAAACATTAAATACATAGATATACATACTCAAATGCAGAACACAATACACTAGCGACTCATTCTTGGAGAAACTTCTGTAGTTAGACAGGTTCTTGGCAGAAGATAAACTGGGAAAAATAGGTTGGCTGGCCTCTTATGAGCAGTTGTTAGTAATTATGATAATTCAATTATCAATTATCTCCTTTATCACATTTCTTGTCAGGAATTAAGCAAAACATATTAGATACCACAAGTATTGTTTTGTAGATAGATTATTAACATACTATAAAATAATCCAAATACTTTTTTATATAATTGTTTTAGAAATAAAGCTACATTGAAAATCGTAGTTCTACCACTATAATTTCTACCATCACCAATAAATCCACATTGGTACCACAAAATATTTAATCAATATCATTGGGTAGGCACCTACGGGTTGAATTTGTAATAGTCATGTGTTTTGCAAAGCAATATTAATAGTCAAAGATGGTAAACAATTATTAGTAAAAAGTTGATTGTAATGGATTGAATTAGAACAATTTGTGAATCAATTGATCACTCCTACAGCATTTAAAAATGTATAATACAATTTTGTTCCAGAATTATATATGTTCAACATGTAAAATTGAGATACTAGGGTACAGTTTCATGTTTATTAATTCTTTATCATCTGATGTACCAGAAATTAAATAATTCAAAATATTTTTACAATCACTAAAAATCACGCATAAAAGTATAAATAATTTGTTGAAATTGAAGATTTGTATATTTATACATCAAAGTGATTAAATAATCTATCTGGTCTAAAAATAAAAATTATTATTCATGAAAGTATTTATATAAATTTCATGTTTAATAACAATAATATTTTTAAAAATAATTTTTATATTATTCAGTCTTTCACCTAGAACAATTCTATACATTTAAATTTGTTTGTTAATCCACATCGAAATGTGTTCTTTTTAATAGCTGTGATATTCTTTCACATTAAAGTTATAAATAAAACCTATTTAAAACCTATTTCTTTTCATGGTATTGTAATGAGTGCAAGCTGATAAACTTCTAGTAATTATTAAAAATATAATAATGTTACTGATTTATCCAATACTTTAACACTATTTCACACACTGGTTATTTCTTAAAGATAAGGGGTATTGCATTGCATCAAAAGTACTACGCAATGTTGTATAGACAACATAAATATAAAGTTGTTAAAAATAATAAAATAATAAGAAAATAATGATACATAAATTTTTTTAGTAAAACAGTTTATGTTTAACATCAAACGAAATTGGAATTATACATAGTAATTAAATACATTAGTAATAAGTGATATGTTACAATTATTGACTAAATTACACGTAAGTCAAATAAATCATGTAAAATCAAGACTTTAATAATTATATTATTGTTAATTCAAAACTACTTTTAAAATGTGAGTACTTACATTCTCTAACTAACAAATAATTTAAGCTTACACAAAGATCATGATTATTCAGAAAAATTTCATTACTTACATAGCCATTATTGATTTGACACATTAAAAATATTTTTTAAATTAATGTTAATGTGTACAGATAAAATAATTATAAAACATAGATCTGGGTCTATACTTGTTGATGCATATATGATAAATAAAATGTAATTTTGTTAATATTTTAATAAATATAAAAGTTCTAATATTCCATCGCCTGGTAAATCATAAATCATTTTGTTCCCCTATGATTCTTTAAGCATTTTCCATTTATATAAGTTTAATTTCAGAATAATAATTAAAAGTATTAATAAAATATGCACTAATTTTATATTATTTAGTATATATAGATAATTGTAAATTCACCTATGAGTTTTTTAAGTATAATGCTGGCTGGCTGCAACACCTCTGAGTCTTTCATTTCAAAGCCATAAAAATCCTCCAATTCATCAGTGCTGACTTCTCCATCATCATTAGTCTTTTCTCTATTCATTTTTGACATTGTCGAAACTAATGACTTATTAATATTTTCGCTACTACTTGAATTAGATTTAATTTTACGTAGTTTCTTTTTTATAGATGGCGAAACAACTTTTTTCGTTGGTAATGATTTAACGTCACCATTTAACGCATCATCATTATCCTTATTTTCACCCTTTGTGTACTGTTTGTCGGGTATGTCTGCTCCGGATACATTTTCGAGGTTAGAACTTCCGCGCGTTATCTCGGCGTTCCCGCCATTAATGTCGAAAGCTTCCATTTAGCTTAATTTTTTATTTTACAATACTTAAAATCGTTAATCTTTATATAATTTAAATATTCGATTAAATGCTACTGAACTTTTATCAAAAGATTCTGGATAAACTGAACTGTGCAAAAACCAGCAGAAAATTGTAAATATTGTTATTTTTTTGCACAAAAAATATTAATACTATAACTTTTGAAACGTATTGTCTCGCAGCTTCCCTTCATTTATGCACAATACCTGATATCAACTGTTAAATTATTACCAAATTCGTTTTTATTCAACATATTTATACACAGAATCAACAATAATCACGGAACACAAGCAATTCGACATAACTACAGTTAGTTCCTAAAACTTCAGTGATTTACTTTTAGTGTCACGTATTGATAGAATGCAGTTAACTTAAAATTATATGACTTTCTTTTCTCGTTTTTATTCAGAGATATATGAATGAAATATGTAAAAATTAAAAGCACGATTTAAAAACTAAACGAAATATGACTGCTCTAAATAAATTACGAGAAATCTGCATTTTGTTTTTGTTCTGTTGGTTACAATGCTATATAAAACGCCAGATAAGTGAGGTAATTGTAAAAAAATAATCGCCAATTACAGATTCGAAATAGCAAATTTAAAATTGACAAAATTGTAAACAGCAAATGAAATTTTAATAGTTAGCCTGAACATTCTACACATTGCACATATCATTTACTATCGGTTATGACCAACATTGCTTCTTTTCGCACACGCAATAGACTCGTATTCACGGTTTTATACACAGGTTCTGGCACTCAAACCAGAGATGAATAGAGAGATAGCCGGTGATATAAGCCCAAGCTGCGCCAAATTCAATGCGCCGTAGCAATACGCACCCTCACGGAAAAAATTGTAATCTGTTGCATTTGAGGGGAAATGAGTGGCAATAAGGGAGAGGGAAAAATTAAGCGCGAGCCACGTGTCGTGTCCATATAACCGGCCCAGATGTGTTAGTGCGCCCGATTGCGGCCGAAGCTGGCGGGAGAAGCAGCGCGAATAACGAGCCACGTCAATGTGTCTGGCACTCTTTGTGTGTTCGACTGTGCATGACTGGATTGTTAGCATGTGTCCATGACTCGCGGCTGCATCAGAGAAGCCAGCGCGAGCAACGAGTAAGTCAAGCCCAGTCGGACTCACATGGCTAGCACTGTTTCTGTGTGGGTATTTGCATGACTCGGTAGCTATAACTTGTGTCAGTTCCTCGAATTTTCGGCGGATCTGCTTGCGGCTGTTTTTCTGTTGTTCGGCCTCACCTCGGACCCGAGCTCGGACCTGAAGCGTGAAAATGATAGCAAATGTTTTGCAATGCACGCAAGACTTATTCCTCGATTTATGCACATTTTCAAACAAAAGTAAAGATAATTTAAAATCAATAATATTATAATATAATTTTAACGATTACGTACAATAAATCAACTTTATTTGCATTCAAGTTACAAATCATTTATATGCATGTAATTAATTATAAAAGTATTAAATAAAGTTATGAATACACCAAATTATTTCTATAAGATTCAGAGCTACTTTGATTTAATAATTAATAGTAGATCAATTTATTTTAATACAAAAAATATTTAATAATTTACAGTTGCTGGGTCCGCCAAGGCCAACGCGGGCCGATCTAAGTTTATCTGTAAAGGTAAACAAAGAAAAGGCGGGGAGTCCACGAATCTTTCAGGCGTGAATTAATCAAAAGTTCAGTGTCCTGTGGGCGCCCGAGAGAAGCGAACGCCGCAAAGCCGACGCACGCGTGACGTTTTCTCCGAAAATTTTCCGCGTATCAGTGCAAGGATACGCGGAGATTGCAGTGCCGATCACGGAGTTAATAGGTGGAACGTGGTGACGGCACCAGGAATTTGGAGCCATGCAGTCCATTGCTGATGGAGCAGACAGGTAAAGCCAGCGTGCATAATATTTTACAGGCGGTGCGCAAGAAACGCGGGTGTTACGCGCGGCTAAGAGAGAGAGAAAACTCCTTTCTCTCACTCGTACTCGTATAGTGATAAGGCGCGCTAATGTAGAAGCGTGGGCCTTCGCTACGATTAGGCCCCTTTACGAACAGCAAGCGAAAATCGTCTAGACGTGATGAATTTCGAGCGGAGAAACGCGCGCGGTTATTGCGAGCTGTTGTGCGCGCGAAAAGTGTTCGGCGCCAACGCATGCGTACTGGATGCGCAGGCCCTAAGTGCGATAAAGGCTAGGTTAGCGTGCAGCAACCTAGAATAATTGCGAGCACACGTATGCGCAAAGAATACGGTTAATTCGGCGCAAATTAGGACCCGGTGCGAGAGAGTATATGCGCAGTGTGAATTTGTTTGCGCAACGCAGTTATTAGAGCGTTTTATATACGTGCGCGACGCACCGATAATAATCGTCTTTACTAATTGTCTTGACTAAATAAACACATTTTGACTTTTTGTCAAGAAGCCAACAAATTCATTGTTTATTTATTTATCTCGTTGGTGGCGAAAATATATATATACATATATATATATATATATATATATATATATATATATATACACACATATATATATATATATACATATATATATATATATATATATATAATGAATAACATAATGAATTTTCAATAGTTTTACAGTACATTTAACTTTTATATTTATTTCATAATGTTTATTTTTTATTTATTTATCTATTAAAATTATAGATAAGTGTGTGATTTAATTTATTCTTTTAATATTTTAATAAATTCATTCAATAAATTAATTTTAAAATTTAAATGAAAATAGTAATTTCTAAAATAAAATTAAAAGATTATTGTCTGTTAATCTCTCATTTGACTAGCATAATGAGTATCAAATCCAAGTATGCGCGGACATGCATGCGCATCTCAATGTTGTTTAACGCGTTCTGCTTATTGGGATAATGGTCACATGGGGTGGGAGTTAATGGCTGTCGCGTGACTTTGTGCCTAGCACACATTTTCCTATTATGCCAATTTATTACCTAGTGTGATGCGTTATTACCAAGCTCTGGTATCTATGCAACTTTTGGAACGGAGTCGAAACATAAATCCAACGTTGTGAATTGTACGTCGTCGCGACAAGTAAAACCATTATTAAAGTTTGATGCTCCCTGCTAGAAATAAAAAATAAAAAATGATTAAAAAAATTAATATTTAAGTCCAAAGTTTAAAAAAGTGATAAAAAAAGATACAGAAATTATAAAATTTGGATTAAAACTGATTCAATTTTATCATATTCATTCGTTTTGTAAAACCTTTAAATACAATTAGAGGTAAATCACATATAATTTGAATATCTGTCTTATCTTCTCACAATCGCAGTTATTACTTTTTTTCTGTGACAGCGCCGTCGACAGGGAGCCAAACGGATGGGTAGTATCGGATTCTTACCGACTAAACACTCCTTCCAGATTCGGGGGCACCGGATTAAATGGCCTCTAATCCCAAGAAAAATTATGGTAGATGGGAAAGAAATATGGATGGAGTCAGAGGGAAAGAAGATAGAGTGGGGAACTAGTAGCACCCACAATACGCAACGAGTACGAAGCGAGATAAATCGCTAGGAACTGGGCTTACAGGGCCAGGTAACTATGTGGTAGGATTTAGAGGTATAACGAAAGCATGCTACTAACGTTGGAAGAGATAGCCCTGAGAAGGGCAGATTTCGAATGGTAGTCCTAAGAAGCGTTGGTGATGGTGTTTTGTTTCAGTACAAAAGAATAGCTTCTCGGAGAGATTATGAATTATTACTACTAGTGAATTATTACTATTTCGTTGACACGCTCTTATATTAATAAAGATTAAACTTTAAAAAGGATAAAACGTAATTTAAAGTTAATACCTTAATGACAAATTAAAAAAATTTAAAATACTTATTATTAAAATTGTGATGATGTCACTGGCCGAGAAAATATACGACGCGGGGCTAAGGCACTTCACCGCGCCCCAACAAATTGTATTTGGCGATTTTCGTATACAGTAACAAGTGTAGATAGCTTTAGGCGGTCATCGCGTATAGACGTTGAGATTAGATCTGGCGGTCGTCGCATGCAGTCACAAGAACTCATAGTCGAGATTTGTGTCGTGACGAAGAAGTCAAAAAGAGTCGTAGACTGTCATGATACACAGTCGGTTGTGACGAAGAAGACATGCTGTGAAGTGCACAGAAAATTGCAGTGATGACGCCGCCGAGTGAGCTACCATCACGTAGTTCTTGGGGACGCCGCCAGCCACCAGTGGAAACTTGGGCCACTGACGAGTGAACGAAGGCTACCTGCAACCTTGCTCACTCCCCCAATATTCAACAAAGAGCTACACAGCTGAGGCTGTTCCAGGAACCAGCAGGCGACATCACCGAAGCCGCCTCATTAACCGATGCCGCTTCAGGGCTGACGGGTGAGACCATCAAGGCCGCTCCTTCCCAGCGACAGATATTGGGCGCATCAGACGGACGGGGCTCTTTGACAACTCGGCAGTACCTTTCAGGCAACTACTACCAACGTCGCCTCTAGCATCCAACGGGAAGCAACTGCCGATACCGCTCTCCAATTCAGCGAGCGAGAATATCGCCAGGAACATCACCGGTGTGTGGACTAAATATCAACCGCGCCAGTCGTAGAGTCAGCGGTGCAGGTCGGACCGCGGTTGCGCAAGTGGTGTATAATCGCCCAGCAGTTCTTTAGACCATTTGAAACCTCGGAAATTTTTCGAAAATTCCTGTCCTTTTTTTGTAGTACCTTATTCAGAACCTTGCAACCATCGCGATATGGTACTCTTACAGCTTGGCAAGTTGGTCTGCTTTTTCATTTGCAGACCATTATATAGTAAGAGGAACTCGGTATCTACATTAAGCAGACCTTACTTTCCCTGGCCAAATTATTAAGAACGTTTTTGTCGCATTATCGAGGTGTAACGTGGTACTGTTTTTCTCCAGTGTCTTGATTAAAGCCAGGCTATCGGTACAGATGTTTATACATGTTTTCCTGACATTGTCTGACTTCAGTTTATTAACACATGTTTCTATGGCGGCCATTTCCGCTTGGAATACCGCGTTATGTTTCCTAAGTTTATAAGCTGTACCTTGTATTCGTTTTCGTCCATAGACCATTCCTTTACCTTCTCGAGGATTCTTTGTAGAAGATACCGAAGGATTTGCTCGTATCGTCTTTTAATGAGTACAGCAAAATCCTCCGTATACCCCACACCGAAGAAATCTTTTCTGCTTAACATGCATAATAACAAATCTGCGACTAGAGTCCATAAGAGAGGTGGAAGCAGCGCTCCCTGCGGACATCCCTCGCTGATTCTTTCCTTTCCAAGTTTGCTGTTCCATTCACTAAAAATCTCTCTATCACTGAGAATCCCCGCTATCCATCGCCATATGGTAAGTGGTACATCTGATTTGAATAGAGATTTGTCAAGGGCTACCCTAATGATACTGTTGAATGCAACCTCTATGTCTACAAAGGATCCTATAATAGTTTCCTGGTTTTCCATCGCTTCCTCAATGTAGCTCTGAGTGTATCACAGTTTATGTGGAATAACCTGCAGTATATGCATGCTGACCTCGCTGAAGTGAATCAGATCAAACAGATGTTTGTCTGATATAACAGTCCACCAGCCTTTTCATCGTCTTTAATAAAAAGGACGTCAGGCTGGTAGGTCTGTAATCCTTCACCTAATAGTAGCTTCTTCTCCTAGGTTTCGGAATAAATGAGACTCGTATTCTCTTCTAAGCTTCTGGTATATATCTAATGGTTAAGCATCTTTTAAATATGCCCGTGACCAGTTTATGTATGATCTCGCACCCATCTTGTAGCACCTTTGGAAAGATGCCATCCGGATCTGGTATTTTATACAGTTCAAAGGATTGAATTGCATATTTTACTTTCTCCAGTGTTAGCTAAGAAATTCTATTGTGTCTTCTTCTGTTTTTACGGAATTTCCCTTCATGTCTTCCAGGTTTTTTAACCTATTGTCTTTGGTCAAAAGTCTGGCTAATGTAGCCGTGTCTGCTAGAGTTTTAATGACCGTACAGTAACTCTGCGAACTTGCCTTCTTTGATTTGATTACCTCTCTTTTGCAGTTATTAAGAGCGTTTATACTCTTTCCAGCCTTACAGGGTCTTCCTCTTTTTCGCTCTATTAAAAGCCCTTTTTCGAAGTGCATCCAGATTTTCGTTCCACTAGAGGGTACTTCCAGGTACTCTGACAGGCTTTATTGGGCAGTTATTTTCATATACCCCTACAATAGCGGTTTGGTACTTGTTGTAGGGTCCATTCCACCTACCATATACATGGTTAATCTGAACTGCACTTTGTTGTAGTTGGCTTTTAAAATCCTCCCAGTTTTCTCTATAGATCTAGCTTCTATAGAAGATGTTGTCTGAAATGGATCATTCATTTTCTACTCTCCATCGATGGATAAGTTTTTTGATTCCAATTGAAGGTATGGTAAGATCTAAGACATCCCTTCTGCTAACTGTGACAAAGGTTAGCTCGTTTCCATGGTTAATAATGATTAATTAGCTTCCAGTAATCAATTCTATTAGGGCTTCATCCCTGACGTTGATATCGGTGCTTCCTCATATGTCATGGTGAGCATTGGCGTCGCAACCGACAATTAATTATTCAAACCTAAGGAAGAAATCTCTTCATCATGGAACAGGTAGAACGATGGGACCAGCAAGGTTCTCATTCGGTGTTCCTTGTCCTCGAATTCTATCTTAATGGTTATGCAGTCTCTGAAACACAGCTCCAGGAACAGAAATCCATTAATACCCTCGATGAGACTTATTTATTTATGTAAAAAAATAATTTGTTGTCAAACATTTAATTCAAATAACATTGATATAAATGTAACAAAAAATGATCGAGCAGAGTATGTAGTGATCTTTTGTAAAAAGCAAAAATTAAACTTATGTATTGTGACGTGGGATCACAAAAAGTTTAAAAAATTTGAATATTAAACAAATACAAATTTTAAAATTTTATTTTCCCCGATCACCTCTACCCTAGGCGCGTCGCGTGCAAATTGCGAATTCACCAATCGAAGGGGGGTTCAGTTGAAATAACTTACATCGCTAATTAAATTTAAACTATAACAACATTTATTAAATAATATAGGGATTCTACAAATTCTCCAATACAAATGTTTAACAAAAGACGTTTAGCCGATATCTACGGAGATATCAAAATTTAACAATTTAACTCAACTCGACTAAATTATATATAACCCGGGAAATCACGAACATCTCGAAAAAAAAAAAAAAAAAACAATTTATATAACATCTCGATTTAACTGCACCAACCTAAAAAGGAAAATTCCAAGCTGAAAGAAAATATACGAATCTCGAGAATATCACTGATTCTGGTCCACCGGCTATTAGAGAAGAGAGAGAGGACAATACAAAAATAACTAAAGAACTCACCAGCAATGCCAAATGAAAAATAATAATAATTTAAACAATAAAACAAAATCCAAGTTCCCGGCCCACGCACCTTCTTTAATTTATTTTGGAGTATAATCCTAATCTCCGAAAATAATAATAAATGGTCTGAGCCTCGACTTTTCGGTATGGCTCCTTTCCTTTTCGAGATCGGGCGACGAGTCAGTGTGTGTCCCGCTTTTCATCGGCTCGGAAACTCGATTTTCCCTCTAAAATCCAGCTAGCATCCTTGTTATGCATATTAGGCAATAGTATTATCCTTGTCTCGTACATTTAGCAAGAATACACTATTGTTCCCGCCAATTTAAGAAAAGAGGGCGTTACCATCAATTATCCAGCTGCGCGACTATTTAAAGGCTTATTAATTTTTATATCATAAAAAGAAGGAAAACACAAAAAATTTATCAATTATCATAATAAATCAATCAATAGTTATCAATAAACTATCCTCCAAAAATCGTCTTTTATTCTCTCTCTCTCTCTATTCAATAGCCAACACTTGACTATACCAAAAATTCGGGTAAGGAAAATAATAAGTACGCACGGTATATATATACTCGAACTATATTTAGATTATCACGATAAAGGAAGACAAAGACGGAACATCTCGATATTTCTATTAATTCTAATCCCTGGGGAGGATTACTATTCGCCTCCTGGTGAGCAAAAAGAGACTACTTGATTGGTCCTCGACATATTTTTCCTATAGTCGCCTCCATATACTCGCACCTTACTTGCAGCTATCTCTGTTTAATGTCACCAGCTGATTCTCTCCAATTGTTTTCCTCAACAAATCAAATAAATTTTGTTATTAACTGGGGATTAAAGTTAATTGTTTTCAACCTGCAGCGATGCAATTTCCTATCTTGCTCGTCACCTGATTTCAAGTATGTATTAATGAAATCTATTAACGAATTATTTTATTTGTCCCAGGAGGACGACCACTCGTCATAGTATATTTTATTAAATGTTTTATTCTTATGCGAATGTAAAAGGTAGTTTTATTATTTTTACAAAGTTCGCGTTTAATTATACAAGCCGAATACGATTTTCGATTTCTGCAAAGTATGGGAGGTACGACCTGTATAACGTACACTTACTTCTTTCATACTTACCGACTCGATACAAATTATTATAATAATACTCCTGCGGTAACACTCCATGCGATTCCTACATCCCTTCAGCTATACGGGTTGTTCACAACGTCAACGCGGTTATTTCAACTCGTCCACACTCGGCTGTCATGACTTCTACACATTTGGTACTTTTGCACATTCGGGATTTTTTCATGTTCGTCACATTCCCATCCTCCTGCGCTAATACAAGAACCTTGGTCATGGAGAGAATGTATTAGGGGATTCAATGTAGGTAGTGAAGTATTCACGAGATCAAATAATGGGGATGCAAGAACTTGCATCCTCATCGATGGTATTAATGAAATTCTGTTACAGGAGCTGTGTTCCAGAGACTGTACAACATTTAAAATAGAATTCGAGGATAAGGAAGACCGAATGAGAACCTTATTGGTATATTGAAGAAGCCACTTCAGGCTTTCCAGCCGAGAGTTTCCACCTTGAGAGTTACTGTATCCACCCCAAGTATCAGCCTAAAGTTCCTACTCGTTAGCGTTGCCGACGATAGTTCGTCTAGGCCAAAACCTAAACAACCATCGGCTGCTTTGCTCAAAACCGCCCATTTAGACGTATCCATATTCTGCCTCCGGGCCAGTTTTAGGAACTCCGGGACAGATTCAATTCCTGAGAGAACTAGAGTGATTACTTTGCTAATCTTGAGCTCATCGGAGGACACTAACCGGATTTTCACGTTCGAATCCCTCATAGTCAAGGTGGTCGCTTCTTCTCTTAACCAGGTTTCAGAGACCTTGTCCTCACAGACAACGACAACTGTTCCCTTTCTAGGAATGAAGTAACTGAAGTGGGATACAAAATCTCCCTTTTCAATTTTGCAAATCTTCGCTATTATTGCCCTCTTCATTTGAGAGACGATATTGTAGGGTATCGTCTCACCATGCCATTGGTCACACGTTAGAGTAACTCTCGGCAAGTGAGATGCTACGTTAGCGAAAGATCCCTTCGGAACTCAGTCGACCTTGAATCTCTTCAATAGTTTGCTGTGCCCGAACTCAGAATATCCGTTTGGTCGGTCTCTGGGTGGATGTTTACAGTTTCTCTGTTTCCTGCCCGCCCTGAAGACAAGCAGTTTCCATTTCTGGGCCCTACTTAGGCTCCGGTTCCTGTCTATTCCTAATGTGGAGTCCTGCATAATCGGCGATGACGTACTATTTGACTCCGTTATCTCTGAGATTTCAGATGTCGGTCCTGGATCCCGAGCTTCATTCGCCGTGTTTCATTTTTTGCTTGTGTTGTCCACTTGTCGTCCCACGAGTAGTGCAGCTAGCAGCCGCTGCAGAAGTCATTTGGGGACCTAAGAAATAAGAAAAAGGAGAGTGAAATAAAAGTTAAGGAATCGATAGCAGTCGTTAGCAAACGCCGTCCAGACAGAACTCACCGCCATCCCAGGTTCGACGAAGAGGGCTCCAGCCCTGAGTCTGATCTTGCCATTAACAGGCATCTGCTGCATACCGGTCATACATCCCCGTCACGTATTGTAAATTTTAATGCGAGCTGCAGAGCGCGAGTCTGCATGTGAGCGCGAGCTATGCGTGGTACACACTGTATTGATTCATTGCACATTTTGTATCAAGAGCTCGCCCACCGCCGGGCGTCCCGACTAAGATTCAGAGGCGTGAAGCCGAGTGTCTTGCAAGCAAAACCGAAACAGAGGCGGAGCGATATGAGTCGCACGCTGATAGTCTCTCGCGGAACGCCCAGTATGGCGGCACGCGGCGACTTCTTCATCGGCGATAACTTATCGGTATGGGACATTTTAAGATCGCGACACGAATTATTCCTTTCACGTAGCTGTTATTTTTTATCCCTTTTATTCGCGACACGAGTTGGGTGAATGTGTGTCTTACAAATCTTGGGGTGTTGCAGCGTATGCCTGGATAGCATTGGAGCGGAGCATCTGCGGAATCGACTCACCGACTTGGCGTCTAAGTCAGGGATCTCTATTTAAACCTATATTTCTTATTTTACTTTATCTCCTTGCTAGTAGAGGACTCAGAGCAAAGAGGTCTGCAACGTTCTCCCCTCGCGTTTCGACTCGCATAGCACGTCGCTTCAGTGCAAAGCGGTCAAAGTTACGCCGCTTCAAGTCCCAATACTTGCATTTGCAATAGAACATACTCTCGGCATCGTGGCCGAGAGGTTTTCAGCGTAGGCGAAATGATAGAAAAAGCCCACGTTATAAATGGCGCCCGACGTGTGTGGCAGCATAGATTTGTAAATTTAAATCGAGTTATTAAGTGTGGAAATGGAACATATGCTCGAATAACTTTGGAATTCAACCATCGAATTCGAATCGTAGTAGCATCTGCCGTTATAACGCGTAAAGTTGGATTAGATGGGACTGAGATTGGAGAGAGAATAGGTGCACCGCCGAGCTGCAGCGAGAACGGACAAGAGCGGGGCCAGTCAGCCGCGTGGCGAGAGAAGCCGCAAGCAGCCAAATCGTAGCATCTCGGGAAGCCTACGGGAATGCACTGGAAGCATCCCGATGGTACTATACTCTAGTAAATCCCCCCAGAATGCGTGTTAGCAACGTGAACCATACGCGCATAGCCTTTGCGTTACCGCGCAGCAATCTTATTCTGAAACCTAATTCCAACGAATTTCGAAGTGCCTAATTTTTATCCCGCAATAATAACAAACACGGTTGGTAGACACTGGGTGATTTTGCTTTCGTTAGTATTTCGCAACCAAAACCTGACCGGAACCAATATAGGCGGAAGAGCGACGCTTGGTCAGTTTCGCAACATATTTTGCCATCTGCTTCCTCCGGAAATTACTGCAGATCGCGGGATTTATATCAAGATAAACATCGGCGAGACTTCGTGGTAGCTCTAGTAGATTGGGGCTCCTGTCATACGTACGTGGGACTGAAACTACCGGCGTTATTTGCAAGCGTAACCAGGCGGACGTATGGACGTTAACCGTACCGAATAGGGCGAGGGAGAAGATCTTAGGCCGAAACACCCATCCCATAAATATAAGAGGCACAGAGAAAGAATTGTTTGGGTTATTAAACCACGTCTGTTGATGCAAATGGTGAACAGGGCAGAGAGAGTCTCGTAACTTTGATCGAGTCGAAGAAAGTGCGGTGAAAATAGAATCTCTCACCGGTATAGTCGAGATTATGACAAACGGAGCCGAGAAGATCATCGGCTTGCTGAACGAGCTCGGAATAGAGCAAGATGAAACCCTCAGAACTATACACCACACCGAATATAGCACCAACGTTCAGGGGCATAACGCGATTAAACAGCAGTACTGTACAGTATCGCCTTCAATACGCGAGGCAACTCACAATGTCGAGAAGCTGCTCGCAGAGGACGTGATCGAGCCCTCAACGAGCGCATGGTCCTACCCGATCGTGATTCATTGTAAGAAAAACGGAACGTACCGATTCCGTCTTGATTTCCGTCGGCTAAATGCCATCTCGAAAAGGGACGTGTATTCAAAACTGTTGATGCACGCGATTTTAAATTAAACTTGCGAGGCGCGGAACATATTTATACTAGACTTGAGTAAAGAATTCACAGCATTCACCATCTCGGGACAAGGTTTATTCCAATTCACTCATGTGCCGTACGGGCTAAACTAGAGACTAATGGACCGATTAATAACTCCAGAAATGAATGAACACATGTATTGCTATTTAGATGATATTGTCATCATTTTTGGGATGTTCAGTGAACATCTATATTGGCTGCGACGGGTGCTGGAGGCGATCATATCCGTTAATGGTTAACGGTGGTTAGGAAAAAATCAGTGATTCTGAAGAACTAATCCCGTCCCGCAGCATCATCTCACGTAGTACAGCTCTTCTTGAAAGACCAGAAATCAGTAGATCTAACAAAGGACCACGAGGTGATCCATCCAAGTCCTTCCCAAACTCTGAAGAAGTGGCGCCGAGGACGTCTGAGGAAGATGCATATAGGCCCCGGTCTCGAGGTCACGAACGGGTGGAGGACAGTCCTATAGAGTCGGCTCAGGGGGGGGGAGTTGGAGATAAGATCTCGGTATAGTGAGAGAGTTGCCGAGCCCATGCGACCTGCAGTGCGACTGTGCATGCGAGTGTTAGTAATGAGTGCATCACATTATAGCGAATGCATTTAACTTCACTTTTTCAAGTTCGTTACATTTCTACCCTCCACTGGTTGCACGTGTTTAGCAGCGTTGAGTTATTAGAGGGCGAGTGGTTCCATAGATTTCTCGTCCTCTTCAGCCAACTACTTTATACAAGAAAATTTCAATCATTGTGCTTTATGAATTTTCAATATATAACTTTATAGAAATTAATTTGTCTCAAAAGCTCAGTGTTTGTAGTTTAATATGTTTATTATTTAAAGCTAGAAGATATTCTTGAATTAAAAATATTTATTCATGGAATAATTTGCTTTTCAAATTTTGTTTCCGATTTAGAACTTTCATATCTCATAAAGAGGGCGCTATAGATGTACGAAGCTGTGCGGAACTGGAGCTCATGGAACACTTAAGAGTCTTTCTGTATGATTCAGTATTCCTTGATAACATTTATGCAGATATTATTAATTGGGTAAGATCTTATTTACCGTAATTTCAACAAGTGAAATAACAGTTTAATATAAATGGTGCATAAGATTAATTCAAACAATGAAAGTAGTCGACTTTAATTGCACCTTATCGGATAATTTTATTATTTTCGAATTTGTGTATTCATTCGAAAATTCGATGACATTTACTAAATTTCACAAATAACACAATATATTATTTATAATTTTAGTACTAAAAAGAACGAAATAACAATTATAGTTTTGACAACTGACATTTATTTAATCAGATTATTTACTTAATTGGCTGTTTGGCTAAGTATCGTTAACTACAATAAGGGAACTGACCAGAAAAATTATGCAGCTATTAATTTAAGAAGAATATAATAAATTCCTTATAATTACAAAGAAACCTAAAAGATGATTGGTATTTCATGACGCAGTACATCTGGAGAGATAAGGTTAGGTGAGTAATGTTTAGTGCCAATGACTGCATGATTAAATTGTAAATCTTGCCGATTGAATTTGCCATAATTTTTTATAACGTATATGTAAAATATATTCAACATTAAATAATTTATAACATGGTTGATTATAGTTCTAGTTAAATTATCGCATGTTTAACAATCATAATTAATATAAAATTTAGACTAAAAATATTTTAATTGTTGAGAGAAGTTATTTAGTAGTTATTAGTAAATGTACTTTATAATATTATAATAAATTATAGTAGTGTTAAATCAAAATATCAAGTATATCATTTAATATATCCTTCAAAATATATTACATTTAACAGATTCATGTATCTGAATTATGTATGGAAACAATATATACCAAAATGTTTAAACAGTATATAGAAGATGGTATTAATTTAGTAACAATGTAATTCAAGAATATTAATAATGGAATACATATATACATATACAACATTTTTCTTTTTAATTTATAATTATGATCGGTTAATTTATATATTGAAAATTATAATTTTTTTTTATATAAATTCATTTATTAAAATTTTATTATTTTTTTTCCATGTAACTTCATACTTTATTGAATTCAAAAGATATGTTTAATCTAAAAATATTCAATGTAATATCTGCTGATATATATATATAAACATACTACAATAAGACATTATTAAATGTTTTTCAAGAAAAGTACCTTCAAATTGATTTTTTTTGGATTGTTCTCAATATCCTGAATTCCAAACAACTTCTTATTCACGATTATTTGATCAAGATATTATTTACATTTCACATTATTGCGTAATATTATAAATGTACTAAATATTTAAGCATTTAGTAATTGTTATAAATTTATGCATACTATCTATGCCTACACAATTAATAAAATAGATGGTACAAATTACCAAGTACATTCTATAAATACATACACCTCTAAATACTTCACAATCTATCAATTAAGCAGTGTAGCATAACATCAAGAAATAATGGTGTGGTAAGCAGAAGACTGAAGGATATCAAGTTGATTCTATAATTGTGTGATGGCAACTCATGAATCATATTTTAGGTACCAAGTAAAAGATTGATATGAGATCGATATGAATTGATTAGTCATATAGAATCCAATCAAACTAATATATGATTATAGTGTTGTACCATATGATTCTATCATATTTTGACTTATTTTGTAAAAACTGAATAATATGGCAAAAAAATTATAGGAAGATGTGGCATTTTTCATAGTGTAGTTTAGAATCAATTAAGATCTAAGACCCCCAACGTTATTAATGTAGATCAGATAGAAATTTATTTGACAACAAAGTTCACAGCAATTTGACAACAAATTTAAAAACTGTTTTTGTCATCTAAGAACAGAAATAATTATCAATAAGCCTATTCGATTGAATGAGAATTAAAAATAATATTAAAATCGCGTTATGTTCAGAAATATTACTAAATCCATTGAATACACTTCAAAAAAATTCCGTGAAAATTATTTTCAGCATCGATACGATCAAATAAACCACGAAAGTACAGCATATGACTGAGATGAAAGTGGTCGCACGCATCTCATACCTTTATTTTATTGGATACACATTTCATCTTGTTCACTTTATTTCCCACGATAACGGTACGGAGCTTATAAACGGAGTTTAGTTTTGGCCTTCTCAAACTGTAAGGCCTCAAACCCTAGATTCCCAAATATTAGACCTCAGCTACATTCTAGAATAAATTTATGTGCGTCAGCGATGTCATTGATCAATAGCTGAGGCAATTCTAAACATTTTTTTTGACATCCGCGCGACTGTCTCCCTGCAAAGGTACAAGCGTTTCAAAAAAGGTAAAAATCCAGTCCCCGCCGTTGAAAAGCGCGGCCTCAAGCCACAGCGCAGCGAATAAGAGTAGAGCAAACAGTCAATGGGAGAGAATGGGGGGGGGGGGGGGGGGAGTTATTGGGCCCGCAAGGCGGGTAGCGAATCTTTATCTATGAATCTGCCTTTCGTTCAATTCATGTGGCATCCATTTTCCTCACTTTCGGATCATTAAACGGTCAGAAATTGTTTCTTGTTCATCATTTAATATTTTTGCTATTTGTGTTTCACTCAGAGTTATCTTCATCCAATATGGTTTGCAATTTGGCATCTTCAAACTTTTTTTAGTGGTATTCCACGTTTTGCATTTCTTACATTAAAATTATTATTTCTGAATCTTTGAAAATATCTTTTGAATATTGCTTCTGATAGAGCATGATCATCATATGCCTCGACAAGCATTCTATGTAACTCTGCAATTTTTCTTCAATTAAAAACAAAAAATTAATGCTTTCGGCAAATCATTTTTGTAAAAAAGCATAAAGCTAAATTTGTATTGTACTTGAGGCTCACTTCATACCGATGCACCTGGTATATACGAAGATAGTTTTAAAAGATCGAACAAAAATGTAAACTATTTCATTTTTTAGGATAGATCATTTTTATTTTATAACATAATCTCGTTTTAAACAATACACTTTGACCAACAATGGTCTAGTTTGCTGATTTCTTTGCGAATAATAGGATTTGTTCAAGTCTGAACAATAGGCATTTGTTACTGGAATCACCTAGTTTGAAAAAAATCTTTTTCCCGACAGCCATTTCTTCATATTGGGAAACAAGTAATAGTAAGAAGGAACCACATCTGGAGAAAAGGGGGGATGTGAAACGAGTTCATGCGTTATGATAATGGGAAAGGACCAATCATAAATGTTTTTCTTGCAGTTTGGTTAGCAAACTGTCTAATACCGATGAGTAATATATACTTGAGATAGTTTCGCCTTTTTCCATATAATCATTGAAGATTACTTCTTGCGAATCCCAAAAAACAGTTTCTATAGCCTTTCTGGCCGAAGGAACAGTCTTCACCTTTGAATATAGTTTAAAGCTAAACTCTAGTGAATATGATAGAAGAAAGGAATGGGTTAATAAAGGGTTTCTACAATATTAAAACACACGAATTACATAATACTCAACTACTTAATTCAAACGCAGCATCCACACATCCGCCGAGTTATTCGCTAACCGCGGCGTCGTACCATCACCCGTTGTCAATTCGGGTACGAGGTACTTTTCATATCTCTCAACATACTACCATTCGTGCACTTCTACTCAAACCTCGCTCACTTTATTTCTATCTGTCCCATCATTTAATATTCTTCCAAATTTCTTCAAATTTCTGTATATAATCCCATATATCTCCTCTGCCCGTTCCTTTCACCTTCTCTGCTTTCCTTAAAACAATCTCTGCTCTCTTCATTCCACTTCTTCTTTCTAATCCTTTCAATCTTTTTCTTTTTCATTATTCTTTCCCTTTATGTAAAATCATTCTGTATGTACACTTTCAAACCAGCCAGCCTTTTTTTCTTTTTCATAATCGTTTCTTTACCTATTTATCTATACTCCAAACCAGCAACACATCTCTCTGTATTTCTAGCTTTTTCATAAGCACCCTTTTCACATCCCCTTTCCTCATTTCTCTTATTCTTTCTTTGATCTGATTGATCAAGCGATGGCCGATCTTATAATACCTTTCTTGTGAGGAGTCGACTCAAGCCACTCAGATTTGAATCGATCCGCACCAGCAGCGATAGAAACGATGGTGGCTCGTACGAGTCAAGTCTCAGCTTGAAAACATCACCAAGTGCAGTCAGCCAAGTTGGCAGTCCCGCGTGAGCATCGTTCACTGCCTATCAATGAGATCACAGAACTAAAAAATCTAATGAAAGAAATCGGGGGAACTATTAATGAAAAGGTCGACGGACTGGATACCCAGATGTCTCATAACATATTAAAATTAACTGCGTAAACAAACAAAACTGTAAATAAAAATGTAAGTAGTAATAACTTTATTAATATTGATAAAAATGAGTTAACGTGGGCATTAAATTTAGCGGAAGACGCATCGTCGGGAATGTAGGCTATTCGTGGAGCTTAGAAGCCGATGACATTAAAAATAGTTTAATTCAAAATTCTAACACCAAAACCAATGCCAGCATATACAATAATAGTAAAGACTTCGAAAATAATAAAACGAGCAATATTAAACAAATCAATAATAATAATAAATAAAAGGTTGGTAAATAATTCACTTTCGCTTCTTTGCTCTGTATTCAATGCTTTATAAAAAGTGTTACAGTGATCGGATTTAGTTCAAATATGCGCCGTTTTGTTCGATGGTCTGTTTCCTTCTAATACCTCCCTTAGACAGAAACATGGTAATCACTTGGCGCTATGTCGGGGCTATATGGTGGATGGGATAAAACCTCCCATCCGAGCTCCCGTAGCTTCTGACGAGTCATCAACGAAGTGTGCACCTGCTCCTGTTGTTCTCAGTAGATGGTAGAATTAAGTCTGGCCATATTGGAGCAACTCCATAGTGCATGATTCCCTTCCAATCCGATCAAACACACAGTAAAACGTTCCTGGCCGTCAATCCCGGCTTGACCACTGTTTGGGACGATTCACCGGCCTTTGACCACGATCATTTTCGCTTGATATTGTCTTATGTGATCCATTTTCCGTCACCAGTCATCATCCGCTTCAAAAATGGGTCGAGTTAGTTCCGTTTCAGCAGAATATTGCAGGCGTTAATTCGGTCCAGAAAGTTTTTTTTCGTCAAATGATGTGGCATCCAAACATCAAGCTTTTTTTTGTATCCAGCCTTCTGCAGATGGTTTAAAATGGTTTGGTGACTAACTCTCTTCTCCTGGGCGATGCCAAGAGATGCCACGTGCCGCTCTTAACTAGATTTCTTCCATGATTTGATCGATATTCATCGTCACAGGTCTTCCGCCGGCTGGCCTATCCATGGCGTCGAATTAACTGCCTGTAATTAATATTTATTTACTGAGTGTCTATGTCGATATGAACGACTTTATATTTTTGCATATTTGGCATATATTTAGCGATGTCGGAATGACGATGGGTAAGGCTAGGCGTAGCGCCCAAGAAACCAATCGCTAAGAATTTTCGTTTTAGATGTTTTATTGCTTTTCGATGGTACAGAGCGGGACCTGGTGAGGCGTGCGCTCGTTCCGGTCGAAACTCGAGTGAGTGCCCGCGCTCGCTACCTTAAGGTGGCAGGTCCTCGCGGGGACACTCGGGCCGCCTAACGCCATCTCTGGAGGCTAACGCCAATCTCGTGGGACAAGCCGCTGCTTGCGGCGCGACAGCGGAGATGACTCGCGCGGACGGTGACCGCGGAGACGCCACAGGTATAAGAGAGATCTGTATTATAACAGGCACAAAGTCATACGCACAAAGAGTTCCAGACACATGAATGTGGTTCGTGGCTCGCATTCGAACTTCTCTCATCACTGTTTCCCTGATTTATCAACAAGTACCGTAAGTTCTGCTTTTTAACTGCTTTAAGCTTCTGCACTAGAAGCGATATCTGCTACAATATACCAGCTGCGACAGAAGGGCCTCGCGACTAATAGAGCACCAAATCGCTGGCAATGCGGGAGAGAAGAGTGGTGAGTCGCGCAGCGTTTGAGGATGACGAAAGGCATATACGCACATGCCATGACAGCCGTTTGATGATTTTTCGCCGATTTCACCAATCTGCTTTCTCTCAAAGGTGCTTGAGAGAATTGCTTGTGATCAGTTTATGGAGTATTTGATGGGTATCAACGGCACAGCTCGACTGAGACTCCTCTGTAAAATTGACCGAGGACGTACGCACTGCTATGGATAAAAGATAGATGACGTTATTATAACTGTTTGACTTTAGCAAGGCGTTCGTCACTATATGTCCCACTCGTATATTGAACTGTATGAAGCGCATGGGCTTCTCGCGAGGGGTGCTGATGTGGGTATGGGCATACTTGTCTGGAAGAGAGCAACTGTTGATGTCGGATAGAACAATCAAATCTTTTTAGCTGTCCACCACGCTTGCTGTTCCTCAGGGTTCTGTTTTAGGACCATTACTGTTTTGCCTTTACATTAATAGCCTTGGTCTTGCCCTGGACTCTGTGGGTGTAAGTCATATTTTATATGCCGATGTCCTCCAGGCTTACCATAGTTTTTCTATGGAACCTTCAGGCAGGAGCCAGATACGTGACAGCCGCGGCGTAAGTACTCTCGGACTAGGTCTTGTCTGCATCCTTGAAAGTCAGTGTTGGAAAAACGTCTGCGATTCTTTTTGGAACTCGCAGATTGCTTTCCGATATTGAGTCGGCTGAGTTTAATTCTATTGAATTCAGTCGTATCTTTGTCTGACCCTGTAAAAAGCCTTGGTGTTGTGAACATTGAAACATTGAATTGATCTGTAAAAGAATTAACCATGTTTTATATAGTTTACGTTTTTTCCGTCAATGCATCACGGAGTCTCTTCGTGCCAAACTGGTGTATTCACTAATCTCTCCTCATTTTAATTATTGTTCTATTCTTTACTTAGATGTATCCCTAGATGTGACTTTTGATAAGTGGGATAATCATATGACCCCCTTCACAATCCGATTGGGGGGAATAGGAGTCGACGATTGAAGGAAATATTTTATGTACAAGATCTTACGGCTAACCTCTTATAGTAAACCGGAGCACCTCGTTAATCTGTTCTCTTTTACTGCGTCTGATCGTTCGGACAGGAGTGAACCTAAAGAGGTTTCTGTTCCGCGGATATGCACCGAGACGGGAATTAGATCCTTCTCTGTTTAAGGTGCTCATCTGTGGAACAAGGTGTCGTCCTGCATACGGAATGCATTCTCTCTTTCTGGCTTCTGGGAGCTAGTGATGGAGTAATTGAGAAGTTGGGACATCGCAATGGATTATTCTAGACAGTCCTCCTTATAAACTTGTTTTAATTTGCGCCCTAAATTTGTTTGTGAGTATGTGTGTATTCATCCTTGATTTTATATTGTCATTCATTTCATTCATTGTATGTAAGAGAGTATGAGTGTGAATTGACTGATAGATAATGTAAACTGAGAAATATGACTTACTTGTAGAATTTTACGTATCTATTATTTATTTGTTTATTGCCGTGTATTGCGCTACATATGTGATATTGACGAATAAGTGATAGATCTTTTAAAATTCATATATATGTAAGTAGACTTAAGATTTTGCATGTTCTAAATGTTAATTTGTACAATAATTTTGTAAAAGATTTACGAATAAATTCTTAGCTATCTATCTATCTCTCTGGTGCCCAACCAGTGGCCGCGGGGACACAAACCTGTCCCGGTCGGTGGCCGGTGACGGGCTGCAACTCGGGCTAAAGTAAATTAATTAACATACTAAATTTATATATTGGCTAAAAGAAGGCTTTCTCAAGAAATCATCTGTCATGGTTATATGTTGAAAATACTTTTTATATAAATTACAGAAAATTTAGTTGTTGAAGATAGTGACTGAAATTTCAATAAGTCATAATAAGTAAATGTAAATTTTATTGATATTACAATAATATGATGTTAAAATAAGGCGATACTTTTAGTGTAAAGTATGTGTAACATAATTAGTAATAATTCAAAATACAATTCAATATCTCAGTTTAATAATTTTTAAGTAAAAGTAAAGAAGTAAAAGTTGTAAGTTATAATGATTATTCCTTTATACAATAGAAAAAGATTGAAAATAGTTTTTTCATCACGTAAAAATGGAAAAAACTGTCGAAAATACTGAACTCGTGTCAAGATCTAGTTGGTGCAAATTCTGCTATACCTAGCACGATTGTATATTTAGAATATTTTTTGATGACATCACTGAAATAAAAAAAAATTATTGCAGACTAAGAAGATTTCCAAAAAGCTGAAAAGATAAATGAAAAATTACGTTGGATTTAATGCATATTTTATATTTACTAATGTTTTCATAATATTAAACTAGTTAAATTATTACTAGCGGTCAAATGAGCCACACCGCTTCCGTGAAAATTGCAGGAGCAGCTCATCAACTGAGCAGTTAGCAAGCGCGGCCGCGAAGCAAGTGTGAGATACACTGCTCCATTGCACGAAGAAGCGAGTGACACATTATTATACGCAACTCGCATTGCACACGGCCGAGTCAGCGCAGTAGCGCCCCGTATTTGCCTCTTTAAAAAGTATATAGATATATATCTCGAAAGCAAGCATTGCATGCAAGGAATCGTCCCGAAATATAGTTGTGCACTAATATTATATATATATGCATATGTATGTATATGTATATGTATATACTCCGCTTCTTGACTGCGAGGGTATTGTAAATATATTCATTTCACTGTGTGATTTCATTTCATTTATTATATGTACATACATGAATACTGGTATTCATATCGCATTCATTGTGTCAATGTGTATACGTGTGTGACTCGACTAATAGATAATAAGGAAAATGCAAGCAATATTTATGCCAAATTTGCTCTACATCTGTGATTTGACTAATGCTGTGATAGCTTGTAATTATACTCATAAGTAAGCTTAAAATGTTGCGTTTATAAATGTGAGTTTTGTGTAATATTTTGTAAATTATTTACAATTAAACGGTGAAATAATTTATCTATTGTAACGGGGAGATCCGGGGAGATCCGGGGAGAAAATATCTCCGACCCGATCGTGTACCATGTGAATAACACAGAACGTGTCACCCACTTTTGCGTGCAATGGGGCAGTGCTGCCAACACTCATCTTTCTCATCTCATCCATGTACGACTGTACAGACTCCCCCCGTTGCGAGAGGGGAGCGAGCAAACTTCATCTCGCACTGTTGCCCCGAGGCCACTGCTATCGCACTTGTTGTCCATTGTTCAGTGGGTCGTGGACTCAGCGGGAAGAAGAGGACACAGCTGCGTCACGCTGCGTTTCAGCACGCCGTTGCTCGTTTTCACGGAAGCAGTTAGTCGGGAGGATTATAGGGCGCTTTGCCTCGTTAGGCAGTTTGGAATGGCGAAGCCTACCTCCTACGCAAAGTAAACCACGTTCGTTGATGAATGGATCAAGCGCTGCCAAGCGACCCTGTTTGACTGACTTGTCAAGAGAAAGAAGCGCGATCTCATGGCTAAACTGTTCCTTCTGGATGATTTTTATGATCTGCTCCTCTGCTCTCTCCAATTCCTCAACAGTCAACGCCTTGCGCGACTCGTCCTTTCGACGTGTCCGTGTGCCAAATCGCAAGCACCACGCCACAATACGTACCATTCGAGAGTAGGAAGAGAATCGAGAGAGGAACGATTCATCCCTAATTTCGGTAACTAAACACGTTTTTGATTTGACTCCAGGGAGCGCCATGGGTGCGAGATCCGGTTGACTCGGCCATGTGCTCGATCGTTGAGAAATCCAAAGTGGTCCCGTAAACCACATACTATTTTTCACGAACTCTGCGGGGAGCTGTCCCCTGGAGAGTGCATCGGCCGGGTTATCTGCAGTCCTCACGTGTCGCCACTCGAGGGCCTTGGTGAGGGACTGAATTTCCGCTACGCGATTCGCTTCAAAAACCTTAAGCTCACTCGGAGCCTTTCTCAACTAATGCAATACAAACATTGAATCAGACCAAAATACGATCTGATCAATCTTAAATTCAAACGCAGAGATAGAATCGCGATACAAACGTGCGAGGGATAAGGCAGCGCTTAATTCCATTACGAGGAATCGTTATCTCCTTAATCGGAGCGACGCGATTTTTCGCGCAGGCTAGCTGGACACGAATTTGTCCTTTGCGCGTTATTGACCTCATATACTAGCAAGCCCCGTAGCCTACCTTACTTGCAACGCAAAAGCCGTGAATCTCGATTCGAACGGGATTGAGCGCGAGCAGCTTACGGTCAATCGAGACCTCGCGCAAAAGGCTCAGCTGACCCGCAAATCGAGACCAGGACGTGTGGAGCGCTTGGGGGACGGATTCGTCCCAATTGATCCTAGTTTTCCAGCACTCCTGCATAAAGGTCTTCGCTTGCAGGGTGACTGGACCTAATAGCCCCAGAGGGTCGAAGATTTTAGAAATCCTAGAGAGAATCGATCTCTTGATGATTCTCTCCTTGGGATCTAACTCTAATACGTGGTAGAGGATCGTATCCTCATTCGAGTTCCACGCAGTACCTAAAGTTTTGAGCACAGTGTTTTCGTTGACCGCGTGCTCAACGCCTTATTCGCGGATTTCGCTGTCGTTTATCGCTGGTCCGTGGTTCGATGCCCATTGCCTGATATTGAACCCGCCGCGTTTTAATAGAGCGATCGTCTCGTCTCGAATTTGTTTTAAACGACGTACGTCATTCGCGCCAGTAAGTAAGTCGACTACATACAGGTCTCGTTTGAGTACCTGAGCCGCGAGTGGGAACTGAGACCCTTCGTCTTCCGCGAGCTGCTGTAACGTCCGGATGGCGATATAAGGGGCCGAAGACACCCCGAACGTTACGGTATTTAATTAAAACGTCTTCGTTTGTCCATCTTGGTACCAGAAAAGCTTCTGGTACTTTCGGTCGTCCGGATGTAGGAGAATCTGCCGGTACATTTTCTCGATGTCGGCAGTCATGACGTAAGCGTGAGTCCTGAAGCGTAGTAGATGCTCGAAGAGCTTGTCCTGTATCGTAGGACCTACTAGTAGTTTCTCGTTCAGTGAGATCCCCTTACTGGTTTTGGCGGAGGCATCGAACACGACCCGCAATTTAGTCGTCGCGCTTGACGACTGATTCTTTTGCTTCAATAGACAAACAATTTTATTGGCGTGGTATTCACAAGTTACCAGAAAGCTGGTTGTAACGTGGAAAAAAATGGCCAATACTTTGAATAAAATGTTTTTCACTTGACATTAAAATTAGTGTTATATATTCACAAAAAAAATGCTCACTTCGCCAGCAAAACTATCACAAGGGATTGGAATTGAATGCAATTGATGCGTTGCAGCCAAGAATTGAAGGAGAAACGGCCACAGTACCGAGAGAGAGATGATAAAGTTAAGCTGCAACATGACAATGCTCGGCTACAAGTTGCAAAATCAGTCAAAGAATACTTAGAAGCTCTAAACTGGGAAGTCTTACATAGGGGGTTGATACTCCATATTATTAGAAGGTTGCATTTCGGTGTAGTTATAATCAACTTCTCCGGTGTGCGCCACCGCCGCATTCTGATGCACACGCATATATTTACAATCGTTCGTGTTTAAAATAGGGCATATATCTTTGCTTCATTTACGAATTTAAACAGACGTGTAAAAAGCGAGTAGAAATGAGCAGAAGAAAAACCAGTGTATTTGCAAGAAATCTAATTTAATCAGATTATTATTTCTAATATTTTTTAATTTTGATTCTTCTATTAATGCAGGAAATGTTGTGGTTTAAATGATTCAGTAAGCTGTATAACCAGCTGTAATTAAGTTTAAATTAGTTTTAAAAACTAAGAAAATTGAAAAGATATAAGTTTAATTTAAACTTTGTGTTAATCCAAAGAATAAAAATATAAAGTATAATTTATTATTAAACAAAAATTTTATGTTATAAAGATAAAAAGAATTTTAATAGTTATTGGGCCTAAGCGTAATGAGCATCAATGAGTTCGATCATAACCGAAGTGACCCGAACCACCCGTACTAGTTCGAAGATGTCCGAAGTGGTTCGAAACAACCAAAATTAATAGAAAAATTCTCACGCAGCGCTTACCGTTCTCTTCCAAAAAAAGCGCAGTAGTAACGCAGGAGAGAACTTGTAACATGGTTTTAAAATGGTCTGTCTTTTAGGAATTAAATATATATTTGTACTTTTCATCAATTGAATCTATTTTTTTAAATAAACAATTAAACATGGACTAATTAAAGGTGCATAGGTGCATACAAAATGTTAAATGATATTTTGAAAATAGTTGAAAAAACATTTGTTTTATACATAATTTGCTCGTAATGCAGTTTAGACTTTTGACGTTAATATGTCTAGATCTATTAGTTCGAATAACAACTAAAAAATATTGATTTATATTGTGACGTTGTCACTTGAGAAAGAGAGAGAGAGTGAGTGTGAGAATAAGTGAGTGTGTAAAAGAGAAGCGTGAGTGCGAGAGAGACGACAGAGGTAACTTGTAAGCGCCGACCGACCTACTAGTGTATGCGAGGCGTGAGATAGACGAGGGACGTGAGGGCAATGGGTCGAAATACGACAAGTCCGCGGAGAGCCGGCAAATCCGCTAGAGGATCGAACCGTCAAGCCGCAGGACAATATGGCGCCAATTCGGCAGGCCGCAGCAGCGGCCTAGAAGAGTCACTGTAGCGCCGTACTTGGGTCAGTTTAAATAGTAATACAGCTGGTATGGAGAAACCTTGAAAATAAGAGATTCTCTATAGAAAACTCTGTCGCTCATTATTATACATGTTTATAAAGCTTCTGCGTTTTACTAAAACTATCTTTTTCAAAAAACCTTCAAAATCCACAATGTACATAATTTTTATATAATTTTTGTTCTTTCATATGTATAACTTTACTTGTGCTTGATGCAATTCCAGCCATACCGTGCACATTGTATCATGTTTCTACAGAATTTAATTGCAATAAAAACATTCAAAAATAATTTTGTATGCATTCGATATCTATTTTTAAACAGAACTATGTTATCTTGAAAAGTAATTAAATATTAAAAAATCTAAAGAACCTAGATGTTTTCGTCCAATAAGGTACAATATTATGAAAAAGTACTAATAATAATACATATATGTAAGAACACATGGCGTTAAAATCTATCTTTAAATAATGTATACTTGAAGATAATTGAAAACATAAATGTTTTGTTTATCATTTGTATTTAATAATAAATTAAAATGTAAGTTTCAGATATATGTTTTGAATGAATTAAAAGATTTATTCTATTTTATTATATTGTTTATAAAGATATAATATTTCCAGGTATATAATAAATAAAATCACTTTTGATAATATATAAACGCTATGTTATTAGTATCTAATAGTTAAATGCGCTATATAATTATATCTAGAATAGTCGCTCCGTGAGGAATATTTTTATAGTAAATTTTATATTTCCAAATTATAGTGATTACGACGTCTTCATACATTTAGCTGATCACGACATAAAAAATAATACAATTCGCAAATTGGCCCATAAAAGGCCCACCCATTGGTTATATAAGTTTGGATAAGAAATAGTCACAACTTTTCTAAGAACATGCACCCTGCTACCTTATTAAAAATCCCAAGACGACGAAGGAGGTACTTTATTTTTGATACTCACGGGTGCAAACGATGTAAATAATTGCATTGCGGCCGCAGTTTAGTTTTTTATGACGGTAGTGTGGTGCAAGGAGGAATAGCAATTATTTTGATAATTGCTTCTAAAACTGTCGTGAAGCAGTGTTAGTGGCCGGATGATTTGTCATCGCACATAATTTTTTTAAAAAAGTTTTTATATCTTTTATCACTTTGCTGGAAGATGCGGAAGCAAATAATGCAAGCGAAATTGAATCAGGTAACGGCTCCAGCAAATACTCCGTATGTAAGTAAATTTGTGTGCATACTTCAAATTAAGTAAAATATAAAAATTTATTGATTTTTAATTTTTTACTGTTTTATTTATGTAGCATTCTCATCGTCGGAATCAAATAACGCCAAAAGTGAAGCCGACGATCAGGAGTTGATGAATATTTTACAGACCGATGGTAAGTTTAATGTTTATAATAATTATTTTGCTTTTTATTTTTTTTTATCAAAAAATATATAGATTGAGGTAAAGTAAATTAAGATTTTGTCTGACACTTTTAATTCTACCAAAAATTACCGTTATTAATAAATATATATGATAGATGTGAATGTGCCTAACATGCAGTCTACCTACTATGTAGTCTAAATGACCTACTAACATGTACCTACTATGTAGTCTAAATGAACGCTCAAATATATATATATATATATATATATATATATGTTATACTTTTTTATATTGTAATTATTTATTTTACTTTTTATTTTGAGTATTATATTTTAATTATTTGCATAAGAACAGGTTTTTTATATTAATCCATGCGTGGTCACTGAAACAGCAAGCAAATGTTGGTAAAGTGAATGGGATACCCAGATAAATTCAATTCGTGGATTAAAGCAGAATTGAAGACCCTCTGATCATGGCGAATCACGACGACAAGTTTTACCTCGTTTTACCCAACAATACCAGCTTGTTGTATTTTCCCGATAACGTTACAAGCTGCTTTGCGACTCATGTACCACGAGTGCTGAGGTTGGATGGCGATTGGTTGGTCGCCTTGACAGAGATCCATGTACCTTTTACCATGGTTCATATTTAAAAAAACGAAAATTATTCTGGAACCCGTTCAATCTCAAAAGGGGTATTATCAATTGCGACGATGTTGTTCGTGTGAACAACAGCACGAGATTAGTTTTCACGAAAAAGTTTGCCGCGTATTTGGCTTTGAGAACGCCGATCAACAGTGTAAGTCGACCATTATTACGTCGAAAAATGATAATCGTCCGGTTTTGGCCTGTCAACCTGCATCTTTGAGTCACGCGATACCTGATCAGCTGTACGTGTACACCGATATATGCGTACCTTACATGGTCGGCGATACGCACGTAACGCTTCTCTGAATAGTATCACTGGGCGACTGTGGAGAGCATAAGTTTGGTGACAATATCATGCGTCATTATTCATTGACGCACTAGATTACTCTTTTACATCACAATATTCAAAATTTAGTCGTAGATATAAGAGATCAATACGGTTCTCGCGTACCATTCGAGTATGGAACGTTAACGGTCATGCTTCATTTTACACATAGTCGCTAACAGAAATGAGTCACTATATTCTCTATTACTACGAGCAGATGTGTGGTGGAGTAAGATGCGTTTATGCGGGATCCACGTTTCAAAAAGGAAGAGACAGTGTTGGTGCGTTTCTCGGGGTATATTCAGAATAATGCTCTCTCACTTTGTTAAAGGTGCCAAAACCATTGGTAAAGAAGTCGTAAGAGCTGGATTGAATTTATTTGACGACATTTCCAACAACCATGTTAATTTTAAAGAGGCTGTTTCTGAACGCGCATGCGAGTCTAGAAAAAAACTAAAAATAAAAACAACTGAGAAAATTGTAGAAATGATAACAGGTTCGGGATATAAGAGAAGCGGCGCCAAGCGTAAGTGTCAGTCATAAAAACTTCGCGCAACACGCCGCGTCGAGCGTAAAAGAAAGAAGTCGATCAAGAGTCGTAAATTGCCACGTCTGAGTAAGAATAAGAAGAAAAAAGTAGATGAAATCCGCAATCAGAGATATCACGGATATATTCGGACCTAGATAAAAAAACAAGCGTACCGATGGCTTTCTTACACTCACACTCGCACGAATGTTTGTCCAGCGAGTTGGACATTTTTAGCCTCACTCCGACTCAACAGCAATCGAAAGTTGTAATTAATAAAATGATTACGAACCTGTATCCTCGCTTATCAACGAGGGCGACGCGCCTCTGGAATTTGTTATCCCGAGCGCCAACGTTTATTACATTGATCTTGCGCATACCATGCTCTATGTACAAGTAAAGGTTATACCCACTGATACCGACACTGGAAATGATTGACGTATTTTTCAATCAAAAATTAGTTTCACCGCCAAACAATTCCTATTCGTACAAGGCTTATATAGAATCTTTATTAAACTACTCGCCACAGGCTAAGAAATCGCACCTGGCCTCATGTCTATGGCACAACGATACAGCGGATGCCTTTGAAGACGCTCCGAACGATCGAATTGCTGATCAACGGAGTCGAAATGTGAATTCGGCTAGTACGTAGCAAAGATGCATTTTGTTTAATGGATGTTTCCGAAATTGAAAATTTTATGTTCAAATTAAAGAAGTCACGTTACTCGTTCGCAAAGTTAAAATTAGTCCTGGTGTTTTACTAGCTCATGCCAATGTCAAATACCCGATTACGCGTGTAGAGGTAAAATCTTTCACGATGTACACGGATATACTAGGCGATTCACTCGATAATGTTATTTTAGGCCAACTGCCTAACAGAATAATAATCGGTTTTGTCGATAACAAGGCGTTAAATGGCAATAGACAGATGAATCCGTTCAATTTTCCACATTTCTCTATTAATTATCTATCTTTATACGTTGACGGTATGCAAATTCCGAGTAAACCTTTATAGCCACATTGTACCGGCGATAACGAGTTGTTTGTCGATGCTTTTCACACTCTTTTCTCGGGTACTGGGATATATTTTTCAAATGAGTTACTTTTTAACTGCTTTTGATCTCACACGTGACTGGTCCGCGCACTGCGCGACACATTGAACTTTGTATGGTCGGGAAGCGTTCATACAGAGGTGCGGTTCGAAGCAGCGTTAACCACTACTATAAACTGTTTGGTTTATGCGAAATTCGATAACGTACTGGAGGTTGATTCAAACAGACAAATCATGACAGATTTTAGCGCTTAAATGGGTAGCGGATAGCCCGGATTTAGAGGGGCAACCCTATATCAACTTGTGTTTTGAGTCGCGAGAGCAGTAGAATTACGTTTGCAATATTCAAGAATATTGCATATATTTTTGCATTGTATGTGCGGGGGTTAATCTTTACGCTCGTTTTTGGTTTCTTCTTTGGAGGTAATATGCTAAAAAAACCACGCAATAGTGACGAAATATTATAAACTACGAGAATTTTAACGGCTTTGAAATATGAGAGAGATACATGTAGAAATATATTTTTGCGCAAAAATTGTACTGGTTCGGGAATGTTTAATCAATGCTGTATCAATAGATTATAAGATGCTTGTAATAAAAAACAATATGTAAAAGAAGCATGTGTATCGTTAATCTTTTACCAAGCCATTTCCCGTATCCTTATGGTTTGTTCTTGGAAAAAAAGCAATGTTGATTTTTGTAGTTTAAAGTGGGGGATTTTTAGAAGATTCCACTTGCACGCGTAGAAGGGGGAGACATAAGGATAAAAGCACGACTCTACCGAATATTCTATTCGGGACTACGTACGCGATCAACAAATCCAATTCGAAGGGAATCGTTGTTAATATCGAATACCATGGTAAGCTCTACAGGTCAGTCATAAAGCGCTGCAGCAGCGGATCGTTGCCTGAAAAGTACGTAACACTCGACAGCCATAATTGGGATGTTTTGTTTGACTAACTAAATGCTGTCAACCGCTATCTTCAGAATTCCTATTCGGCATACGGTGATTTTTGAGTACATCAAAAATCGTTTTGCGGAATGTCGAAATTAATTTTACATCTTATGGGAGTCGGGCCATTGCAATATTTGAACGACCTAAAATCGACGCTGAAACACAGCCGGCGATATTGGACAATACCAGCTGTACATCCGAAGAAGAACCTGCAATCAAGATTATGAAAAAATTTGATAATCACACATACGTTGTTATGCAGGCGACTACTCAGAACGGGTTGCGGGGGTTCGGGCGTGCATAATCGAGCGCTTTCACGGTCTTGAAGAAATCAGTGCATATGTGAATCGTTCCTTTGCAACTGTATTTGACTTTTTAAAAAATACATTGACCCAAGAGGATACCGAGAAGGCAAAAAATATTTTGAAAGATATTTTATTATTGAACTATTATTATTCGTTACTCAACGATAAAATTGTAAAAGAGGTAAAAACTAATATAGATTTCTGGGGTATAAACCCTAACTCGGTAAATGTATTCTTGTTAGAATTTCAAGCCTTTTATTTAACGATACTGACGACTGAATTGTACAATGTATTATTCAACGCATAAGATTAACCTGTATATTTGAATAAAAACTGATGATAATAAAAACAAAAAAATTATAATCTATCTGTGTTGCAAGTTTGTTATTTCAACCCATCCTTCCGATATTATATTACAGCTTCTCACGTTAATTGCTTTTTTATTTACATAAACAACTTTGGATGTGTCTACTTTTTGAAATGTCCGTGTCTTTCTCCATTATTTTTTATTAGATTTACCCCATCCCACCGCCCCTACCTCGCTTTTTCAAGATCACCCCACCTCTTGTTTTCAAGGTTGTATCTCCATATTAACTATATTACTACTAGTTTATATTATCCCTCGTTGGTAGCATATATCAGGAAATCGAAAAGACAAAATGGTTGCATACCGCTACTAAAAATATTACTAAAATTATTTGCAGATTTTGTGTGTAATGCGTAATACACAATTTTGGATATTTAATGATTGACAACATCGGCAAAACTGAAAGATTCTACTTGCACTAATTTCAACTTCTACACGTTGCATCTATAAACCAATTTTTCTTCAAATGCTTTTCTTGTTATACTTATTTTTGCACTATCTGGATGTTTTCATACTTTATTATTTTTCTATTACTTTAACTAATTACTTAAGCATTTCTCTAATGTCATAAAACATTCTGTTTTGGAGGCGCATGTTTTAAAAATAGAAAACTTAGTACGTCATTATTGTAGAGTACCTTTTGTGGTTTTGTAAATATCACTTTTCCGAAGCGAAACTAAAATTATTTCCTCCATAGTAGAGATTTGCTGTGTTTACAGTACTTTATCTGCTGACAGTTAGTACCAGTGATTGACAATCAGTCGGGTGTTGTTGTTATTAAAGTTTTCCTGAAACCACCTAAAAAATTAACGTTTGCTCAGGGGAGGAGAAGGTTTACCTTATCAGTATTTTCCAAGTCTTAACTAATAATACATAATTTTCTATTAATACCAGCATTTAAAGAATTTAAATGCTTTAACAAAACTATTATTAATCAAGTAGTTTTTAAAAAAGTTTAAAAATTATTGAATTTTTAACTCATTGTCTATAGTTCAGTGGATCCATTCTAAAATAAAAAAGGGGACTTGCCAAACCACTATTTCAATGGTAAAAGAAGGCGAGTTAGAATCACGCAAGTTCCAGACCTAATGACATGTTATTGCTTTACCTCTATATTTTTTACATCCTAAATACCAGTGGGAAATTTATTATTTGTCAAATAAACTGCTAAATGTTCTATATAAATATAGCTAGGAAACTTTTTTGCAAAATATCAATCTTCCATTTCACGATGAAACTTTAAAAATAATATTTTTTTGTTAAACCGATTATGGTCTTAGTCTCCTACTCGTTTTCATTTACAACATTAAAAGTATAGACTTTTACCGAAAGTCAATCTGGTGATTTGTGTAGAATATACTCATTTAGAATATTTAAAAAAATATTATGTAGGATATCCTGGTATATTAAAATGCTACTAGCATATATTAGCAAACTCATGTAGAATAAATACTGAGTCGATGTTTAATTTGTACATAAAATTGTTACATTTATAAATATTTTTTTATTTTAAAGTCAATAAGAAAACTCAAATATTTGGAAATTAATATGTAACGAGGTTCAAGCTACATAAACTAACTAACTTCGCGTATTCTTGCTTCGTTATGGTAGACGTGATATTTAATCTTCATCAAATTCATGTTAATAATTTGCGAATTGTATTATTTTTTATGTCGTGATCAGCTAAATGTATGAAGACGTCGTAATCACTATAATTTGGAAATATAAAATTTACTATAAAAATATTCCTCACGGAGCGACTATTCTAGATATAATTATATAGCGCATTTAACTATTAGATACTAATAACATAGCGTTTATATATTATCAAAAGTGATTTTATTTATTATATACCTGGAAATATTATATCTTTATAAACAATATAATAAAATAGAATAAATCTTTTAATTCATTCAAAACATATATCTGAAACTTACATTTTAATTTATTATTAAATACAAATGATAAACAAAACATTTATGTTTTCAATTATCTTCAAGTATACATTATTTAAAGATAGATTTTAACGCCATGTGTTCTTACATATATGTATTATTATTAGTACTTTTTCATAATATTGTACCTTATTGGACGAAAACATCTAGGTTCTTTAGATTTTTTAATATTTAATTACTTTTCAAGATAACATAGTTCTGTTTAAAAATAAATATCGAATGCATACAAAATTATTTTTGAATGTTTTTATTGCAATTAAATTCTGTAGAAACATGATACAATGTGCACGGTATGGCTGGAATTGCATCAAGCACAAGTAAAGTTATACATATGAAAGAACAAAAATTATATAAAAATTATGTACATTGTGGATTTTGAAGGTTTTTTGAAAAAGATAGTTTTAGTAAAACGCAGAAGCTTTAATAATGAGCGACAGAGGTTTGTATTGAGAATAATATATTATCAACATGGATTTCTGATAGTTAAAAGTGTTTGTTTATTGGTTCTTCGGTTGCTGAGTAGACTAGCGGAACAGTGGAAAGTTGGTAATCTAGTCGTAGCGGGGGGAAGTGCGGCAGAGCCAGAGTGTAGAATGCAGTCAGTGCTGTGCTATGCATTCATCTATCAGTTTACATAGGTCACCGTCCACTCCATCTCCTCTACCTATCCTCTCTCTCTCTCTCTCTCTCTCTCTCTCTCGCTCTCTCCCCGTATATTATACATTCTGAAAAATATTATCACACGTTAACGTATCTAGCTACCTACATTTCTGTTTTTGTAATATAATTAGTTTTATTACAGCTTTCACTTTCTTCATTTTCATTCATTCTTGCTATAACTGGAATACTTATAACAAAATGTATAATAGATGATGTTATATCTTTTTTCCTTTCTCTTTCCCCTTCCCGTTATTTTTACCCTAAAATTCCATTTTTGTGATATGTAGTATCTTTGCTTTTACATTCGGAAATATGCATACGCTTGCATCTATTATTTCTAAAAGTTATTGAAATAAAAAATTATACTTTGAACAGCCATGCATAGTTTGGGAAATACAGTGACATCGCTGAAATATACTATAGAGTGACAACATTTTTCGACAGTTCACCTTACTTTTTGATGCCTGCTCGTATTATTTGATGCCAGTTTATTTAAATAAATCAATCCATCTCCGTAAAATTTACTCAAAATTAGTAGGTATGTTTCAGATATCCTGTTGAAATTTGCTTTAACGCTTTTGTGTCAATATAATTCCTTGTGTTTATGTTGACAGTTACTCTCATCACTTCATATCTTCACTCAGCTGATGAGCAGTAATCTCAATTTATATGAATTTTACATAGTCATATAAAATACTAGCAGTAAATGTAAATTTCATAATGAAAATTTAATTTTTAATTGACTTGGTGCATTAAAATATTGTTATTATACGTAAAGAGAAAGCTTTTTTAGACTAAAATGCAATCATATTTTAAAAAGAATAGTTTTCCTTTATTAAATTTGGTACTAACAGCTAGTATAATTTTATTTAAGATATTAAAATGAATTACAACAACGAATATCTACATCCCATAAAAAATGTTATTGTAATTATTTCTCAACTAATATTCATTTAATTTTTGTTTTTCAATTTTAATAATCTTAATTAAAAGTAAGTACATTGAAAGAATTTCATAGGAGTATTCTCAAAAAATGTTGTAAATTTGACTACTAATCATTGTAGGCTGAAAACATACTCGAAATTTAGGAAACTTTAGTATCTACAAAAGAAAATTTTACCAATCGTGAATAGTAAATTTTTCAAACTAAGCACTGCTTAATATCACATTTTTTAGTAGAATTTTTTTACTATTACAAGTTTTAAATAAAGAAATGAAAGTCATAAAATTATGTGTCTACATAAATATAATTTTAACAGTATAAGTTTTATTTTTAGGATTATATATTTGGTAGGTAGACGCCTAACGAATTAGTTGCATCATTTAAGTGTATTACATTTCTTCATTAAATCCTAAACTTTTCGACAGTCGACAGTATTTCGTGTACAGAACAAATGCGCTCGCTATTGTAATTAGTCGTAAATATCTTGCAAGTTATATAGCAATACCACTTATTAGTGAAATCGTACACTTATGAATTTCGTTACTAACTGGCTAATAAGTATTCAAAAATAGGTTAAAAATAAAAATATTTTTAATTACTTATTTTGATTATTTTTTTTTAATTAAACATTTGTTTTTGTAAAATATTTACAACATTAATAATATCAGTGAAAGAATTCATATCGACGTTCTCCTCGTCTTCAAGAAGTCCATTCTCTACTCACGCGCATTAATGTGTGTGTGCGTGTATAACATTGTTGTGTACATTATTGTTTATATATTAAAACATAATAAAGAAATTATAATTTTAGAATGAATATAGATATTCTTTTATTATAATTTTTGTATCAAAATTTACAAACAGTTAATATCTCTAATATTTCGTCGATAACCTTACTTTCAGAAAGATTGATTTTAAATAAACTACTGTGTATTTTTGAAATAGTAAATATTTACCACATACTGATTATGAATAACAAAATGAATTAAATAGATTTAATAGCGTTGATAAGAAATATTTACGGTATTTAAACATCTGAGTGTTGAATACTTTGCTTATTTCATTAATCCTCTTATAAACACAGCGACAAGCTGGAACCAACGAAAATTGCACATCAAACTGGACTCTAGAGCGTACGTTTCTCGTGCAAACTATACGCATTACTGTATACTACACAAGTATTATACTAAATACTTTGATATTAATCCAATACAGTTACGTACACTTTACTGTTAAATTTAATTAATTTAATATTATAATAGGTAAATTTACTGGTTTACATACGTAGTATGACTTAGGTTTTTTTATATTTTATATTTTTTTATATTTTAGTATTAAAAGTGGGAAAATCTTACCGTAATTTTAGTATGTACCTAACTGCTATTTTTATTAAATTTTCCCATGAAATTTCTGTCAGTGTTTACAAAGTATTAAAATTTGTTGAAAGTGTGTATTTTTAAAATTAAAAAAACTTGATTCAAAGGATAATTATGTTTTCTCAAAATGTTTTACAAATTTCCTAATCTCATATTTTTAAATTACTGATGAGTAAATGTATTAAACGTTAAAAAAACCTTTTAATTACTTTAAGTTTTGACAATTAAATAATAAATTATTCTGTGAAGATGGTTATTGGGTTTATTGCATGTAATGAAATAAAGTTACCTTGGTTGAAATCTGAGTTTTACAGATAAATGAATAGTTATATTAATAAAATACTTCATTATACCGAAATCACACGACGCTTCCCCAGACGACTAATTCCACCCTGGAGCCACAACCGTTGCACGATTATTAAAGACTCGATTTCATCACAAATAAAACTAACGTAGCAATAGCGAGCCTGGTTGCTCGTAGCTAAAAATAACCAGTGGACGCAAAAGATATGTTTCGGAGGGAAGGTAGCGCAAAAGAATATTTGCGCAATTTAGATTTAAATAAAATATTTAATAACAAATATTCACACCGGTGACCCGCACAATATTAAACTCGACCGCATCTACTCTAAATACTCACAACACACTCAAACGGTCTTGAGCGCGCATCCGCAAATTACAACAAAAACGACTTACTTGTTATAGCGGCGGCTCTAACAGTCGTTCTAAAGGAAACATCTTCCTCGCCTGCGTCGCTCTGCTGAAGACCTTGATAGGTGCTCGACCGGATAGTCGTAACAACAGTCAGCACCAAGATGAGCAAGCTGGAGTCTGTTAGTGAACGCTGAGTGTTCACTAAAGTTTCGCAAATAAGACTCTAAAAACGCTCTCGGTTGTCGCAACATGCGTTTCGCACTCAAGGCTCGCTAGGGGCAGACTGACAACTCCGTAATTTCGGTAAATTAGAGGTGATCCCATCGTGATATAAAACAAGTCATAATAAAGCGCGTCACCTGTTGTATACGTCTTCCCTCCTCTGTCAAGGTCGAATCGGGGAATTGATACTTTACGCGCGATCACAACGGGATACCCGTTGCATTGTTTATAATTTGAATTATTTATATGTATAGAATATTTTTATACGTATAATGGGAGAATACATGGAGGAAAACCTCCAGCTTAAATTATTAACAAAAATATGAATTAAAAAAAATAAAAAATGTTCAATATTTCCGAATATCCTCCGTTTCTAATTATCTGATCGAGTTGCTTTAAATTTAGAATTATTCATATTTATATTATATATAAATATGTCCTTTTTTAGCAATTTGATCACTCAGTAATATTGTGAGTTATAAGCAAAAAACCAAAATGTATGATTTTAGTATAAAATCGATAATAACAAATATCATCGGTAAAATTGGCTATTACATTTTTTATTTTAATGATGTACAGACTATTCCGAACGTTATTGCACAGTCAACTAACTGTTTAGATTTCTTTTACAAAAAAAGTCTATAATGCTTGACCTAGTAAAAGAAATATATCTTTCGAGTTGGATAATAGAAATTTAAATATTGTCATATTTTAAAACATTTATGTATCAAGATAATTTAAATATATCCGACAGTCTTTAATATATTATTAATTTTATTAATTAACATTAACTTTTAACTTTTAAACATTATTAAATATTAAACCTGTGTTGGGGATATAGGTTTTATTATGCACATAAGGATTGTACACATAATTAATGTGCACAGAAAATTTGAAGTTATTTCTAGTACACAAAATATATTTTATTTTACATAATTTATTTAATTAAATATAAGACATAGTTATTATACATATTTAACAATCAGAAAAAAATATTGTGCATAATATAAAAGCAACTAATATTAAATAGGAAAAGTTGTGCACATCTATCTACGTATACGAAATTATTATTTACGTGGCATAAAATAATTTTTCTGTAGAGCGGTCACAGATGGCGTCAGTTATCTGTACAAATCATATGTACAGGTTTCCAAAATAATAAAAATTCATTCTACTCCAAATACCTGGGGTTTAATATAACTTTTTTAACTTGATATTGTGTTCAATTTAATAGTTCTACTTAATACTGTTTTTAGTAATATAGCTGTTTTTAATAAATTTTTTAATTTTCCAAATCTTAGATTAAATTTCGTGTATACGTCCACCGCTATATACGTAGAATTAAAAAATGAAATCGAAGAAATTAATATATTAAAAATTTTAAGTATACATCCCCTAAACTATTATTAAAAAAGTAGTGAAAGTTAATTATATGAACATCATAAGGTATACTTTCATAATTTATAATTTTAAATATTAGCTTTTATTTATTTAAAGATGTTTAAAAATATGTCAAGTTGTTAAATACGAGCACATTAAGAAAAAATTTAGTATTTAGATTTTTGGTAAATAGTATAAATAATTTTAAAAAATAAGAACTTTTAATGTCAAGTGAACATTGTATGCTGTAATTGGATCCTAAATACTACTATTGTTTGTAAAACATTTAATAAATTTTGATTAAAATTAAAAATGAATGTGAGTTACTATTGTGTATTATAAATATTCGCAACTATGTACATGAAGTTTGTATGAAGAACTTTAGCTTATATAACATGACATAAGCATTTAATGCACGATTTTAAAACTTAAATAAGTGCAGAAAATTAGGAAATTTCAATCGACAAGTTGAATTTGCGTGGAGACCCCGATTTTACCGAAAACCTTCCTCCACTTTAAACCGTTGCCTGGATTGTAATAGGCTTGATGTTCAAATCTTTCAAAATGTAGCTCATATACGTAGCTGTATATCGTTTTGTATTTTGCGAAAAATATCGCCAATTGCGTTCTCTGATCGTACGGTTGTTACAGACGATGGTGATAGCTTCTGACTAGTCACGGTGCCGTGGAGAGAGGGCAGCTATCGACTGTCTAATAATGTACGAGACAGTTTGTATATATTATGAAAATGTACTTTGCACTTTAACTGTTTTTTTGTACATAACACAAAATATTAAAAAACGATTAAAATGTTTTAAGGAACATATTTATAGATAAATAAATGCGAATAAATCTAGATTCGAAGCAACCCGACCAGATAATTTGGAAAAATAAAAATTCTTGTTTTTTTTTTTAAAAATCATATCTTTGTTTATTACAAAACAAGATAGATGTTTCTTTAAAAATAAGTATCCATTACTGCTTTCTTAATAAGTATTAAAACGAATTCTATCAGTTTAGAATTTTCGACACAACTTATTTTAACTTTTCTCCACTTCTCAAATTCAAAAAGCTTTACTTATAATTTAATTATCCAATTATAATTTTAAAAATAGATTTGGATAATTAAAGCTTTGTGCTACTGTTTCAGATCCCGTTTTTTCAAAAAATGCTTACAAAGTTTACGGTTTTCAGCTTCATACGCTTCGAATTCGGAGCAGTGGGAAAAAAGCTTTTTTTGAATTTTCTCCGCTTCTAATTATCTGATCGAGTTGCTTTAAATTTAGAATTATTCATATTTATATTATCTATAAATGTATCCTTTTTAGCATTTTGATCGCTCAGTAATATTTTGAGTTGTAAGCAAAAAAAACCAAAAAAGTGCGACTTTTTGCATAAAAATGTAAATAACAAGTAGTGTCTGTAGTTCATAATCCTACATTTTCATTTTAATGATTTACAACTATCCCGAATATTATCATACAGTCAGATAACTGTTTGTTTTTTTGTACACAAAAAGTCTAATGTTTGGTCTATTAGTTTGTGTTAGAAGGAAACCCTCGTATGCTTCGTTTAGGAAGGAATTAAAAATTTTTCTATGAGTTGCAACGATTAACTCCAGATTCATAGATTAGTAGCGGAACTATCTTTTCAAATAATCCAACGTGACCAATGATACCGTACGATCTGCTGTTAATTCATGTGCTACAGTTAACAGTAAGCACAACGTAGGCATCGAATGATGAGACAGCATTGAACTACCTAAAATTTTTTAAACCAGTCATCGACCTTGCGGTTAAGGGGAATGAGGTCTTAAACAACACCGTCTCTCCTTCTCAAGCGCTTTTTGTTTAAGCAGTTTTCGTTTCTGGGCCCTGCTAATGGTTCTTGGTTCCTACGGAACGGTACTAATCGGTTCCGGCATGGATGGTATCTCCGGGGTCTCAGAAGCCAGTCCTGATTCTCAATCTTCATCCACTTCATTGGTTTTTACATTTTAATTTTAATTTAATTTTCTATAAAATCTTTTGATATATTTTACTAACGTATACTGTATATATACTTTACTAACATATACTTTTATATGCATTCAAAGTATGTATTTATCATCGTTTTAGGTTTTATAAATGCAATAAGATATGAATGTTAACTGAAGAAAACTATTTCCTGAGTAATCAACGCATTTTCTTCATCTCCAAATTCTTTCATTCGTCAACTGATTTACTGACAAAGCTGCTGTACTGAGTAATTAAACGGAGAAAAAAAAAGATTAAATTTTTTTTCTGAACTGGACAGCATCTACTTTTAGTGATTTCTGATCTATTTCTAGACGATGCATCTTAAAAAAACAATTTTTATATGGTTTAGTATTTTGTTAGCAATTTCAACGACTATTGGACAACATATTCCACGTTCTGTACCTATTTATTCAAATCAATTTGCAGTCCATGTGCCTGCTGGAGCTGAAATTGCATCTGTCATTGCTGAAAAACATGGATTTAATAATTATGGACAGGTAAATAAAAAACTAATTTTTCTGTATATTTGTTCAATAACACAATTTCTTAATTACTTATCTTCTTAAAAGTTCATTTCATTATGAAGTTTCATACATAAAATATTTTAATTTCGTTAGAAAACTGAACGCGTGTGTTGTTATTGATATTATTGTTCATATATTATTACATATTAAAGGTGATGCTTAAAATAGGGACATTTAGTTATTACTATTGTATCTCAATTTGTGGGTTATTTCTCACAAAATCTATATTAGCGTACGATAAGTTAGGTACTTTTGCAAATAACTGGGTTCCAGAATACCGGCTCCTAACAATTTGTATCAAGTTTTGCATCTTTAGACAAGTGCTAGGGAGTTTTTTCTTCCTTTTTAAAACATATATTCCAATTACTGTGACCGTCTGTTTCATAGTAGAAACGATTAAGGCCAGTTGTATGGACTGCTTTTACTATTTCAGCAGCTTCTCCAGAAATTGTTCCAGAAGCACTCAATAAGTGGAGATTTAAGCCTGTGAATATTGAAACAAGAAATGGTAAGAAACCACCAATTTTTAATGGAACGGGTAGAATGAGCGAAAAACTACATTAGATTTTCTTCCAGCTACTTTGAATGTATTTCATGCTCCTTAAAGAGCAAAAGAGAATAACCTAACATGCACTCTCACTGTTAATCATTGATTTTGATAGAGCCTTCACCATACTGTGCGACGAATATCTCACCGTGGTTGCCGCTGTACTGAGCGTGTGCTCGGAGCCTTAACGCCGAGCCCGGTTGGGACAACGAGAGGTGCAAAATTCGGCGCGCCGCGGTAATTAGCGCGCGTGTTCGCGGCGTCTAATCAAGGAGAGGGGGCATTTAGGCGCATGCTCGGCACTCAATCCTAGCTCGATCGCACTATATCATCAGTATGTCTTGTAGAGAGTGAGAGCATGCCGCGTTTATTTTTCAATAAGTATTTAAAGTTAAAGAGAGCGAGAGAGAAACAGAGATAGATAGATAGATAAATTTTTATTTGTAAATGACTTACAAAATGTTGCACAAAACACACATTTATAAACGCAATATCATAAGTCTACTTATAAGTATAATTACAAGCTATTACAGCATAAGTCAAATCACAAATGTAGAGCAAATTTGGCGTAAATATTGCTTGCATTTTCCTTATTATCTATCAGTTGAATCACACACGTATATACATTGATACAACGAATGCAATATAAATACCAGTATTCACATATGTACATATAATAAATGAAATGAAATCACACAGTGAAATGAATATATTTACAATATGAAGTGAAGGATGAATACACACATACTCATGACACACGCATACAAATAAATTTAGGGCGCAAATTAAAACAAGTTTATAAGAAGGACTGACTAGAATAACCCATTGTGATGTCCCAACTCCTCAAATACTCCATCACTAGCTCCCAGAAGCGAGAAAGACAGAATGCATTCCGTATGCAGGACGACAGCTTGTTTCACAGATGAGCACTTTGAACAGAGAAAGATCCAATTCCCGTCTCCGTGCGCATCCGCGTAACATAAACCTTTTTAAGTACACCACTGATCGGTCGATCGGATGCATAATAAGAGAATGCATAAAAAAGAAAAATGCATAAGACCTTTTAAATCTGCAAATATATAAAATATTCCCTCCAATCATCTACTCCCATCTAACCCAATCGGATCTTGAAGAGGGTGTACAGTCGTACATGGATGAGAGAGAGAGAGAGAGAGAGAAAGAGTGAATGTGTGTATATTATCACGGCGTCAATGATCACGCCGAGACAGTGTAACCTATGCGTCGCGAAACAACGGAGTACGCGAGCCAGACACGCCGGCCACTCTGCAGCGGCAGAGAGCGCATGTGCGCGGCGTCGCGTCGGCGCACCAGCTACAGACAAGTGGTCGCCCACGTGCCTCTGTAAGCTGAAATTCAGTTGCAGCTTTTTCTCACCGAATCCGTCGACATCACCTACCTGCGCAGCCCCCCGCGGGCTACCTTGCCGAAGTTCGGGCTAACTTGAACACCCGCGCGTGCGTTCGAGAGTATTTCGCGAGAGAGCGTGCGGCTAACCTCGTTCGCGGCGCTGGCCACGTGGCGACATTGTGGATCGGGCGGCTCCTCCGACGACGAGCACGAGCCCGACGAGCGCGGACCAGCGGCGATCGCCACGAGGCGATATCACGTGAGTGCTCGTGCACGAGCCATATTTCTGTCGCTCTTAGAGCCCTTCTCCCTTTCTTTTCTGTATAATTTCAGGGGAGGTTTTTTTACCGTTTCGGCGGTTTTTCCTCCTCTACTGAGCCAAATATAATCATAGCTGGCTCAAGTGTGCATTTTATTTCTCCCTACCTTCCTTCCCTTTCCTTTATTTTAAAAACGGGCGTTTAACCAGAGGTTAAGCGATCCGACGAACAGAGGGTGATATAACCATCCAACTTAGCACCCATCACATACCGCAAACAAGAATTCTGTGAGCGTTGTAGTCTTGTCCTTAACTCTAGGGGTGTATCTAAGTAAACTGTACAACAATAATTAAAATAAAGAAAAACCAGTGAACGCACCAGTCTGGCAGGAAGAGCCTCCGTAGTATACCGACGGAAAAAACGTAAACTATATAAAACGTGGTTAATTCTTTTACAGATCAATTCAATGTTTCAATGTTCACACACCAAGGCTTTTTACAGTTTCAGACAAAGACACGACTGAATTCAATAGAATTAAACTCAGCCGACTCAATATCGGAAAGCAATCTGAGACGGATTACTTATTTATTCTTGTGAGACATATTGAGAACATACGACGGCAATGTCGTCGCGTGAGAAAAAAGTTTCGACCACCCGTCTTTATGAATCTGTAGGGTATCCACAGTTTTGAAATCAATCAGTGCTCGATTGGAGTGATGCTGCCTTCTCGGAGAAAAGTGTACATTGAAAAAATACGTTCTACAGTTCCGTACTATAAAATTATATAATATTTAGTGTTCGAAGTCTTAATATTTAGAACAGCTATTTGATGTTCTAGAATCTGATATCGTACCACTATGATAAACATTAAAATATCAGTCAGTGATTCTTCAGTGATCAGTCAACACTCCTTCCAGATACGGGGACACCAGTCCAAGTGGCTTTAACCCTAAGAAGAATTACTGTAGGTAAGCAAGAAACTGGGCAAGGATGCAGAGGGTACAAGAGATAGCGGGGAGTTGAAAAGCACCTATAATAGGCGCGGAACGAGAGAGAAACCTAGCGACCCAGCTTGAAAGGCCTGGATACTAGGTCGTAGGATTCAGTATGACGTACGCGCGACCTCGCGGAAGCGCCTTTTTCTCCCAACATGGCCATTCGCGGTAGTCAAAAGTAGTTGGGAGCGCCGCGTGGAGCGGAGTCGCAGGGTTAGCCACGTGACCCGCTCCGAATGCGGAACAGCCAATGAACGCGCTGCTTGGGGAAACTGCAACATCACGGACGCGCCGCCGGATTGCAGTTCAAAGCTCTGCGCAATCAGAGCGCATCGACCTCCCGTGAGGTAAAAGTCGAAATCGAGTCTCGCTCTCGCCAAGTGCGCCCTTCGCACAGGCAAAAGGAGTCCCGCCGCTTTGCCTTCGCTCAGAGCGGATGCCCTTCGTCTGCTCGTGCATACGAGGGGCAGGCAACGCTAGCTGCTGTCCAGCACGCTACAGCCTTTCGCGGGGAGAAACTCGACGAGATTTCGCGTCCGCCGCCCGTTAACTACCTTACGCAATCCAATATCAAAATTTGCCGCGTGTAGGTGTTAAAACGCGATTCGGTAAACGCTTTCCTGAGCTACCGACTCTTCGTACATATATTTTTTTTAATATAAATCTGAGTAATTTATTGCGAATACCTCCTCGTCACCCTACGTCCTTGAGCACTCCTGAGTTAAGAGAGTAACCATAATCCCCTATTCCGCATTCGCTCGTCAAGCAACGGCAATTTGGTGCCCGACATGGGGCCCGAATTTTCAAACACTCAGCGACGGCAAGTACAATTCAGGACTGGCTGCACCCCGGGTTTGGGATGGTCGGCCAGCTAGTTGTGAAGAGTAGCCGCACGTTTGGCGGTGGTAACAGCGAGAGAGGGAGACGTGTTTCACAAAGGATCTGAGAATTTCGAATAAACCAAGGGTAGTCGAGAGTGGCACGAAGGTGCCGTATGAAGGTCTCTTGGAGAAGGTTGCAACGGGTGCGAAGCGAGATAAATACCTAACAACTCGGCTTGCAAGGCCTGGTTACTAAGTGGTAAGATTTAGAGGTACAATGAATGGATGCCGCTGACGTTGGAACAGATTGCCCTGCGAAGGGCAGATTTCGAACAGTAATCGTGAGAAGGGCCGGTGATGATGTTTTGATTCAGTACAAAAGAATAGTTAACTTGTCGGAGTGACGACCGTCCGAGATGGAGGCTAAAATAAGACTGTGAAGTTATGATCTTTTCAGCGACGATTCATCACTTTTATAGGTTGAGATTCATCATATAGCTTTCCATATGAAAGGCATAGCAGAAAAAAATGACAGTCTAAATTCTTTGCACCTCACTCTTAAGTTCATATCAAAGTAATCTTAACTCAATATTGAATATCACTTCGCTCAAGCTTTATATGCCGAGCATTGTACATTCAACAATCATCACGAAGATCTGCACCCGCCGTCGTAGTCACTTGCGTCACCATCGAAATCTTATCGCGTTCACATAATAAAGGGGTCGATCCATCTCATCTGACTCCTTTCATTCTCACCGCAAAGTATTCATTCATTTTTGCATGTACAAAGTACGGCTGTGTGTGCATTAAGAATGCCTTTGAAATTAAGAAAAAAAAGAAATTCACGTTCTACGTCAAAATCGATCAAAAATACATTTATAAACATTATTTATAAGGTTTTTTAAATTATATTAACGAAAAAATTGAAAAAGTGTAAAAATTATTACAAAATTAAAATGTCTAAACGCTGGAGCCCGCAGTCCACGTTAACGGCCGCCAAAACATCATCAACAAGATATTATCTCGCAGCATTAAACACACACATAGACGCGTGCATGAGTGCTCCTTGTAATTTATTCTGAGCCAAAATGAACTTAGGTATATTACTGGCATAAATATAGATTCATTTGAATGTGCCTTGACGCCGAACAAAAAAGAAAAAGGGAAACTACAAATCGAAATTCGGGAGCACAGCCAGGTGAGAGTCGTAAGATAAATATACAAAAGAGGGTAAAATGATAGTAGAACGACCCGATCATGTACCTTACTAGGCCAAAGCCCTGTGAAAAGAGAAAGGAAAACGTCAAAGAAGTGGCACCATGCTGTCTAGCTCAGACGCCTGAGGAATTGAAAGGGACGTCGAGCATAGAAAAGCGAAACTGCCCCCTGCATGTAACATATCCTGATTAGAGAGAATAACAACACCTATATTAGCTGTACGTGTGTCCTTGAACTATTGGCAGCTGCTCTGAACATAAACACATTTACCAAAATAAAAGCCAAATTTAGGGAAAGCAACAAATTAATTCAAGGAAACTAGCGGACAATTGTGAAGCACAGAGATCACCATACCCGTACACGACAGTATCTACTACAGGCTATACACCCATGTACTCGAAAACATGGAGGATTAAATCATTTTGAATTCAGAGAGCAGGAATGTGATTGTAGGGTGCACTTTAACGCGGAAAGATGCATGAGAGAAGAAGAGAACATATACTGAGCGATATTATAAATTAATTGGAAGGGCTGTGTACTTCCAGAGATTGATAGACGCACTAAAAATCAAACTAAGAAGATTTATTAGAAATACACAGGAGACAATAAAAACCATGCGAGATCTAAGAAGGAAGCTAATACTCTTTTATTTCTTCAAATAAAAACCAATAATTAATGTTCGATAGGAAGGTAACGTAAAAGAATACTCGCACCAGTTTTTGTCTAAATAAAATATTTATAACAAAAATAATTATAACATAATTTACCCGCACAATAAAATACATTATCCGTGTCCCGGTATAGGCGAGGTCAATCTTTCATTAATTCGCAAAGAGGTGTAGGTAACCCAATCCAATAACCTGTAGCTTCCGTATTATTCTTAGAAAAACTAAGTTAAACCTTAAGATGCAAGATGACACGCAAAGCATGTTTTGCATCCATGGAATTGAGGGCAAGAACATGGTCCTTCATGTAAAAGCAGAACAAAAAATGCCCTAATATCCGAACTTGTGGAATACAGAATGAAGTACATAACTAGGATGATCTATTGATCAAGTCTAAGAAGTCGCTTTCTATATCTTGTATACGCCCGAATCCATTAAAGAACCTCTCTCGAAAATCATGCGCCTTATACAATCCCAAACTCTAATTGATAAAATCATCTCAAATGCTGTACTACATCTGTCAATCTTATTAAAGCGATCTTTGTCGAACTATGAAATACAATTTCTTTTAGGAAATCACAATTTCTGTATGATCGAGCCACTTAGTCTCTGACTAAATGCCTGGCTTTGACATTAAGGAAAGAAAAAGGAAGAGTAAAATACAAACACATGTCGTCCACTCCAGAGAAGAGGGAGTTGAGGGACAGGATGGGTCGTGGAGTGGCGCGGGAGCGCGAAATGTAAAGATGGTAAATAAATAGCTAAGTTCCTTTTTTTCAATAATTAAATGTGCGTTTTGTCAGCGTCACGTGAGTAAAGTAGACGTGCATTCACGGGCGGGAATGTCGAGTAGGAGTGTCTGGACCGAGCTTTCTATCTAGGTGTAGCGTCACGGCATGCGTGGCTACTCGTCTTGCGACTAAGTCTCGCGGTACGCGCTGGGACAGTATTCGTCTCAATTTGCGGGCTCCTAGAGGATTCTCTAGCGCACGAAAGCCTAGATAGATCTTTGCCAAACAGGGCGACTAGAATGGAATTCCTGTGCGCAGCGTCTGATTCACATCGGTGTCTTCTCGAAGGGGCACCAGCAACGGTCAAACGCTTTTCATTGGTCAAGAGACGGCGACGAGAGGTTCCCTTACTTAGCGGAACTTGCTCTATTTCGGAAGAAAAAGCCGTATTCCGCGACGCCCGCGAACGCCGATTGCCCCCTCAGTTCTGCAGCTTTTCCTCCTCCAGCGTATGAAATACTAGATTTTAAGATTTTTAAGTTTTTATACGATTGGAACACTGTACGATTAAATATTACAAAATCATCTTTTGGACCTGATTATTGGTTATCGGACCTGATATGTTCACTCTTTCAGGGCGCCTCATTGTCATCCACTACGTATCTTCTAGAGGCCACCATTTTGATCCGAAACAAATTTATCATAAAAATAATAATTTTTAGTGCATTACCTTCTGTAGGAACTTAGTTTTGTTCGAGAAATTCATCAAATTTAATTTTTTTAAAAAGGTTCAAAAAAACTTTTTATTTTTTAAAAATCTCCTTAATCTTTATAAAAATTAGTTAAAAGCTACTTTTTTAACTTCCGCTTCAGTTCATACACAAGAGAATTTTATGACAAATCAAAACACTTTGTCTGATTTTGATGAGTCAAACAGTTTTTTCCTAATCCTGTACGCAGTGAAAGAAAAATCTAAAAACTTAAAACGGCCCGAGCTGTCTAATGTCCTGGAATCATGTGTCAAACTGTTGAATTGAACGACACGTTAGCATTTTACGTATACTCGACTAAACATCTTTTTAACATATCTTTACATGTCTTCATTAATCTCTAGATCAGAATGTAGTTACCTAGTCTTAGTCATGTTACACCATAGTGCACCAGCTATCGGCACCAAGAATTCTCAATCCGAGAAAATTCGTCTGAAGAACAATAATTGTCTGAAGTTGCCATTATTGCATTTTTCATGTTCTTATCAGAGTATATATTTCGGCAAATAGCTAAGCCGTAATAGATGATTGAAATTTTAATTTATATGTCAACTAAGCATCCTTTGCTTTCAAGCTTTTCTTTCTTGTTTATATTTTGTAGTCGCGCACGTATATGTGTTTGTAGGAATCCAAAATATTGTTCTGAAAGATCTTTGAGCTACTCCCAGGTACAAAATCTGAATAAGAAGACCGACAGATAGCGTACGCACCGAAGGGGATCGCCAACCGCTGGTACACCTGGTACAATGCGCTGTTGCTTCGACTCATCTTTCTTTGAAAATAATTTCAAATTGACTTTAAATTTTTAGTGACCTAGGAAACTCGTCAGAGACGTTTGAAAACAATCTACGTAGAATTATATGACTTACGGTTCCTCTTAAGAGTTTTAGTCTTAATCTGTATAGTATATCGGATGTAAAAGTTAGCTGTCTATGTACGAGGACATGCTCCTCCAGCTCTCAGGATTTGTAAGGTGCATTGTACGCTCCTAGTTTATATCAACAGTGGTTCGGATGCCTTGATATCATCGTCAACCACCACCCGGACTATACCTAAGCAAACGGCGGAGAGGATGCCGTGCCGCCGAGCTGAGCTCACTGACACTGCTCTCTGAACAGATTCTCAGTTACCGATCACCATCTCCAACCACCAAAAAAATCCTGGTGCTGCAGCTACCTCCTAAACTGCGTCCTCTTACGGAATGAGCTAAGTGATCCTCCTGAAGTCAGCGACGAGCTTGTTCCGCAGGTTCGAGTAACTTTGTGTATACGTGAGAGATTTATTCAGCAATAAATCTTGGCATTAATTATGGAAAAAAAATCGACGTTACTTTATTTATGTATTCCACAGATTCACCGCTATTTCTGTCTCTCTTGTAAGTGAATTCTTCCAATAGCTTGTTTTTGCTGACTCTTCTCGCCCAGACTCACGGGATTATGTAATGTCACGTTTGAAAAAAAATAACAATGGAGTGTAATAATTCTCAGGTTCTGCTTCTAATGTAATATTCCTACCACAAGAGCTGGTGCTAAGAAAAATGTTTGTCATGCAATCCATTTTTGATAAAAATTATTGTAAATAATAAAAAATTTAGAAATTTTTACATGATGTAATCTTGTTAACAAATATAATGATAACATTTACAATATAATGTTGTTCACTAATAAATTGAATATTGACTTCAGATTGGCTCTTTATCAAATTTCTATCTATTTGAACACAATCGACTTCATAAACGATCACTTAGTATAAGTGACCACCATCATAAGGCACTTAAAGAAGAACCGCACGTAAGTAAACCTAACAGTAATTTTTTCTGTGATTGATTAATGTCAAAAAGGGAAAAAATTAATCAACATTAAATAAAAAAAAAATTTATTTTTTTCAAATTTTATTTTATTAAAAGTATGCACGTATTGAGACGCAGTAGTAAATAATTATTTAGTGTAAAGTTACATTATAAATACTTCTGCATAGAAATTGTAGTTTTGGTTTGTATTAGAGTTATGTTTTATTATACTGAAAAATTATTAATCGTAAGAACAGATCAACGAATTGTATAACTAGCGTCTCTTTCGGCACAGCGCAGCGAATAAGGGTCGAGATAACGGTTATTGGGAGAGAGTAGGGCGAAGTTGTTAGGGCCGCAAGGCGAGCAGTGGGCCTAGTCTCGCCCTCCGGGCTTAGACGCGCGACCATTTGGCGATTGCCGAAATTATTAACAACAAGTAGACAAGAAGACCGAATGACTGTGAAACGAGTATGGGGGGTCGCATGAGTCAGGTCGCAGGTTGGCCGTCGTTTCCCCCAGTACGGCACTACGACTCGACATTATTACACTTGGGTGAAGCAAAATCTTGCTAAAGAGTGCATTCAGAAGCTGAGATAACGGCATTTTCAAAATACTTATTACATTCACAGATATCTTGTATGTGAACTCATGATATTGCACTCGAAAGAGTACATTTTTTCTTTGTCAACGCTGAGCTACTTAGCCGAGGCATGATCTTGCATTCGAAAAACTATTTGTAAATATTTTTTTTCTATTGCCGATATCTCTGAACCCCTTAACCACAGTATAACCAGCGTGCCTATGCCGGCTGGAGCGCGGAGCGGGACGGAACGGGATTAGGGTTCGAGACGCCGTGGCGAATGACCGAGCAGTCCTCGAGGTAAAGCGGAAGAAAAGCCTCCACCGCGATTAACGCGACCGACCCCCTCCTCCCTTCCCCCACTTTCCCGGTACCTGAATTGCATAGGTCCTTGTGTCATTGCAAGCCACAATTAAAATTTTTGTTTTGATTAGTTTAAGAGATTAATTTAATTATTAAGAAAAAAATTTTGAGTTTGAATTTGAATTTTAAAAGTTACGTGGCATAAGGCCTTTGCGGCCCAAAAGCCAATTAGAAAATTTTTTTGGAATATGAAATATTTTGAAAAATTTCGGGGTAGGCAATTTTAAATTCTGAAGTGCAATGTACTTTGAAACATATTGCATTCAGAATTAAATTCATAATTTGAACTTAGATTTTTTAATTTAATTTAAAAATTTAAATGACAGAAGGCCCTTGTGACTTTGCAAGCCTTCCTCCTGCTCCAAAAAAAAAATTTTTATGGCAAATAAGAAATTTTTTAACAAAATTTTTTGTTTGCCTTTAGGTCGGCAATGCTGGGCTCTATAAGGGAATATTCTTCCCTCTTACCCGGATTGGAACTTTGCGAAAATTACTTTTGATTTCCAGTGATACATCAAAAGGCGGTTTTAGGGTGCAGTACGGGACATTTGGTTTTGTAGTGCGTTTTTCTTACCTGTTTGATAACAAAAGTTTCAATTGGGGGTTCAAGGTCGCGGCATGAGGGAATGTCTGACCGCACGTCCTGATATTTGGAAAGATCAAAGGCCTGTGCGGCTAGGTGGGTAGTCGCAGGGGAAGGCAAAAGGCTTAGAGCACTTTAAGGCCAATAGAATAAAGCTAGGGACAGAAGCCCCGTAGGTTCGGCTACGTGGCAGGGAAAACTCGTGTCGGCCGCCCTGGTATAGACAGCTTTTGAGTGGAAACAGGTCGAGCGACCGCATATATTCCAGTTAAATAGTGTTTCTGTTTCGTATCACTAGAATGATGCTAGTAGGTATTTAGACTATTGGTCAGTGATCCGTGCCTAAAAGAAGATTGTTCGTGGTTGAGCAGCATCTCCGAAGAGAGCGCTAGGTCGAAAACAAGAGGCTCGTGAGTAAGAGAGATACTCTGGATCTCCCCAGGGCGGCCAGGAAACCGTTTCTCGAGATGACGGTAGTCCGGAGGAGGATACCTTAGCGACTCAAGTCTCTCTGATCAGAGCCAATGCGGCTGATCCCAAACAACCGCAATAAAAAGTTTCTCCGGTACCGTGCAGACGGTAGACGCTAGGGGCACTTCAGGTGATCTTTTCCGTCGAAGAAAAGGAAGGGGTGATAGAGTTGAGAGATGTACCAAAAATGGATCATCCAACGATTCTTGGCATTGATTTCTTTCGGAGATGGGACTTTAACTTACAGGTCGATGGGGTCCCGGGAGGAGAGTGGCGGAGTTTTATGGAAAAAGATCTGCCTGAGCAGAAGCCAGGGATTATGGGCGAATGTGTAAGGGCGCTGGCAGATTCAATTATCCCAGAGCCCGAAAGGGTGCACGGTTACCCCACGCTCATAGAACATCACATCGATGTTCAAGGAAAACAACCGATTCGGTACGCTCCTAGATGGATGTCCCCTAAGGTATTGGAATTTGCTTAGGTGGACGTCCAAAAATCTTTGAAAAAGGCATCATTAAATCAAGCGCCAGTAAATGGTATAGTGCGCTCGTAATTATTCACAAAGAGGAGGGCAGTTACCGTTTCTGCATCAAATTTTGAGATATTAAAAGATTAACATGTACGGATATTTATCCATTGCCAAAACATGGACTCAATCCTGGATAAACTCAGGAGGGCATAATTTATCTCGAAGGTTGATCTGTCAAAATGACTATTTCCAGGTGTTCCTCACTAAGTGTAGCCGGCAGTATATCGATTCGCGGTGTAGGGCTCTGGACAGTGCTAATTTGTGCGGTTACCATTCTTCCTCTACAATGTCCGAGCTACAGTTTGTCGGTTAATCGGGAATCTTTTCGGTCCAGAGGTCAAGCCGCACGTCTTCGGATACTTAGATGATTTTATCGTCGTGATCGAATCCTTTGAGGAACACTTGAAGTGGTTAGAGCACCTGCTTCGAACCATCGTCAGCACCTGCTTAGAAATGAATAAAGATAAATGCGAGTTTTGTTGCTCAAGCGTTGTCTTTCTCGGATTTCGTTTAGATGCCAAAGGATACAGGACAGACACGGAAAGGGTAGCCCCTGTTCTGCAACACGCCACCTTCCGTAATGTAAAGGAGCTATGAACCTTCTTGGAAACGGTGGGGTGATACTTCTGGTTTATTTCCATGAAGTCGAAACAGAAGGTTCCCTTCGTGTAGCTCCTCAAGAAAGAGCAGGTATAGAGTTGGGGGGGTAAACCAATCCAGAGCCTTCAAGACTCATTTAAGGTAGCGTTGGCAGGGTCGCCAGTGCTGGCGCGCTTCGCTTCCTCGAAACCCTTCATGGTGCAAAGCGATGCCAGCAACTTTGCAGTCGACACCGTTTTGACCGAGGAAGACGAAAACGGGCACTAGCAACCCGTAGTGTATGTTAATCGAGTCTTTAACTCGACTGAAAAGAATTACATCACTACAGAGAAGGAATGCGTCGCTCTTTTGTACGCCGTCACAAATCAGCGGTAATAACTAGAGGCCTATGAATTTATAGCTAGCACGAATCATAATAATGCCCTCAAATCGCTAAAAAAACCTGCCTATAAAAAAAGGCTCTCTGTGCATCGGCAAGACGAGCCTTGGAAATACAGCAATGGAACTTTGAAATTAAGTACACCAAACGTTACCTAAAGAAGGTCGCAAACACCGAGTAATTCAACAAGTGGAAGATCGAATACGGTTAGTGCTGATCCGGAATTTGGTTTGTCAATATAACGACAAATCTAGGGTTGAACACAGCCGGGCCTATAATCGAAATGAACACCATGCCACGTTTCAGGAGGGCGATCTGGTGCTCCGACTCGATCATACTGTGTCCGACACCGTGAATGGAGTTTCCGACCAAATGGCCGCAAAGTACGCCGGGCTATTTGTGGTGAAACGGGTACTGGGTAAGTCAGTAACAGTACGTGCCACCTCAAACAGTCTCACGTCGGGGCATAGAGCAGGAATAGGATCAGCATAGATAGGGCCCATGGTTACGCGGGTGGGCAGCCTGAATCGTTTCTATGTAATTCAATTTCTCTCTTCCAGAAGCCGGCTGAAGTAAACGGCGTCCTCAAGCTAGATAACGTCCCGGGCGCAGCAGCGGCCACTATGCACCGAGGAGGAGGACCGGCTGCTTTCAAGGGACGATAAACTCATTATCCTCCGCATCATGGTCCCTCCGGAGCCGATGAAGATAGTAGACATGCCGGAGTGCATTCCACTCCAGATGTATCTCCTCACTACCTGCAGGATTTAAGACGGGAGCGATAGGAGAAGTCATCGGCGACATCGACCCCATGGCCGCCGCCAGCCGCAGCTGACGATGCACGATTACGATTTATCCAGCACCGCCCTCAACTTGAAGCCGTCGAGCCGCCCATTATCAGCGCCCCCCACGTGGCCATCATTACCAGCGACAGTAGCAGTGGCCCTTCCAGCAGTAATACCACCGATTCCCACGCCCCAGGTATCCCGCCGGCACACGTCACAATTATAAGCCGTTTATGGCAGACTTATTCTGAAAGATTCTAAAATTTAAAATCAGTTACACAAAATTAAAAGAAACATCGAGAACTTATTATGCATAGTTGAGATGAACAATGAATTTCTAATCGAAATAAATGGAATACCAGGATTGTTAACATTGCCATAATATGGTGGAAAATGCAACGCTAAAAACAAATACTGAGAAATCGCAAATATACAAGTATCATTTAAACAACCCTCATAATCCACAGCGGTTAAATATAAAGGACAATTTATTAATTAAAAATTATGTATGAAAGGACTCCACAGGAAAGGCGTGTTTAATCGCAGTAAATATAAGCGATGAGACGGTTGTATTTGTGACGCCAAAAGTACTTTGCAACGATGTGAGAATTACAAAGAAACATCAACATACTGGATAAAGCGAGGAATGAATCAGACATCATCATTTTAAGATTACGTACAGAAATCACATAATTAGCAGAAAACAGCGAAAATAATGAGCTGAATTAGGATATATGATTGGGAATATGGAGGCAGAAATGTATACTCGAAAATTGATACGTGAATTTGTATGTTTATTTTACCTGGACTGGAAAAGGTTAAACGCCATTTATGGTAATTAACGAAGAAAAATGAACAACTGAAGATAAAGACACACGGTACGTAAAATAAGAAAGCAAAATTTGCAAAAAGGAAGGATCGAACTGATATCAAATTTTAGGCTCACTAAAAAAATATACAAAATATATAGAAAAGAATAGAGATGACAGTAAATCGACAACTTAAAACCGCAACAATTCTATACTTTAAAAAGCACACATTAGCCTACATGCAAGTTGGTAAAGATAAAAAATAAGCAACCAAGGAACAATGAAAGTAATAGTGAACTAAAGATTAGAACAAATTCATCAGGTATCTAGTGAGCTCTATAAAGGAAATATTACATAATACAAGATGGCATAATAAAATCGTTCTTTAAAGACATAACTCGGAACCAAAAAACCGTTACAGTTCGCAGAAATTGAATCTAACAGGGATACAGAAATAGAGACATAGATTAGGGTAGATACCGAACCAATAACTCGAAATATAGGGAATAAATAAACGACGACAACAAGTCATATAGTAAAGAAATCCTTAATACAGTATTAAAAAAATTTACTATTATAAAGAACAAACCGACGTTTGAATATATAACTACTGAATAAGCATTTTACACTATCTGTCTTTGTCATATATGTTTCTTTCTTCATTTGTTAAATTATCTGGATTTCGGAGGAGTGAGCGTGGTAACAGGCAGCCTTCGCTCACACTCGGCGTACCGTTCACCAAGAGCTTCTTTCTAGCTCTCACGGCGACTCAATCACGTATCACTACACTGCCTGTTGTCTCGACTGTCTGACAAAATTTGTGAGACTACTATTCCATAGGCTACTATTTATAGATATCTGCTTTCTGTAAACTGAAGAAATTCAGGCTAATGTATTCAGGCGGCGGAGCCGTCGCACGAAACGGATATAAGCGAGCTGTGGCTTCGCTTTTAGCAGCACTCACTTTCCGGCACCCGACTCGAACTTCCGTCCAAAAAAAAAACTAATGTTAATAACAGAAAATGAGAGATATAAGGAATTACCCATGCGTCCGAGGTTCTTCTGAAGTCCAAACTTCTTCCCATCATAAAAATAATATATATATATATCAATAATTTCATACTTGTGCCTGCCACGCTGAAATTTATTATCTATCATAATTCTTCCTAGTGTAGAAAAAATTTTTCTTAAATATTTCATTATTTCACTGATACTTATCGTAATCATAAGCTCCAAATATTATTTTTCCTTCTAAAGTGTGGCCGACAGAAATTAATGGGTTGATTGGTATGCATGAGATTTATATGTAAAACATATATGCGTTAACTCGCGACCATTAACACATGTGTTACTTGATCCGCTTAACGAGAAAGCTTTGACCCCTAACCACTTCCTTTTAGGAAACGGTGGCTACAAGAGTATGCGCCGACGTTACTACCAAGATCGAAATGACTTAGCAGTGAGAAATCTTTGGCAATCGGCGATTTAGTTATGATCATGGACAATCAAGCGCCGCGTAACACTTGGCGTAAGAGCGTAATCGTAGAGCTCTATCCGGGGGCGAACAAGGAAGTTCGGGTCGCTAAGGTGTGTATGCGTACTCGAGATTTTGTGAGAGCAACTCAAAAGTTAATACGGCTAATTTCTATCAACGGCGCGCAAAATTAAACCGAATTTTAGTGAGGGGGGAATTGTTACCGAGAGAAATTAATAGGTTGATTGGTATGTGTGAGATTTATATGTAAAACTTGTATGCGATCGAATTGATATGTAATTTATTGTAACCTTTGTTTGGAGAAAATAAATTGGCTTGGCGAAATGAGCTGGCTGTGCGCGCGATCGGTGCGAATTCGATACGCGAGCAATGAGTGGTACAAGGGACGCCAGAATTCATAGGGGGCTACCTCGAGGGTGCGAGGTGGGACACACCCGCGGCACACAGCCGACTCCTAGGGAGTCCGTGAGCTGAGGTGCGTTGCGAAAGAGAACCTCAGCTCACTTGATTCCGGGGAGTGCCCACAAATTCCGGTGCGCAGCGCAATTTCGACTTCCCGAAAACTGAGACAAAGGGTCTCGAGGCGCGAGCCTACACGGCCAGCGATTATGCAAAAAAGCTCTCGGCGCGGCGTTTCCGTCGGGACGCCGTCGGATTCGGGCCAGAGCGGCCGACGGCACGATGGGCGCGACACTCTCGCTGAAGCTCTCACAGCCGACGCACGCCGCAAGTTATACATATACTTTCATTGCTATTTATTGTTATTCATTGTTATTCAGCGGTTATTGTTTGGTTATTTGTTTATTTAATTTTTATTGTTATTTACTTTTTCCTCTCACGCTCTTTTCCTATAAAAATACCCTACCTTTCGCCTGGTTCAACAACAAACACAAGACCGCTTCTTCGGCATTCGACGAACGCCGCCATCCGGAGTCACTTACGTCGTACGAGATCGTATCAGCCCACAGCCGAGCTAGAGTAACCTCGACGAGATGAAAGGGCAGCCTACCATCACCGTCGCCCTCGAACCGTCCCGCTGCCACGCCCGCCGTCGAGCCGATGGTAGCGGAAGGTGACCTGCTGCCCGACTACCAAGACGACGACTACCAAGACAACGACTACGAGGACATCACGGATGACACTGAGTCCATAGCAGCCGAGGAAGACGTAGAAGGCAGAATGGGTACGCATAACCCGCTCTCCGCGTCCAATATTCCAAATAGCCGCGTGGTCATGAGATCCGGCCTGCCGCGTGCAAGCGCCGGCGACGTGAAGGAGATAGAGCATCTATCCTCCACGATTGTGTAAGCGGTACGTGTGTCATGGGAGGAAGGACAATTGCGCCTTGCGAGTCACTCAATGTCGCAAAAATTGCCGACATTCTCGGGAAGTCCGCTCGAGTGGATGCGCTTTAAAGACGCCTATGAAAGTTCGACGCGACGCGGAGCCTTTACCGACGATGAAAACATCTCGCGTGTACCCGAAGCATTGACGGGCAAGACGCGCGAGACTGTCGGCGTTTTGCTAGCGGCTTGTCGTGACCCAGCCGAAGTCATGGAGACCCTTGAGTGGCATTACGGCGATACCCGTGTTATAGCGCGCTACATAATCGACGATATCAAGGCTCTACCTAATTTACTATCCCGGCGTACGGAGCTTTTGCGGTTCTCAACCAAGGTGAGCAATGTGGTGAAAGCCTTTAAAACTCTGAAGCTTGGAGCGCAATTGCAAAACGCGGAGTTGATGGATCATCTTAGTGACAAAATGCCGATGTCGCTAAGACAGCAGTTCAACCGCGAGACTGAGAGCGACGTGTCGGATTAATTGGAACTGGAAAAGCTCGCCGAATTCTTGTAGCGCATAGCACGCCTGTTGATGAAAAGTAGCTTGATGCGCGCAAGGTCATTGACCACGTCAACAAAGCAGGAGCACCTCGAGCTGCCGCCGTGCTCGCGGTCTGTGGCGCGGAATCGACCGACGATAGTAGCGACGGGTTAACAGCGCGCTAACTAATCAGCCAGATCGACGACAAGCGGGCTACCGGAGCCGCTGAACCCGAGACGCGGTCGCTCCATAGTGTTCTGCACTTCGAACAATTATGACTAGCCATTCCTCGCACCCTCCTTAAAATTATACCCTTGCGCCTAGCGAGCAGATTTGGATATGCCGATACGTACGCTTTAATCGACGAGGGATCTACAGTAACGTTAGTCACGCGACGAATGACGTCTCGAATAGGTGCGACGGGGGAGATACTTCGAGTTAAGCTGAAGGGCTTCCGAACTAATGACGAGTTTGCGTCGGAATGTGAAAAGGTCGCGTTGGACATCACTGGGATAGGCGGTACCTACACAGTAAAGCACGCTATTGCCGTAAACGACCTCGGTCTCCCCCGGGAAACGATACCTGAGGCCGTCGCACTTCACGTGCGAACAGTGCAACAAGTTTAACTATCGGGATACTCAGAGGCACAGCCTGATATATTGATAGGGCAGGATAACTCTGCCCTGATTGCGGCTCGAGAATCAAGAGAAATAGGAGACACGCGGCTTGCACTCTCGCGCCCGCGATTGGGTTGGGCGCTATACGGAAGCGCGCGCAGGGAACTGGAAGCCGGTGCCGCTCACGGCGTACACGCTGCCGCCCAGGCGCTGACTGATCAGACCGGTGATATTATTTCCTGCGAGGAGGACGTATTTTGCAGTCAAAAGTTTGGGAATAGGCGGCAGTGAGCAAAGCGGTCCCCGTCTAGACCGCGCACAGACCCTTCTTGATTTAACGACGCGGCGCGTGGGGCGTGCGTGGGAGACTGGGCTCTTATGGCGTAATGATGAGGCCACAACAGTAGACAGCCGCGGGACGGCCTATCAACGTCTAAAGTCGCTCGAGCGAAGGCTAGATCGGGATATTCCGTTCGCCCAACTCTATTACCAGAAAATAGCGCGGTTTATTGAACAGGGTTATGCGAAGTTGGCCGGCCGCGCGGCCGACGAGGCTCGTATCTGGTATCTCCCACACTTTGGTGTGTGTAGCGCGAGCAAACCCGGCAAAATCAGGCTTGTTTTCGATGCCGCGGCTAAATCGAACGGCATTGAACGATCAGCTGGAAATCTGACCTGATCTATTACAATCGCTTCGCGGTATATTAGCGAGATTTCGACATTTCGCAATCGCTGTCAAAGGAGACATTCGCAACATGTTTCTGCGCGTGCGCATAAGGGGAGAGGACCGAGCGGCGCAGAGATTCCTGTAGCGAGGGCGAGATTGAACGCGGCCGCCCCATGTATTCGAAATGACCGAACAAATAACTCGAAATATAGGGAATAAATAAACGACGACAACAAGTCATATAGTAAAGAAATCCTTAATACAGTATTAAAAAAATTTACTATTATAAAGAACAAACCGACGTTTGAATATATAACTACTGAATAAGCATTTTACACTATCTGTCTTTGTCATATATGTTTCTTTCTTCATTTGTTAAATTATCTGGATTTCGGAGGAGTGAGCGTGGTAACAGGCAGCCTTCGCTCACACTCGGCGTACCGTTCACCAAGAGCTTCTTTCTAGCTCTCACGGCGACTCAATCACGTATCACTACACTGCCTGTTGTCTCGACTGTCTGACAAAATTTGTGAGACTACTATTCCATAGGCTACTATTTATAGATATCTGCTTTCTGTAAACTGAAGAAATTCAGGCTAATGTATTCAGGCGGCGGAGCCGTCGCACGAAACGGATATAAGCGAGCTGTGGCTTCGCTTTTAGCAGCACTCACTTTCCGGCACCCGACTCGAACTTCCGTCCAAAAAAAAACTAATGTTAATAACAGAAAATGAGAGATATAAGGAATTACCCATGCGTCCGAGGTTCTTCTGAAGTCCAAACTTCTTCCCATCATAAAAATAATATATATATATATCAATAATTTCATACTTGTGCCTGCCACGCTGAAATTTATTATCTATCATAATTCTTCCTAGTGTAGAAAAAATTTTTCTTAAATATTTCATTATTTCACTGATACTTATCGTAATCATAAGCTCCAAATATTATTTTTCCTTCTAAAGTGTGGCCGACAGAAATTAATGGGTTGATTGGTATGCATGAGATTTATATGTAAAACATATATGCGTTAACTCGCGACCATTAACACATGTGTTACTTGATCCGCTTAACGAGAAAGCTTTGACCCCTAACCACTTCCTTTTAGGAAACGGTGGCTACAAGAGTATGCGCCGACGTTACTACCAAGATCGAAATGACTTAGCAGTGAGAAATCTTTGGCAATCGGCGATTTAGTTATGATCATGGACAATCAAGCGCCGCGTAACACTTGGCGTAAGAGCGTAATCGTAGAGCTCTATCCGGGGGCGAACAAGGAAGTTCGGGTCGCTAAGGTGTGTATGCGTACTCGAGATTTTGTGAGAGCAACTCAAAAGTTAATACGGCTAATTTCTATCAACGGCGCGCAAAATTAAACCGAATTTTAGTGAGGGGGGAATTGTTACCGAGAGAAATTAATAGGTTGATTGGTATGTGTGAGATTTATATGTAAAACTTGTATGCGATCGAATTGATATGTAATTTATTGTAACCTTTGTTTGGAGAAAATAAATTGGCTTGGCGAAATGAGCTGGCTGTGCGCGCGATCGGTGCGAATTCGATACGCGAGCAATGAGTGGTACAAGGGACGCCAGAATTCATAGGGGGCTACCTCGAGGGTGCGAGGTGGGACACACCCGCGGCACACAGCCGACTCCTAGGGAGTCCGTGAGCTGAGGTGCGTTGCGAAAGAGAACCTCAGCTCACTTGATTCCGGGGAGTGCCCACAAATTCCGGTGCGCAGCGCAATTTCGACTTCCCGAAAACTGAGACAAAGGGTCTCGAGGCGCGAGCCTACACGGCCAGCGATTATGCAAAAAAGCTCTCGGCGCGGCGTTTCCGTCGGGACGCCGTCGAATTCGGGCCAGAGCGGCCGACGGCACGATGGGCGCGACACTCTCGCTGAAGCTCTCACAGCCGACGCACGCCGCAAGTTATACATATACGAGAATGAAACTTTGAAAGTACGATTTCATTCTAATTTTATAAGTGTTACTGTTATTTATTGTTATTCATTGTTATTCAGCTGTTATTGTTTGGTTATTTGTTTATTTGATTGTTATTGTTATTTACTCCCTTTCACGTTCTTTTCCTATAAAAATACCCTACCTTTCGTCTGATTCAACAACATAAGGATTGTTTTAATAAATGGTAGATTAAGCTTCTCTATCACTCTTTGAAAATGTCCATATTTACATATAAATGAAAAAAGTTCAATCATCGTAATTGTTCACATAATTCGATAATAATATTAGATTGTTGCAGAGAATATTGGCCTGCAGTAGCTCTTAGCAGCCCCTTGAAGCAGTACTGAGGCGTCAATGTCAATATGTGAACGTGCCAAGCATTAGGACTTCCTACCTAAATTAAGTTTCCCTGTTTGAATTCAAGTTATCTTGGTTACAGCATTATTAACGATAGTGTTACCTGACTAAATAAGCTTTTCTTAAAATTTATACTTTTCATAGTAAATATTTTGAATTTTTTAAAAAACCAAACTTTATTTTTCTAAATATTTCTTTCATGTGTTCTATATGATTATATTGATTTCCATTAAATTTGAAAGAAACTAACTGCTACATTTTCTAACTGTCATAGTTTATCATATTACTATATTTTAGGTACACTGGTTTCAGCAGCAACACGAAAAGAAGCGCAAAAAACGAGATTTTTCCGATGATACTACAGGCTTTAGCGATTATCCTCCATTTTTTCATGATTATGATACAAGATCGCGACAAGATAGCTACCATAAACAAAGAAATCGTAATGCACCTCTTCAGAATTTATTTACAGATCCGCTTTTCAAGGAGCAATGGTATTTGGTAAGTTTATGTACATTGATTTTTATATATTAAATGAAAATTTTAAATGATATGATATAAATGAATTTGATAAATAGAAATCTAATTTAAGTCCCTGGTTATCTCCTGAAGTTTATTATCTGAGAGTTTCTGAACTATTATCTCGAACATTGTTTTGCATATGAGGTAATACTCTGTTATTATCTAGTCTGACAATTCTTATATTCCCTTTAAGTCCTGTTGTATCTACTAAATTTATGTTTAGGGTGTATACAAAGCATTTTTAGTTTTCTGCAGGAAACTTTTCTTAAGTAAAAATGAAGAGAATGGATCTTTTATCACGTTCGCGTGTAACGACAGCCTGCGCCTAGGAGTTCTCGTCTTGCGACATTCTGGTGAAAGATAGAGAAATGGGAGTGAGTGCTGATGCACTTAAATAAATGTATTACCCATTAGTGGTAAAATAATAGCCGGCTTGTTATCGGTACCGACTTGTGATTTGTACAGTTTATTGTATTACGGTGTAGCAGTTCGACAAGAAAGGTTTGTCATTACGTCGCGAATCAATATTGTTTATATTCGTGTAGAGTGCACGTTGATGTTCTTGCAAGTCACAACTCTCCCTCTGATTTCGGTACGATTGGTTTCGCCGTAATTGACACAGGCCTTCAAGGCTCGCACCAGACTGCAGGTGCCTGGCGAGATCAATTATCATCAGTGAATATCGGGCAATCGGTGCTTTACTTCGTCACTGACTGCCAGCTCACACTACCATGGAGCTTCGAGTCAATGTTTTGATTCGAGCGACCGATCGCGACGCCCGCTCAGAGTATCGATCACAGTGACTCAACAGATCCCTGTGCTTTTACTCGTCGACTGGGTTCGATGGGACTCAAATCGTCCATTGGCTCCGGGGAGCTTCCTGCCAGGCTGGAGGATCCAACCGACGGCGACGATACCCTCGCAGGTGAGGGCTCGTTATTGTGCTTCCTCCTGTTGGAAGCACGCAACGCTGTCGGTCCAGGCTTCCATTTTAGAGATTTGGATCGCAGGGGCGCCCTCCTACCGCTTGCGGAACCGACGTGACGGTCAAACTCGCTACACCGGGGGTATAACCCGATGGTGATCCTTGTGCGGCCGCAGTTCCTGTGAAAAATCGCGACCCTCGGGCTGGGGCATTTCTCTGTGGGGTCCGCAGCCCCCTGAAGCAGCCTGAAGCAGACTCCTAGGGGCGGGTTCATTCTCGTTTTCACTATTCCCCGGGTTGGCTTCCTCCACCTTCGACGCTTTTAACCGTTTCGGGGGTCTGAGTGGTCGTCGGGAGGGTAATAAGGCCCTTCCTTGCTCAACGGTTGCTTACCCCCTTGCGCCTTGGAAAGGTTCTGGGGGCCCGCAGGCCACCACGGCTACGTTACTGCAGCTGATGTCGCCGAAGGACTTCGCTACCTGGGACATTGAATCAATGCTAGCCGTTGCATGAAATTCGTCCGGAACAGCTGAGAAGATCTTTGTACGGAGTCGAATGTTTAATGCGTGTCGTAACTCCACTAAATACTTGTCCCAATTACAATGTTCTACATTTTGTTCAATCATCATTTTAAGTGCCTTAATCCTCTCTACCGGTTTACCTTGAGGGCTGCTGTATGTGGAAGTCGTGAATTGCTTGTTTCTGTATTCCTGCAGCATCTACTTGATATACCAGTTGATGGGCAACAACTACATGGTATGGAATATGGTAGTATTTTTTGTTTTTAAAAAAATTGATTTTTGCAATATATCGTCCGCCATATTGGATCCGCCATCTTGAATTTTCAAAATCTGAACTCGGATTCAGATTCAGCGCAGGTTGGGACCCTTTAAAGTAGTAGCAGCTTATCCACTTCATAGCTGTAACTCTTATGTGCACGAAAGGGTTAACAGGACACGATAAGTTTAATGAGACCACGCTTGTAACAACCTTAGTCGTTGTGAGCAATTACGGGGAGAGCTGTAGTAAGCACTCTGGAGAAGCTGATCTTATTTCAATCAAAAATTTTTAATTTTAAGAGATGCTTAATAAAAGGATGCCTTTAAGAGGCTCAATAAAAGGTGTTACTATAATATTTTCCGTAGAAATTATTGTCTACATGTCTTTACATTTTTGCTATTGACTTATTGGATTTTTTCTGAGATCATTCCTATTAGCAATAAAAATTTATCCATTATTACATGACAATACACAAAACAATACGAATAGCTCTCTACTCTCATCTACGGATGCATAATCTACCAGTTGTATATATTGTACAAGGTCCAATTGTATGAAAGACGTTTCTATTCTAGTTAATGGATTTTTCTTTTTAAGATGCAATGGATAATACATTTTGAATTTACTGCCACAACTTTAAATCGTTGAATACTTTCCTAATGTGGGGGAGTTTCATTACTTATTTTTATTAGGTAAATTTTATAATGTTTAAAGATTTTGCTATGTTGAAGCGAAATAAAAAACATTTAAATTGAGCCAATAAGTAAATGTTGATTTGCTCTTTAGGAAAAAAAATCCAAAGTCATAAGAAATTCCTGATCTATAAGGTGCGGTACTTTACTTCCGCCGATTTTTTCCAAACAAAGCAAAGATGCTTTATTCTTAAAAAGTAATTATCTGTTTATAATTCAATGTACTGTCTGTCACTAGCTACTACTTTTTACTATCTTTTGGGCAATGGTCGGATACCATCTCGAAAAAACGATGTGTTTTTTGAGGCGATCCACGAATCGATTCATTCTTTGACTTCTTCATAAGAGTGGAAATGCTGCTCCGCTAAGCCATGTGCTATCGGTCAGAAAAAATGGTAGTCGGAACGAGCAATGTCTAGAAAGTACGATGGATGAGGTAAGACTTTTCATTTTAGGGTTTCCAAGTATGCCTTCACGGGTTGTGCGACATGTGGGCAATCATTATCATGTCTCAGGATAACTTTATAATGTCTCTCCTAGTATTGTGTCCGTTTCTTTTTCAATGCTCTACTGATAAGCATGAATTACATTTGATATCGATCCCCTTTAATGGGGATCTTGAAAATTGGTCTCACCAATTCGGGCATTCCACTAATTTTTTGCACTGGCAACTATCGTAGTGAACCCATTTTTCGTCGCTGGTTACAATGCAATGTAAAAATTCCATCTGATTCTGTCATTAAAGCAGCTTTTCAGAAGAAAAAAAGGGTGTTGAACATCTCTTGGCTTCAATTTGTACGGAACTTCTTTGAATTTACTTGTTTCTGAATCATTTCATGGCTTTGAGGTGGTTCGAAATTGCTCGTTGACTGACTCCTAATCATGCTGCTACTAGAGCAAGTAATGTCTTAAGTTCGGAATCTTCAAAAATTTTAAGCATTTAAGAGCATTCGATAAACATGAGCCGTAGTTTTCTTTAAAGAAAACTGGCATTTTCGATTTAGAATACACTTCTGATACAAACAAAAATTCACTAATGTGATATTGTCGTTATGCTCACATATATCCAACCTTATTGTATGAAATTTTCGAGCTGCCTATTTCAATCGTCACTTACCACTGCAGCCGTCTATCAAAAACCGGCGGAAGCAAAATTCGGTACCTAATATTATTACAGGATTACGCGTAGACTTAATACAACGGGCAGCACAACCGCTGCCAAAGCGAAGTGATAATTGGGTTGAGCTGGCCGACAGAGGAAAATCTCTCGCTCAGAGTACTTGGGTGCGGATGAGGTGCGATGTTGACTCAGCCTATAGGTAAGACATCATAAGCTTACCAAGCCAACACCATAAAGCTTGCATTGAGGGAAAAATTTTTTCGTTTTAATATTTCCCATTGGCGAGCGCGTCGACAAACGCTTAGAAAAACAGGGGAATAATTGAGCCATGATCCTTTCGACGCATATGCAATCATAAATCGAGCATGCGCGACTGTAGAATTTTGACCGTGCATAAATCCATTCTACGTTTATCGAGCGCATAGTATTACTTTACTTATATTGAGACCGAACATCTTTCCACCTTGCAAGGATATTGAGACATTTGTACATAATATTATAACATTAATTATAATACAATTATAATTTATGTTGTGGATTATAACTCTCTATCACGCTATTAGCTTAACGATATTTTTTATTAACAATATCATGAATATAAATGAATTATTTTTTACTACGCGTAATAGACCGTGTTCGTTGCAAATTGGATCTTTTGCATGACGGAGCCTATGCGCGGCTTTGTGCACGGCGGAGCCTGTGAATATAAACAGAGGCTCAAGGCCGTGGTATTCCGGGCCGGCGGTCAGCGGAAGGTCAGTGTCGAAAGATTCGTCTGATCGTCAGAAGATCCGTCAATCGTCCGAAGATCAACAGCCTGCAATGCCTCGCACCGGAGAGCAGCTCAGTGCATCGACACTTTTGCACTGCGCACAATCTCGGGTTGCGAATTGACGGTCTGGACGATTAGGACGAAGGTAATTCCTTGAGAACTTCCTCGATCTCTGCAAACACGTTCAGGAGAAGATAGAATTTTAGACAGAACGTTCAGGCGAGGACTGAATACGTTCATAATAGCCTGTTCAACTCTCAAAATTCCAGCGCAATCTGCCGTGAGTTGCGGAACTTAGGTTTGCTACCACGAGCAAGTGGGTCTTTGCATGGGCTCATACCGGATGAGCTTAAGATTCACTTTGCGCGGGTGTCTGTATCAAACACCATCGACGACAATCGGATACATGCCATGCTCAACTCTGCTACTGATGGTATTTTTCGGATTAAAGACATAAATATTAATGACATTATACTGTCAATATTTAAGTTCACATCGCAGGCAGTTGGTGAGGATGGCATTCCGCATAGTGTAGTTGTTAAGGCTTTTCTGGTTTTTAGTGCGCCTGTACAACTGGTCGCTTGAAAGTGAACGCTTCCCTGAGGTGTGGAGGAAGGCTCATGTGGTGTCATTGGCCAAATCAAAAATACCTTCTGGACCAAATGATTTTCGGCCTATTTCACTACGTTGCTTTCTTTCAAAAGTGCTTGAGAGAATTGTTTATGTCCAGTTTATGGAGTATGAATTTAATTAACATTAAAACTCTTACGAGTTCAATAAAAGGAAAGGGATGGGTGAGTGATAGGTTTCTTTAAATAAAACTACATTGACTAGAGGGAAAAGCCGAAGCATGCGTATATTTATTGATGAAACTTAACACGTACAAGCAAAATCTGCGCACACTTCCACACTCACACCGAGAGGTTGTGACGTGGTCACAGGCCTGTGGCAGGCCACTCCACCTGAAATACAAAGATAAGAAATTAATATTATAAAAGACAGGAGGGAAGGATTGAACGAGTGGGCATATTATCTATGAAAAAATGTATAAGCGTAACGCGAGCAGACGACCTCCAGGGGCGATCGTTGAACGGGTAGAAGAATGTACACTTACCGTATGTGATTTGACTTTGAGGGTTACCTGAGCCGCCTGCAGCTGACGACCAACACCATGAGGCTGCCACACGGCCAGGACTTACCGGGACGGCGAAGAAGCATCCTCCGGCAAAATGTGCAGCGATACGAACTAACGAGGAAGTAAGTCGCGAGCGCAAGGGCGCGCTCGCTCTTCTGCGCCGGACGCTCGCCTGAGACAGGACCAGCTCCAACGCCTTCTCCTGCCAAGCACCGGAAGAGGGAGAGAGAGAGCGAGGAAGGAGAGAGTAGCGACGACGACGAGAGGATACACCCCGGCGCAGGAGCCATCGGGGCCCGACACCATCAGGCCAGCGCCAACCGGACGAGCCACCTCCACCCGGTTGATCCCGCGCCGACAGCGGACGCCGAGCTGCCTCGCGCCACACCAACGAGGCCACCTGCGACAAGAAAAGGCTCCTGAGTCCGCCGCCAACGACTCCCCTCGGCGTTATCCCGTTGGAGCCTAAGGACATTGCGGTAAGGGGGCAACTGCCCCGGGCGTCCTCCTCGCGGCTTGAGAGTGCTCGCGAACGATGTGGCCGGGACGAACGCGCGCGGACGGCGGTCGAACGTCGGAGACGAGTGGGCGCGGCGTGATCGCGGGTATTGGGGGGGGGGAGGTCGACGCGAGCGGTAACTCGGCTCTGTGGAGGCCGACGGCGCGCGATAACAGAGTAGGGCCGGCCAGCGGGCCACATTCTTTTATAATTAGTAGCCAATAAAGTGAAGAGAGAAAGTAAGGAAAAGACCCCCGTGTACTTTATTATCACGTGCCCCTCCCTGCGGAGTCCCCAGTGTAACCCCTCAAGCGTGACGAGGAGACGGCGCAGCGGAGCCGCGCCTTCCGCGGCTGTCGGTGGACTCCCCCGAGAGGAGTCACATGCACGCTAGTCGGGACGAGTCCGCCTGACGCCCATTTTTGTTTAATATAAATTCGGCGGACTCGCGTTTGGACCGCGCGAGGGAGGGAAGGCCTCCCAGCTCTTACGAGGAGAATCGCGACCAGTTACAAGGTCTCTCTTACCTGTCCACCGGTCCCCGCGCAATGGGCTACTCACACAAACGCTCGCTGCTCGCACGCATCATAGATAGTTAACCGCGGCGCCGCACTACCTCCTGGTGGTCGAGTTGGGCACGGGGAGACAGAAGATGATTCCCAATCACGCGGAGTGCGTGTCCCGCCGTCTCGGGGAAACCGCCACACTCGCTCGGGCAACTTGCAGGTGTTGCCGCTCGCTAGCTCGCCCCGGACTATGCACGGTGATATCACGACCCCAACAAAGTCCCTATCCGCCACGAGGCACGCACGCACCGATGTTTGATCTGTCCGTACGCGAGATCGCGGCAACTTGACCGATCGCGAACTTTCGGCGCACCACGAGGTCGCGAAAATACAACGACCAATCGACTCCGCGAGCTAATCACGAATCGCGGCAACGCCGGTACGCGCGCCGGCAACCGTGGGCCCCCGTGCGGCATGACAAGGCCAGATCCGCGCGTACCTCCTGAATGCATCGCGAACTCGAGCGTCGCGCGTTACCGCGACAGCAAGTCGGTGACCGTCCCTACAAGGCAGAACGGTCTCGAACATCCTGCACACCTTCGTCGACGAGACGAACCACACTACCAAATCAATCTGAACTACGTCAACGACTGCCTGAAGATACAAGGGACTCAAACGAGCAATATGTCGAGGAAGAGTGGATATTGTTCTTTTCACCGTCACTACCCTTACGAGACCGTCTGGGCCAGGATGGACCTCAACCATTCGTCCTTATGGCCATTTCGAGCGATCATCTTCAATAACAACCAGTCTGCTTATACAAAAATTATCCTTTGGATCCCTCCATTTTTCCCGCTGCTGCAAATGAAGCAAATATTCTGTCGACCAACGCTTCCAGAATTGATTCCGAATTCGCTGAAGCAATTGAAAACGATCTAAATCACTTTGAAGCACATGAAGCAGATCTGCATCTGGTACCAACGCCGAGGAGGATCTATTCAAGAAATGAAACAATGTCAATGCGTTAAGATTATCGACATTGGAGGAGAGTGCGCTAAGTTTTCGCGAGTTGAGACGCACTTCGATCTCAACGAGGACGGTGGTGATGCTTGACGGACTGTAGTCCTGCTTCCCAGAGACCTTCATAGTGCGGGCGCTTGGGGAAATGAAAATCCGTCATTCGCGATAGCTGAAGCGCTCTTCTTATAAAAATCGGACGCACTGTAAAACATCGCCCTTAACTCGTTATCTAGCTCGATGAGCTCGGCCCTTAGTGTACGAATAGCTAGAAACGGAGCGCAAGCATTCTCATATGTAACCGTCGTCAAGCGATACTCCACGGGGGGCGAGTCAGCGTTAAGATTCCACAGGATTCTTTGCAAGTCCTGATGCACCTGATTTACCCGAATTTGCCGAAACATTTTAACAATGTCCGTGGTAAAAGCATATAAATACTTACGCCAATTCAACAAAATCAACGAGAGATCCTTTTGAAGAGCAGCACCTGTAAACGAGAAATCGTTAAGAGAGCAACCTTGCTGATCTTTCCTTGAAGCGTCGAAAACAACCCTAAGCTTCCATGTAGAATTCGATGCTTGCACAACCGCATGATGAGGTAGATATCGAACCCCCTCTTGTTGAATTTCCGATGCTGGGATGCGTACCATATGCCCTAAGCGTGCATATTTGCTCACGAAGTCTCGATAAGCCTGAGCAAACTTCGGATCACGACTAAGCCGCCGGTGCATTGAGGTAAGCGACCCTATGGCTATCTGTCTCATCTCAGTTGCAGCTACTGGTGAATCAGCCTTTAGCGGAAGCTGGACTTCACACCGACTCTGCGAGTCTCGAGTATGAGTTTTTTGAAACAGCGCCTGCACGCCTCTTCGTCAGGTTTAAGCTTCGAAGCGGAAGCTGGGATATCTTCTACAGCTCAGAAACGCTGCAAGGTTTGATCTATCTCCTGCGCCGGTGCGCAGTGTAATATCTGTATTGATATGCAGGAAGTAGACGGTTCCGCCAGCCGTGAAGTTTCCACCTGCAAAGTACCAGAGACAATCCAACTGAGGGCCGTATTTTTAGCGACAAACTGCGTAGTTGGGAAGCGTTTTACTCCAGAGCGAATCAGCTGCCAGAAAACATCGGCCCTTAAAATCTTTTCGGATACAAAAAACTGTGGCTTCGCCAGAGTGAGTCCAACAAATTGCTGAAGGTCGAAGTTATCTATCGTTTCCGCCGGAATCTTCTGTGTAAGACGAGGGAGAACGAGCGCCTGTGTTTGAAGTTCGAAATCCGCATCGGCAATTGAGCACAAAATGAGTTGGGTGGTTGATCGAGCAGTGCCCGTCGTTGTAGTTCCGAGATAATGGGATGTGCGTACGCTCCTTGGGTAGGACTAGCAACTGAACAACTGCTTCGGATACGAAAGTTGCTTCCGAGCCCTGGTCTAAAAGTGCTCGCACATATGTACTTTCTTACTTTCGGCCCAATCACCTGTACCCGAGTCACCACTAGATTCACCTTCCCCTAGAGAGGCGCGCTGCCCCGACTAGCTGCATGCAAACCTATGACTGGAGCTTTGGAACCTGAAGTTTCACCCTAATAGTCACTAGAACTGGAGGAGGCCTGTTGTACCGGTCCCTGATGTTTAGAAGAAGTGTATGATGTTTTCCCTTACAAAGCGTGCAGCGACCTGTAAAACTACAAGTATTAACCCTATGCGATCCCAAGCAATTGAAATAAACGTGCAACCTTTTAGCGAGAGAAAGCCGATCATGCGCATTTTTATCCTTGAATTTAAAGTATTTTGAGAGAGAGTGCACACCTACACATAGCGCACATTTCATGAAGGCGAACGATCGAGGGGAGCTATGAGTTGCATGGAAAATCCTGTGAGGATGCGGCCCGACTGCACCTGCAGTGGCCGGTTGTTTCTCGGCCTTTCATTCTGTGGCTGCTATACTGAGCGTATTGGATCTCATTTCGAGGAACCTAAAGGAATCCGCAAACTTCGGAAGCAAGAAGTCAGAATCTATATGCCTGCTCTGGCTCTGCTTATCGCTGTCCTTACGGCTCAGCTTAGCTTCCCACTGCTTCCTAGATTCTGTATCCAAGCGATATGAAAGCAAGCATCATTCTCGTTTAAACAATGGAATTTCCATGAAGGAAGTGAGAAGTTTATTGATGACGAATTGTGGATTATGATATCGAGCTTTCAACGCCTTCCAAGTGCTCACGTAATTTCCATTACTGGTTGACACCGCCTTAATCACACCTGCAGCCCCGCCGGTTAACGACAATTCGAGATACTGCAGCTTCATGGTATCAAATATACCAGTGACATTATCGACGAGAGTTGTAAACAAGTCGCGGAAACTATACCAATCCTCGTATTTACCAGAAAACGACGGTAACGTAATATGCGGAAACTTAGCGATACGAGCGTCAGTAACCTTCTTCGATAGACCACTATCGCTGTCGGTCAGGTCAAAATGCGCGAGGAGAGTTAAAATATCGTCAAGGGCGTTTTCGTAAACGCCTTGAATGCGCTCGAACCATTTGTGCATACGCCTCGGTCTCCGCGTCACCTCCAATAATAGGGGTCTAAAAGGGGCCCCAAGCAGCCGACAAAACGTAGCGGGTGCATTCGAGAGACCGATTTCTGGCAAAGCTGATGCGATCGTGTTAGCGACTGGTGTTCCGGGTTCCTTCAAGACTCGTTGACCTCAAAAAACCTCACCTAAACCCAGTGTTACTACTATCTTCTACATTCTATTGTTGAAAATCCTCCCAATCACGTTGCCGTCCATTACCTTGTCTTCAAAAGCTGCAACCTTACGTTTGAATTCTGTAGCTTAAAATGCAGGTTTTACATGTTTTAGACAAAAGTTTTATCATTATGTTTAGAGTAGATTTTTATGCTGACAATAAAATAATAATTTACGATTCTTTAGATATAAAATAAAAGTCAAATTCGAATAGAGATTATTGAGAAAAATACATGTAAATTTAAAGTATTAATACAATTATTGTTTTTAGAATGGCGGAGCAAAAGATGGCTTCGATATGAATTTGGAACCGGCCTGGCAAAAAGGTTATACCGGAAAAGGTGTAGTTGTATCAATTTTGGATGATGGTATTCAAACTAATCACCCTGATTTGGCTTTGAATTATGACCATGAGGCTAGCACGGATATAAATGACAATGATAATGATCCGATGCCACGTGATAATGGAGATAATAAACATGGAACTAGGTGTGCGGGAGAAGTAGCCGCAATTGCTTTTAATCGCTTCTGCGGAGTTGGCGTAGCGTACAATTCCAGTATAGGAGGTAAGATTTAAATTTAATATTGGTTTTTCGTTTATATTAGGCAACATCTAGAATTATGTCTATTTGATGAGAACGCCATATAATTGAATTCGGAATAATAACATATATTCTTACTTACCAAAGATATTACTCAAGTACTAATGGTGATTATAAGCGGTTCTATTGCTATACGAGTAATTATTTTCACATTTGAATCAGTAGAATAGATTAGATTGCTCTTTCCAATCTTTGATAATGCCAGTGAGAAAGAAAGTGAGAGAGAAAGAGCGTTAAATAAGATCGCAAATCCGCCGGCCGACTTCGACTCGTACTGTGGAAATCACGTATCGGTGAATAATTAATGGGAACCAAGGAAGAGCTAGAATAACATAAAGAGTCAACATATGCTAGCTTAAGTTAGCTCAATTCTCAGTTGGGCAATTATATGTAGGCATGTAGGCAACTTACGATGCGCATAACTAGCAGCCGCAGTCACCATTATGAGGGTCCACCGATGTGTAGGGTCGATGTTTGAAAAAACAATGGAAACAAATCAAAGACTTTTCTCGAAATCTCGATCGGATTGAATTATTTAAATAGTATGATATTTATTTTTGGACTGTAGTTTTAGAATTAGTTTCCTTTCTTGAAGTTTGTGAAGGTTGACCTGTTTTACATAATTAAACTAGGCACTGTCAATATTATATTGATTCAAGAGATATAGTACAAAAGATGCTAGAAAGTGTTTCTTATGCATTTTGGCATGCTGAACTTTAATTTCTAGGTCACTTTTCACAAAAGAATGTTATGGATCCGATTTCTAGTCTTTTCGATTGACACAAGCGATTGACACATAGATGATTAGTAGCGTATGAGAGCATAAATAGAACAACGTTAAATAAACTAAAACAAAAATTCCGAATATTCAAACTTTTCAGGAGATACTTTTTCATAAACAAATACAATATTTTATTTGAGATAGCATAAAAAGTATATAATTATTATATTTATTTTTTTGCTTAAAATAGATTTTTACTAAGAAAGAATTTTTTAAATCGGTTAGATCTGATCAAAATTAACCAATATAGAACATTTAATCCTAAAGATACATTAATCCGCATTGTAATGACTACGAACATAAGTAAACTTAAAACATTATAAGGAACGCAACTTTGATTCCGTGAATTATTTTGCGAAATTTCGGGCTGTATTAGGGATCCCGGCCTGGCTAGCTCAAGCCATATGGTAGGCTCACGGTGGATGCCGGAAAGGAAAGTCGCGAATCGAAAGATTAGGTCACGTATAATTGATGCTCGGGGGAAGCTTTGATAAAAGATATCTTTATTCGCCCATTACACACTCCTCCATGAGGCCTGCCGCACATCTCGCGCACCAATCGGCACCTCTCAGGCCGCAAAGTACATAAGTCGCTAGTTCCTCCGGATTACGGTGTGAGCTTCCACGTGCTCCTCAACAGCCTGGAGAATAATGCGCTACCCGCTGCCTCAGCTCGTACCCTTTGCTACAATTCACGTCCGCGCTTACTCTCACGCACATACAATAATCCTTTCCACCTAACTCGCTACCGGGATGTTACAAAGTGGACGGATTTCTACATTTTTAGATATAAATTCCCTGACAGTAAAATGTTCTATCAATCGAGCTAATTTTTTTTTTAATAATCATGAAACAATTTCTTACATGGCTTGACTGCGAAAAATTAAAAAAATCAAACGTAACCTTAATAATTGTATACAAAAGCATCTTTAAAAAATCAGAAAATTACTCAAATCTCAAAAAAATGCCATAATTTGTACAAGCAAAAAATAAGGTCTCTTATTTTTTTATTTACCTATTCTCTGTTTTATTGCACGTTGTTTGAGCAATTTACTACATACCTGTTAAGTTGATTTCGTTACTTTAATTTACTAAAATTTAAAATAAACTAGTTAATTAAAGTAGTTTTTAGCCCGTCAGAATGGTCTTCATCTACGAGTTAAAAATCATTATTTGTGAAATGTCGAAACTAGTCTCTGCAAGTCGCAACCATCTAAGCATTATCACCATAAATCTCAATAAGAATTCTATGTACTTTAGCTGAAGATTTCTTTTGAATAAAATAGTGTAAAATTTCTGGAACATGCGCTTTATTTGGGACAAGAGTAGACATTTTAAGAACTAATAAAGATTAGTTCGTTTTTAAAGTGAACTGCCATACACTGAAATTCGAGGTTAGGTACAATACTTCCCTGCATATGTGTTATCATTTGAATTTCTATGCACGGAGGACTACTACTGCCATTTTTTCAAGAAACAGCGAGAACTTATTCATAGATCTAACATAATTTTTCTGATAAATATTGCACATTAATTAGAATTATGGTTCTAACCATTTTTCTTTCCGAATAAGATAAAAGGTCGCGTAAAACATAGGTTTTTATTGCAAGGAATTAATCAGTTATAGAAAAAGAGTTTCTTTTTAATATAATTGTGTAAAATAAACAAAATGTAAATAACTACCATTTAAATACACAACAAATACAGTAAGTATAAATACACCATGTGAATCAAAAAATCATTTAATGAGTGATTTTTTAAACGGAATCATAAACTTTAAACACCAAATTAAAAAAGAACGTGAAATTTTACCGCAAAAAAGACATTTGTTCATTTTTTATTTTGACTTTGAGAAGGTCACATCAAGGTTAAGTATTTAAAAACTACTCAGAAGCTGTTTGTTAAAATACGTTTAATTAACTAATTAATTAATAATAAGAACTGATTAATTAACCATTAACCATGTCTCACTGTAAGACTCAAATTTTGATAACTATAGGCATTTGCGAGAGCGGATTTTGATTTGATCAATAATGCAAGTGTGCCTTTTAACTTATCTGTCACCACAAAATCTCATTAAAAAAGCATAAATCTATACAAATTAGAATCATTCAATATTATTCTTAAAAGGCAACTGGTTACTCTACGTACTGTCCCATGATTCGAGTGCTTACTAATCGAAACACGTTCAGCGTACCGTCTTGTCGCTGTATGAAAAGTATTATGACATTTCTCTAAAACCATTATAAGATGAACAACTTTATTAGATGGACGTTCAGCCATGTTTGCATATGGATAAAGAATGAATTTCACAAACAGTTTCTTTATATACAATAGTTTGCATACAGACTATCCTAGTACATGAGATCCCGCAAATACAACATCAAAGTGAATTGAATTCAATCCAGAAAAAAGTTCTAGCTGCTAATTCAATTTTCGAATTCATCAATAGTTGATGTCAAATAGTGAGCGGTAGAGGATATCACATACATTTTATACGCATAAAAAATGAAATATTTCTTAATTTTTTCATGAAGAGGTAATAGATTTTTTTTATATTTTGGATTTTAATTATTTTCTTTGATTCGAATAATATATTTTGTTTTACATAATACTTTAAAGATAATTATAGATAATATCAAAAAAGGTATATTTATTTGTGTGTTTCGGGAATATAATGACTTTTTGGATTGTTATGTTGAATAGTATTTCTTAAATTTATCGTTACATGATTATTCTTCATCATTTTCGTTGACCTACTTCTGTTGGCCGCACTATGTAAAACGGAGGCTATGGCAAAATGGCGCACAGGGTGGCCGTTTGGAAAAACATGGAAACAAATTATACTTCCCTCAAAATTTAAACCAATTTAAATAAATTAAAAGACAAAGCGTTCAATACGAAATTTAGTTTTAAAATTCGTTTCCTTTTTGGAAATCCAAATTGACATATATGTAGGTCTAAAATTTATGAAAGTTGGCTGGTTCTAGAAAATCAATGCAAGCATTGTCTATATTTTATTGATGAATTTTTTTGATATTTATTGTTTAATTTTAATTTTATAGTGTTTTGCATGATTTATGCAGTGAAAATCAAAATTAGTTTTTTTGACAAAAAAATGATTTTTGTATTCTTTGGGCAGTCCGTACAAAAGATAATATTTTATGTCTATACAACAAAAAAATCAACATTTTACGAGTAAAAAATTTTCAGAGTTTGGAAAGTCTTGATTTTCATCAGTTTAAAACTGTCGATTTCGTGTATTATTTTAATATAATTGTAGTAGATTAGGACTTAATACCTGATCTAGACATTTTGTCGGAGGACAATGATCTTTCGACCTTTTGACAGCGGCGTTTAGTTCTTGCGTACTGCCGTGGTGCCGTTTGACAACTATGCCAGTTTATGCTCGCTGAAGGCCTGCTTATCGTCATGTTATGGATCAGCTATGAAAGTACTTTCAATTCGCGAATCGTTTTCTCTCCCTATTGAGCATCCCCCTCCCTATCGTCTATTTTTCGCATAATTTTATTAGAAATAAATAACTATCCCTTAAATAGAACAATTAGATATCAAAAAGTACGTACCATTTGTATAAATGGGCGAATGGCAATAAAAAAAATATTCTATGTTAGGATTATCAAATAATTATTTGATGACGATTATTTGCTATGTCAGAGTTATGTTATCAAATATAAAAGTTGTTGCTACCAGAGATATTACTTCTTCGTAATTATTCGCAGGTGTTCGAATGCTTGATGGGCCAGTGAACGATGCGGTAGAGGCCCGTGCATTAGGCTTAAATCCAGATCACATAGACATATATAGTGCTTCATGGGGTCCAGAGGACGATGGGAAAACTGTAGACGGGCCAGGCCCACTTGCACGACGTGCATTTATTTACGGCGTAACTAGCGTAAGTATTAACATATTCTTTATAATATGTAACGTATATCGCGCTTCTCCCCGCGCTCGGGGAGACGGGAGGCCTTCCCTCTCGCGCGTCGTCCGTTCGCGAGTCCGCCGAATTATTTTATCCGGGCGCCAGGCGGACTCGCCCTGGCTCGCTGCGGCACGGGACTCTCCCAGAGGAGGTTCCGTCGGCTGCTGCGGAAGGCGCAGCCGCAACACGCGCACTCCGTACGGCCTCGTACGGCCTCGCTGATCCGCGCGTAAAGGGGGGTGAAATCACCACACAATATATATATGAAGAAGAAGATATTTATTGCCTATGCTGTTGACAATCTCCCGGCCCTCTGGCCGGCCCTAGGCTATGCCGTGCGGCTCCCGCGCTAGGCGGCCCGCGCACGGTCTCGCGTTCGCGTCGCGCGCGCTCCCCTCGGTCTCCTCTCGCTGCACCACTCACTCACGCGCCCACCCGATCCCGACCTCCCCGACCCGAGCACTCTCGTCGCGGCTAAGGGAGGACGCCCTGGGCCGTAGCCCCGACTCACCGCAGTAGCTGTGGCGGTTCGTCGCCTCGTCGCCCGTCGGTCGTCACGTAGCCCCGTGCGGTCGTTGGCGGCCGGTGATGGCGGCTATCTCGCTCGTGGGTTGGCCTGATGGCTCCTGCGCCGGGGACAGTTGGCCTCCGGGAGTCTGTCCGTGGGCCTCGTCCTCACGTCTCGTCTGTCGCTTCTCTTTCGACGCTACTCTTCTCTCTCGCTGTCGATCCCTTCTATCTGCTGTCTCTCTCGGCTGTTGGCTTCCACGATGATACGGGGCTGAGGTCTATCGTGCTCCTCTCTCGAGCGTCCGGCGCAGAAGGAAGAATCCGCCGTCGTACAGACTCTACACCCTGCGGCTCATGCGTAATCCGTCCGCGAGAGTGCTCTCCCTCCGACGGTCGCGCCTCCCGCTTCCCCCGACCCGGTGCCCTACGCCGCGTTACATTGACTTCGCCGTTTCTCCGATCGCGCCCCTTTCGGTCCCCCGCGGGTGCCCGTGCCTCGCTCCCGCCGCGCTTCCAAGCGGCTCGCTGCTGTCGCCTGTCCGGCGGCGTTGCCATGTGGGGCCGCGCGTCACGGCGGGCTGCGACGCGCTCCGTGGAGCTCGCAGCTCCGGAGGCTCGTGCTGTGGACGGTGCCGTGTGGGCCGCAGCGCGGCCGCGCCTCGCGGCCACCCCGATGCTCCGCTGTATCGCCGTCGGACGGCTGCCGTGGGTTGATGGTGTAGACGGCGAGGGCCTTGCGGGTTGCCTCGGCTTGTGGCACCTGTCGCTGGCTGCTGCCTCTTCGTCCATCGGCGGTGGTCGTCCGTGGCTCAGGTAACCCTCGAGTGAGAAAACAAAATCGCGATTAGCGCGCTGTCGCTATTTGCGCTCGCTCCTGGAGGCTCGCGCTTTCCCTCGTCGCTAGCGGGACTAGGCCTAGCAATGGCCCTGTGACTACGTCACATTCCCCCCCACCAAACTACGCTTTCTGCCTCCTTCTCCTCGCGATGTTACCGCCCCTCCCCGTTCGGGCGTCCTCCAGGAGTTCGCGCGGGTTAATTACAATCTACTCGCAACCTACGCCTCGACGATCAACCCGTTACATTCTCGGTGCGACCCGCTTTGCCTTCCCTATTTTTGCCGAGAACGAGTGCGCGTCAGTCCGACAGCAACTCATAAGCTAGCGCGAACCCGAAAACCGAAAGACTTTCAAACAACCATTTTAATTAGTACGCTGCGTGAGAGCTGGAACTGCGCTGACCTGCAAGGAGAAAAGCTCGTTAGTGTTACTTACGGGGTTTCCCCTTGACTTTTCCTGTCGTGTGTGGGCAGTTCCCCACTCCTCTTCTGTCCTCCTTCTACTGTCCTCCCTCCTACCTCTGTCCTAGCTACCCTCTCCTTAGCTCTGTCCTCATCCCGCTCCTCCTGCACTGTCCGCGCCTTTCCCCCCCTAGCTCCGCATCCCGGTCCTTCCTCCCTCCGCGCCTACTCTTCGAACGACGCGTCCTCAGGGCAGCTCGGGGGAAGCCCCCACGCCCGTCGCAACACCGCCTCGCGAACACTGGGAGATAGCCTCCCTAGCGCCCCTAAAATTGTAGTCGGGTCGGTCGCCGGGTCGTCCGTCTCCTCGCGGCGGGGCATCTGCTCGCGGCTCGGCACCTCTTCGACGTGCGCGGGTCCTGCCGGCGACGGCGGGTGTAGAGGTCGGCGTACTCGCGGCATGGGGAAGTCCTCTATTTTAGGATGCTGCCGGAGCCACAGGCGGTGGCGGCGGCGGTCGTGCTCAGCCTTACACCGCGGGCAGTGCCGTACCTCCGTGTCGACGCGGCCGCAGTTGTCACAAAATTCTCGGATCAGGGGGTTCGGGCACATGGATAGTTTGTGCCCGTAACCCCAGCACGCGAAGCAGGCCCGCGGCGGTGGGTCCAACGTGGTGTCCGTGCGGATCGGGGTTAAGTTGCCGAACCGCGTGCCTTGCAGGCGCGCCCGGAACGGGCCCGGGACCAGGCGCAACGCGCTCCACCAAAGCTCAGCTCGCCTCCTCTGCTCTGCCTCGTGCGCCCGTTCGACCGCTGCTCGGCCGAAGGCGGCGCGAGGTCTCGCGACGCCCGCCATCTCCCCTCTTCTCGACGCGTCTCCCAGCACGGCCCGCGCCGCTCCCGGTTCGCGCTGCTCTGTCACGGGCGCGCGGAGCGGTTCGGTGCGCGGCGGCGGCGTAACCCGTGGTGCTGGCGGCGCGGCGAACCGCTCTATTCCGTCGGCGGCGAGACTTCGCGGGGCCGAACCGCGGGGGCCTCGTCGGCTGGTCGGTACGGCCACTTCCACCACGGCCGCGACCATGACCTCACGCGGCTCGTCTGGGTCCGCCGGTAATAGGCGGGCCGGCCCGCCGTGCGGAGGCACGCCGCGCGATCGCGATCTTAAGCTGCGCGCGGGTTGCGCCTCGCCCTCGACTTCCGCCCCTGATAGGCTTCGAGTGCCTCCCCCTACCGCTAACTCCTCTGCTCTGTCTGCGCTCTTGGCGCGCGGGGTGTCCCCCCCGACGGAGGTGGACGACTCCGCATCTTCGATGCTGCTCTCCCTGTCCGAAACTGGAATGTCCGCCCAGCAGGTGACTTGCGGAGCAGGTGGCGGCATTCCGCAAGGGATGGTGTTGTCCATCGGGGCGAGGTATTCCTCAAGCTCCTGGACCCAGGGGAAGACTCCCCCGATCATCCCTCCTCTTCGCTGTCGGCCGTTCTGCGGCGTCTCCGAGGGCGCCGCGGATGCCCCCGGCGGTTGGAACACGGGGTAGGGCCGGTGCGGCATGCCGCCTCCCCTTCCCCCTCGTTGGTAGAGACCGCGGCGCATCTGAAAATTCCCAATTTATTACTTCAGGTAGCCCATGGACGACTCCTAGCAGCGCGGGGGAATGAATCGCTTCAACTGCGACACGTGCGCTTTCGCGATCTTCCGCTCGCCTCCCGTTTTTAGTATATATACGCCCGGCGATTTTATTTCGAGGATTTCATACGGCCCCTCGTACTTTGGGGCCAATTTTGCCGAGAATCGATTCGCCGCGTTAGACTGGTGGTGTGTTCGTCGCATCACCATGTCCCCGACCAGAAAACTCGCGTCGCGCCGCCGCTGGTTGTAGTAACCAGCCTGTCGTTTACGCTCTTTCTCAACATTCCTAAGCACGAGGTCCTGCAACGCCTCTAAACGTCTTACTCGGTCCGCCCAATCGTCCTCTCGCATCCGCGTGATCGTCCCCGTCCCCTCTGTCTCCCGCCGCAGGCTCTTCACCGGCGCGGGGTGTCGTCCCATATTTAAGAATGCAGGCGAGACTTTCATCGTCGCCTGCACGGCCGTATTCATGGCCTGACGGAGCTCCGGCAGGTGAGCGTCCCACTCCCGGTGATCTGCTCCCACGTAGGTCGCGATCATGGTTTTGAGAGAGCGGTTCGCTCTCTCAACCGGGTTCGCCTGCGGGTGGTATGGCGGGGTCGTCACGTGCTGAATGCCGCACTCCTCCAGGAACTTGTTCAACACGCGGTTGTCGAACTCGCGGCCGTTGTCGGTTAGCAGATATGCGGGGGCCCCCCAGCGGCAAATCACGAGGTCCGTGAGCGACTCTACGACGCCCTTCGCGTCCGCGGTCCCTAGCGCCTTGAGCTCCACGTACTTAGTAAACAAGTCCTGGTAGACCACCAGGTACTTTTTCCCCCGCTTGCTACGGGGGAACTCCATGCAGTCCGCGGCGACTACCAACCACGGACTCTCCACCCTCCTTGATCCGAGGAGGCCCGCGGGCGCGCTCTGCGGGACCTTAAACTCCTGACACTCGCGGCAGGCTCGCACGTAATTATTGACGTCGTGTCGCAGGCCGGGCCAATAGTAGTCGCGCGCGATTCTCTCCAATGTCTTTTCTGCCCCCAGGTGCCCGGAGGCCTCCCTGTCGTGGGCGTCATGGAGCACGCGTCTTCTCTGCTCCACGGGCACTACCATTCGCCAGCCCTCGTCCTCCGGCGCTATCGGTCCCCACAATCTCTCCTCGACGTGGCGGTAAAGCACGCCGTCGACCACCTGCCAGCGGGCGAACTTCTTTGGCTCGCGCGTCACTTCTGCGCACCGCTCGAGATACCATTCGTCCTGTATAGCGTCCAATCCTGCTACTTCGATGTCGTTCTCGTACATCCTAGAGAGCGCGTCGGGCACCTGGTGCAGCGCTCCTCGGCGGTGGACCACTTCAAAATCCCATTGCTGAAGCTCAATGGCCCACCGCGCGAGGCGCCCCGACGGATCTTTTAGGTTGCGCAACCACTGCAACGCACTGTGGTCAGTGATTACGCGGAACGGATAACCTTCAACGTATGGTCGCATCTTTTTGATGGACCATACGAGCGCCAAACACTCCTTCTCGGTCGTTGTATAATTGCGCTCCGCGCTTGACAGTACTCGGCTCACATATACTATGGGGTGCTCCCCATCGTCCAACTCTTGCGTCAATACGGCGCCGAGCGCTCCGTCGCTCGCGTCGCACTGGATTGTAAAGAGTTTTTCAAAGTCCGGGCGCGCGAGCACGGGGGCCTCCGTCAGTGCCTTCTTTAAGCGGTCGAAGGCCTGCGCCTGCTCGTCGCCCCACTCCCACGGCTGTCCGGTGCGCAATAGCTTCGTAAGCGGGATCTTTAATTCAGACTCCCCGACAATAAAACGTCCGTACCACCCCATCATTCCGAGGAATCGCCTCAGCTGTTTAATGTTTTTGGGTGGGGGATACTCAAGGACGGGCGCCACCTTTTCCGGATTCGGCCGCAAACCCTCACGGTCCAACAAAAAGCCAAGGTAGGATACTTGCGAGCATCCGAACTCGCATTTATTCTTATTTATCGCCAGCCCCGCCTCTCGCAGTCTCGTCAGCACAAAACGCAGCCATCGCAAATGTCCTTCGAAGTCCTCGGTCGCTATGATGATGTCATCCAGGTATGTAAATACCTGCGGCTCGAACTCGACTCCGAACAGGGCGTCTACCAGCCTCTGAAATGTCATAGGAGCATTCATGAGGCCATACGGCAGGCGGTTGAAGTGGAAGAGCCCCATCCCCGGCACCGCGAATGCCGTATACCTCTTGCTTCCCGCGTCCATCGGCACTTGATAGTACGCCTGCTTGAGGTCGATGGTTGACAAGTACTGCGCTTTGCGCAGTTTGTCTAAAATTGTTTCCATACGCGGAATCGGGTAGGCATCTCGCTTCGTGACTTTGTTTACGTCACGGTAGTCTATACAGAAGCGATAGCCTCCGCCCGATTTCCGCAGGAGCACCGGTGCGCTGCACCACGAGCTCGACGAGCGCTCTATCACTCCGGCCTCCAGCATGCTCTGAACTTCATCGCGGGCTACCTCGAGCATCACGGGTGACATTCGCCGTGATCGCTGACGAATCGGCGGCGCCCCTTGCACATCTATGTGATGCTCGGTGAGTCGAGTCAAGCCAAGTATAGGCGCGTCCGGGGGCAACAGCTCGTCTATCAGCGATTCGAGCTCCGCTCGCTGCTCGCTGTCCAATGTTGATATGCCCGCGCACGAAGCATACACTGTCACGCCGCCCTCTCCATCGCGAGCTACAAACTCTCTCCACGGTCCTTCTTCGCCCAATCGCCACCGATTACGACTCGCCCATATCACCATGTCGAATTCTGCGATAAAATCGATGCCGAGCACCATCTCGGCCTCGAGGTACTCCGTCGCCAGCACTCGTATTTCCTTCGCGTTCCCGTCTATCGTCATCGTCATGTGCACGGCTCCCAGCGGGCTACTCACGCCGCCGAGTACAGAGCGAATCACTGTATTCGACTCCTGCACACGGTCGCCGAGATGTTTTGCCAACGCCGGACCCACGGCCGATATCTGCGACCCCGAGTCAACTAGGGCGGTGCAGCGCAGTCCGTTAACGACGACAGATAGATACTTTCTCTGGTCGCTCGTCACGGCTGCAATTTCGGTGCTAGGTGCCGTTGCTCTGCATCCCGACGGGCCTGCCCCGTCGGCTCCCCCCCACCAGCCTGGGACATCGTCCCCCTCGGCCGGCTCCTCCTGTCCGCGCGGGAGGGCGGGGGCCGGTTGCGACTGCCAGTTGGCGACGGCCGGCTCTCCTCTCGACTTGGCGGCTTGTTGCGACTCTTCACGCTTCTTCTCGTCTCTACTGCTTATTTCTCGCGCGACGCTTCTTAACTCTCTTTCTGCTCTCCCGACCTCTTTCCTTACGCTATTCTTTTCCGCTCCGTCTATATCGCCTACGTCTCTATCGCCTTCGTCTACCTCGCCTACGTCTATTTCGTCTATATCTATATCGCCTATGCTTCGATTTTCGCCCGTTCCTGTCGCTTCTGCTTCACCGCTCGCTATAGCGCCGCGTGCTTCTACATGCTCGTCCATCTCGCGCTCGCCCGTCTCGCGCTCGGCCGTCCCGTGCTCGGGCGGCTTTCCGGCTGCTACTTCTCTCTCGTGCCTAATTCTCTCCCATTCTCGCAGCTTACGTAGCATCGCTGGCGTCTCTACTTCGCTCTCGCTGCTCTCGCTTTTAATGTCGCCCCGCCAACTCACGGTCTTCATTTGTTTTCGCACTGCTCCTCGGGGCTTCGCGGACTCGCCCGTCGCACTTTGCGCCACGCGGCGGCTGTCCGCGGTGCGCGGTCTCTCACTGTCCAAACCTATCTCCCCCCCCCTCTCCTTCTGTGCTCCTCCCAAGTTCGCGGAGGGCTGCCTCGTACCCGCCCTATCTCCGTCTATTTGTTTCCTCTCCCTACGCTCGCTTCCTTTCTTTTCTTCTATCGTCGCTGTGCGAGCCCCTGTTGACTCATAGGGGAAGCCCCGGGGTTCGTGAGGACTCCTCCCGGCGCGTTTCCCGCTGCTAACGGGTCGGCTGCTTGTCCGGGCGTGGGCGGTATATTGTGGGGGCACACGCTAGCAAAATGTCCCCACTGCAGGCATGCGTAGCATTGCCTTGCCGGGCAGTGGTTGATTCTGTGCCCGGCCGCTCCACAGCCGTAGCAGGAGCCGTAAAACGGTTCTCCGCCGGCCGCGACTTGTGCCGGCCCCAGGGGCGCGGGGCTCGGCGCTCCGTTCCAGGCCGTCTGCGCAGCCGGCTGCATCGGTCGCGCGGGGTTCTGCCACTGCGGCGCCCCGATTCCGGCGCCTCCGCTTGCTCTTCGGCCGCCCACGGGTCTGGGCGAGTTCGGCGGGTTTGGCCTCGCCGTCCACGCTTGCGGGGCCGGGGTCGGCCAGGCCGCGCTGCCTTGCTCCGCCTGCCCCGTTTGGGTTTGCGTCCGGCCAGTCGGTGGGTGCGCGTTCGGCCACGGGGGGGAGGGGGCATCCTGCCACGTCTGCGGTGTGGGGTTCGGCGGCTCGGGTGTTCTCGGCGCGGCTCCTCGACTATTCTGTGCCCCGGCGGCAGCGCAGCCGCGTACTTCACATACGACCTCGGCGGTCTCCTGCGCCGGTCCGCGGGGCGTTTCGCGCTTCGCCTTCCTCGCACCTCGCCGCCCTTCGGCACTACCTTGCTCTGTCGTCGACGGGCCGGCCTGCTCCGTTTCGGCCATTGCCGCCACTCGTTTCGGCTTGATGACCGGGTTGGTTTCGCTGAGGAGCATATGGCTTGGTGGCGCGACGTGCCGCCAGTGCCGCTCCTGTTTCCTCTCAAACTCGTCGCCTAGCATTTCGAGCGTATCGAACCCGTCCACCACCTCGAAACGGAGATGATCGCGATATTCTGGGAGGAGGCCTCGCACCGTGCCCTCCAATTGTTGGTACAGCGACAGGGGGTAGCGCAGTCGACGGTATAGGAAGCGGCGGGCCGTGATGTAATCCGCGATAGCTTCTCCTTTCGCCTGCGTTCTCAGTCGCAGTTCCTCATGAACTTCCGCGTCGGTCAGGTGGACGACGAAGCGCCGAGAGAACGCGTTTCTGAACGCGCGGTACGTGTGGAAATCCTCGCAGTTGCCCCTGTACCAATGCAGGGCTTTGCCCGAGAGCAGCGTCGGTACCGCGTCCAAGAACTCTCCTTCTGTAAAATCGCTGTTGGCATAACAGCTGTTGAGCCGATCGAGGAAATACTCGGCGCTGTCATTCGGCTGCCCCGCGAATTGCAAGCGGTTGTCGCGGAGCATTTTTATGCACTCCCATGAGCCGAGGGAGCGTCGGCCGCCGCGGTCGCGTCCTGGGGATGCCGGGCGGGGCCGAATCGTCACTTGGAGCTCCCGGCTCTCTCCCCACTCTCGCGGGGTCGCGCCACGCTCCCACTGCTCCGTCCGGATTGCTGGCGCCTCGCTCGGCGCGACTCGGTCTCTTCTATCCTCTTCCCGGATCAAGGGCCATAGCCCCAGTCGCTGCAGTTCGCGTACCGAAATCCACTCCTCGCTGTCTCGGGGCCGCGACTCGTACCCGTCCACATACGTTTCTCGCGGTCCCCATCGCGATCTTTCTACTCTGTCACTTCTACGGGGCGCGGATTCATAGCGAGGGGCCGCGCGTGCTACGCCGTCATGCGGCCGTGGCTCGTATGGGCTCGGGTACGCTTCCCGATCTTCCCTTCGCGGTCCCGCCACTCGGTCGTTGTCGTCGAATGCGGGCGCATAGCGCGGAGTCGCGCGCACCGCGTGGTCGTACGGCCGCGGTTCGTACGGGTTGCGGTACCCGTCCCACGCTTCCCCGCGGGGTTCCCTCGCTCGGTCGCTCCTACGGGCCGCCGGTTCATAGTACGGGGCCGTATGCGTTACGCTGTCTCTAACGCGGCCTACGTCGGCTCGCATTGAGTACGGCATTTGAGCCGCCTCATATTGATACACGGGCGCCGGCTCGCGTTTCGCCCGTTGATACGCGCCTTCCACCGCGTACGGCTCGGACTGCTCGTAGGCGGGCGAGGCCCATCTGCTGTGCGGGGCTTCCCGCTGTCCTGACGGGGGAACGGCGTAACGTTGCGCCTCCCGTCCGTCTGCAAACCTTGGATTCTCCAGGGCGCGTGGCCTTGACCGGTATTCCTCGGGTGGCCAGTCCGCGCGGTGGGGAGTTTCGGTAGGTCGAACGCATCGCGTGGTCTCTCCGCTGTAGTTTTCCCCTTCCCGCTCCAACGGGCGGCGTGGCGACGCGTCGCGGCGTCGCGCGTTCTCTTCTCGCGGTCTCACTCCTGCGTCGCTCGGAGCCGCGCTCCCCTCTCCCAGCCCCTCGCGCGCCTCGAACCGACGGGGAATAGCGCCTCGCGGCAGCCGGGCGTCTCTGTACTCGCCCCTGTCCGCGTGACGCGGCCTAGCACTTGGAGCTGCCGTCGTCGCGCCTCCCGGGCTATCCGGCCGCGGGACTATAGGAGAAGCGTCGGGAGTCGGTACGTGCTCATACGGGATGAGCCTCCGGGGATGCCACAGGGCCGTGGACGTGGGTAGCGCCATCGTCGATAACGTTCGTGTGTCTTCGTCCGCTGTTCGTGGGGGCTCGGGATTGTCCGGGGGCGTTAGTTCGAGGCGGAACTGTTCGACGGCGGGTGGTAGTTCCGGGTGGTCCTCGCGCGGCGGGTATTCGCCGCCTCCGGCGGCTTCGTTGCCGGGGCTCCGCGCGGTCTCGCTACGGCGGTCAGTCGCGCCGGTGGCGCTTGCTCCCACCTCTGAGTCGGCGTCCGACCAGTTGAACGGCGCGAGAGACATGGGGCCGAATTCGGTGGGGGTGGGAAGCCCGCGTATGTCCCAGTCCGGGAACCACGGGACGTGGGAGGCCTTTTGTCGCGCACGTTTCAAATCTCGGCGTACTTCATATCGCCAGAGCCTCTCGCGCAATACTTCCGGCTCTCCTCGCGTACGAGACCCTCCGTCTCCAGTCGGTCTCGTAGCTTGCTCCATCGGCAGCGCCGTCACTTGGCGCAGCAACTCCCGGTGCCCGTGCGCCCGGCTAAGCTCTCGGTCGCGTCCCGATATCGCCCCCGTAAACGCCTTCACCGCTCGTATCTACCGGCATTTTTCTTCTCGCGTGAATGGAATGCGCACGGTCGCGTCGCTTCTATTCACGCCGAATTCCCGGCTCAAGGTCGCGCGTCACACTCGGTGTGTAAACAATAGCGG